>OY829523.1:1012825-1493825 GCA_963691665.1 Clepsis dumicolana | reverse complement strand
AAGGCGAGATATTTTGCTTCGGTGCAGGCACATAAAAAGTATGTTACCCAAACTAATAAATTGCGTAGGCTTACGCGAAATGGAACTCAGTCTCTTTTGAACAACAATAATAGTGAGTCAAGTAACGGTAACGGTTTCTACCCTCGAGTTAAAAATCTCACTAATGTCGAATTTGTAGAAGGTGAAGTGCAGTTATTGGAAAAAGGTTTGAAATATAACTTACCCTCTAAATTTAGTCAGAAATTAGTGGAGGGTTTGGCGGTAGATTCTGAGGTTGCGATTGTTTGTAATCGCGGTGACTTTGATACTAAGGTTTTGGTTGCTAATTCATTAAAAAATACAACTTCTTCTGGGGGTATTTCGGATGTTGGTGACTTGCATTCATTACGTTCTATTCAGCAAAAGGTCCATGACAATGATTTGGTAATTTCTAAGGCCGATAAGGGCAATTGTATTGTTGTTTTAGAAAGGGGTCAATATAATGATAAAGTAAATGACATCATTCAAGGAGAGGGTTTTTTGAATTTACGTAGGGATCCCACCGCCGCGTTTCATAAAGACCTAAAAAACCTTCTGAAAAATTCTGCATTTACCTTTGACACCGAACAAAAGAGGAGCAATGTGATTCCTATGAATCCGCAGGCACCAATTTTATATGGTTTACCTAAAATTCACAAGGATGGTGTTCCTGTTCGCCCTGTTGTTTCATACGTGAGTGCTCCAGCGTATAAAGTAGCGAGGAAGTTAAATAGCATTGTTCGGGAAAAATCTTCTTTTAAGCCAATATATAGTTTAAAGAATAGTTCAGATTTAGTAAATAAAATTAAAGACATTAATATACCGCCAAACTCAACATTACTTTCTTTAGATGTGGATAGTTTGTTTACCAACGTACCATATAGTGAAACCTTAAATATTCTTAGATGTCACTTAGAAAGGAAGCGTTTACATCCGGGGGAGGTTTGTGAGTTAATAGAATTAGTAACTTTATGCATGAAACAAAATTATTTCAGATTTAATGGTCAATATTATTTGCAGAGTGATGGTTTAGCAATGGGGTCACCTCTTAGTCCTTTAATGGCTGACGTTTTTATGGATAACTTTGAAAAACAATATATAGTGGGGAACAGCAATTTAGTATATTATTATAGGTATGTTGATGATTTAATTTTATGTTGGAAGGGGAGTATGAGGCAGCTAGATTTGTTTATTAGTGCTCTCAATAACAAACATCCAAAAATAAAGTTCAAACGAGAATTAGAGGAAAATCGTTCATTAAATTTTCTGGATTTAACTATTACAAGAGTAAATAATAGGCACCAGTTTCAAATTTACCGTAAGCCTACGTACACAGATACTGTCATACCTGCAAATTCTACTCACCCATGGCAGCATAAACTGGCTGCTTTCCATTGTTATGTACATAGACTACTAACTGTACCTCTGTCGAAAGAGCATTATGATTCTGAGTTACATACTATATATCAGATAGCAACAACAAATGGTTATAGTACAGCAATGGTTAATAGTCTGGTTCAAAAGAAGCAGGGACGGATAGTGAATAGCATGCTTTACTCTGCGTTGCCATCTCAGCCTACTAACAAATTTAGATCTAGTATTACTTATGTTGGCCGGTTGTCTGACAAGATTTATAATATTTTAAAATCAAATAACATCAATGTTGCCTTTAAGACTACTAATTCTTTACGTTCTAGACTTTGTAATAACAAAGAAAAGGTGGATAAAGGGAACAGGTCGGGCGTATATAAACTCACTTGTGGCGACTGTAGTCAAGTATACATTGGACAAACCGGTCGAAGCTTTGATACTAGATTTAAAGAGCATGTCTCGTCATATAGGCATGATCATCCAGAGAAATCAAACTTTGCCAAGCATTTATTAGAAACGAATCATTCGTTGTTAGACTCAGATACGTACGAAATTTTACATTATTGTGATAAGGGTTTGCGGCTATCGGTTTTAGAACAATTGGAAATAATTAGGTACAACAACATGGGGTCTATTATTAATGAACAAGTTAATTTGGTTTCTTCGCCTTTGTTACGACTTGGTTCTAATTTTAATAATGTGTCATAGTAATAATGAGAACATGACTTCTCTTTTTACCGTACTCGGTTAAAAATAACGGGGGTACCTGGCGTAGATTAAAAATAAAAATAAAAAGGGTAGTTTGGAATTCATTTCTTAAAAAAGGGTAGTTTAGGACTTACATAAAAGGGTAGTTTGGAATTTATAAAATATTAGTGGGTACGTTGGTTTTGTCATTAACTAAGTTGAGTACATGGTTTACATATGTCAGTAGTGGAAGTGGTGGCATGTTGAGCGGTTGTTGTTGTGCTTCGTAAATGGCCTCGTGGAGAGTGCCGAAACGCGTCAGCGTTTAGTATAGTGGTGGTGGTGATAGTTGGGTCTGTGTGGCATGTGTTGATTCGTGTAGCAGTGGAGGTGGAGGTGTTGCATGGAAACATACATTTGCCGCACAGATATAACTATTTGTCATTAGTGGTCGCGGGTGAGCAAAGTAATTGTTTTTTAGTTCATAAGCATGGGAGCATCCCAGACTCGCAAATATAACCATATTACCAATTAAGAATCAATCCGAATTGATATCATATGAGCAAACTACAATTACAATACGATCCCGGATTTTTGTCGCAATGATATCACTGTAGGGTAATTTGGGGAGTAACCATTTACTAAACGGAACGGTGTAAATTAATACAAAATGCTAACGGTTTTTAACCAACGGTTTGAAGCGAATTAATTTTAATAACTAGGCATTCACGACAAAAATTACCTAGTGAATGTTAGTTTTTCATATTAGTTAACACCGTTCCATTTACTCCCCAAAATACCCTATCGTGACGTTACTTGAGACAGACATACGGGGTTTAGTTAGATTTTACCTTTTTACGACGGCCTTATATCTTTGATCTTGTAATGATTATTTCGCAGTTTATGCTGAGGTACAAACAATACACTCTTTTTCTGTGGGCAGTCGTGTCAAAATAGGTATTCTTTATTGAAAACCACAAAAAAGTACAAGGAGAGGGAGGGGGAGGTACCTAATTAGGGTTCCGTACCTCGAAAGGAATCAGGGAACCCTCACAGGTCACTTCATTATCGGTCTGTCTGTCAGTCCCAAGTAAATAAAAACTTATAGGGTACTTCCTATTGGCCTGGAATCATGAAGCAAATACTCACAACACAAGTAAAAAAAAAAAATACGAAAAATACATGCACCCTCAGTGCGCAAGTCTAATAGTAAATGAATAGTAAATCGAATAGTAAACGTTGTCGAGTTTGTATGACGTTTGGAACAGCGCCCCCCCCCCCCTGTGAGCGTATTTGGAACTAAAATTTAGTATGAGGTTTCTCGATCTCGATACGATAACCGTAACGTTACTCAACATTCGTAAAGTCGTGCTCGACCCTCTGACTCACAATCGACCAGTTTTTTATTCGGTATATGCTGCACTTCCGTCCAAGCCTTTATTCGTAGTTTATTCGTAGCAACGACAGTAAGTACAATGACTAATGACAAGTGACCTTTAAATTGTGGGCGTGAACTTGCCCTATATCCGACTTGACAACGATTATAAATGAAATCAATATAGTGATGGCATATGTCTCTTAGGTATGAGTATATGGTTATCTAATAAGTCTAAATTAAGGTATTTATTGTCTTTCCAGACCGAAGCGGAGCGACTGCTGGCCTGTCAGAAATAACTCAAGACTCTAAACCGATTCAGCACCACCCAACGCCTGCTGCACACTTCATTAATATTATGTAGTCAATAAAACACAGTAGAGATGGGTATACATTTATTAAAAATCACTTTTTGAAATTCGCAATTTTTTGCCGTCCTTAACTTAAAGGGTACATCGGCTACTATTGGCAGGCTAGACGAGTGTGAAGTGAGCCGAGAATGCTTGAACGTGATTGGTCCATCTTTGACGCATGAGGCGACAAATTGATACTGGCTGGCTATTTGTTGCACGTGTAGTCGTGTTGTGTAACTAACTTCGGATCGGTCACTCATTTAGCTTGCCGAGAACGTGATCGAAATTAAAAATAATAAATGGCCTGTGTTTCTTTGGATTTTGGTCACATTTGGTATGTTACAGTGAGGTTAAGTTCTTAATGGAAGAACGGTTTCTTGTTTGTGTCATTCATTATTTAATTTAAAATCATTTCATTAGTTTTGTATAAGTAACGTATGTTATAGTTCAGTGTCTTTTGTTTATATAAATTCAGGTCGCCCATGCATAACCCTTAACAGTATTGATATTATGCCAAAATCTCAGATTGTTCTAGTCGTATAATTTGTATTATTTTACTAATTTTCTGTGAAGGTATTCTTTTGCATTTGTTCGTGATGATCATAATATTTAGTAAGATGCTTATTAAATATCTAATATGATTGCGATATTTTCATTAAATAGTTGTTAAAATCCTTTGTTACTTTGTTTGTTTTGATCAAAGTGAGCCAGAGATAGATATGTCGGTGTAGTATTTTCAAAGTTAATTGACGTAACGGATAATAAATTAAAGTTAGTATCAAAACTTGTGTTGCCAGGCCATAAAATCATAAGTTGTTCTTTTATTAGGCAAGTACATACCGATACATTTTAAGGATCATCACAGCCCAAGAATATCTAATAGGGACATATCTAAGTGAATAAGAATACATGCTAGTTACCAAATATTTGCTACTTATACCGATCTAGTATTAACCATGTTCCAATCCAAATTCAAGTTACACGAAAATAAACAGGGACGGAAATAGAAAGATGAGCAAATTTTTTTTTATTCTGTAATTCGAATGAAAAAATGGAAACGAACCGACAGTTCGCGCGCAAACAAAATGGCGGTGCATTTTAAAATGGCGTCTTGACGAATATCAAACGAACACAGCTTTAGTGATATAATTTACAATATTTCATTCATTGGGTTCATTATAAGTAATGTAAATGTGAAGAATACTGATATTTGAAACATCGATACGTAGGAAACATTGAAAGTTACGAGTATTTGCATAACATAAGCTAAAATATTTACAAAGTGACACGAATAGATCGCAATACCATAAATGAACATCGTATTTTACGAGTGTTTTATAATACATTTAATAACTGACTTAGATAACAGAGTTCTGTACAGTGAGCGACACAGGTGTAGAAATTTGGAGGCCCAACTATTTACACTTTTCCTCTTGCATTTCCCACTAAAACTATAATTTCACAAACCCTTACACGTAACAATTTTGAGAGTTGACCATTTTGACAATGGTCCTTCCAGCCGGATTTCAGTTTTAATGAGAAATACACGACCCTATTAGTATAATATTTATCTACGCTAGTATCGATAAAATTGTTTTATAAATTCCGTTTGTCTTAAAGACGAGAGCTTAGTATAGATTATGAATGAATCCTACAAAACTAGGCCTTCTTACAGTGAATTGATTACTCGCTAAAAGTTGATTATTGAACTCTGTGCTATATGAATAAACAGAGCTCAGCCCTGTTCATGGAGTCAATCATCTAACATTAAGTTAATATAATGACCCTTAACACCCCTACATGTACGCTTTCATTCATACAATATCATTATCGTGATTTCATGAAACCACACAAGATTTAGAGACTGTATTTTAAATGTAATACGATAAAAGTTGTGTGGTTTCAATTACCTAAATCTTATAAGTATTAGGTAGGTACTACTTATACTTATCCTGTAACCCTCCGTACACGGAGTTATAGTAAAATTATCGAAAACTCTCAAAAAGAAAAATGTCTGTTTGTACATATCGCTGATGCTCGCCGCTCGTCTCACTGCTCCGAACTCGCCGCTTTTACATTAATATGTTCATTTTGATCTACAATACTATTTATTATACCTTAAACTATTCATACGTGTTAAAATGTAGGTATAATCTACTCCTAATCACGTTATTCACATTTAAATTATACATTTCTAGGTTATTTATGTTTTAAGTTTGATTTACCTGATATCGTCTATGATTTCAACTCAACCGAATTACCTAGTTCACTAATTTCGGTATTTGTGAGACTTGCCTGTGTTACAAAACGTTTGTATGTTTGTAAGTATGTAGTTGGTATATAACAGCATTTAAAATTACATAAAAATAAACTTGTGTGTCTATAGTCGACATCATGGCCGATTATGAAAAGCAGTCATCACAGTATCTACGAGTTCAAGGCTCAAGGTAATTTTGTTTCGGTTAGGTATCAGCTTCGCAAATATGCAGCTCAGCCCCCCGACTACGAAGTGCAAAGTTCGAGCTTCGTGTCGTGCCGTCCCTCTCAAGCTAATATTATTTAACACGAGAGTGAGCGGGACGATACGATGCGAACTTCGGTTTTCGAATTTCGTAGTATGGGGGCGAACACGTCTATCTGTAGGTGCCACGCGACTACATACGCCTACGCCTCCCCAACGAGTAACTGTCAGCACTGACTATGTGTCGGTGGTAGCGGCTGCTTCGATGATAGCAACTACGGCTCAGGAGTAGCTGCTACGATTATACGATGGTAGTGTCTACGCGTCGGTGGAAATATAATAATCTCTCGTCATTGCTACAGGCAGTGACTAAGCGCGTAAGTGACTGCTTCGATGGTAATGATAATGACCACACGTCTTTGCTAGTGGAAGTAATTGGTGGTGTTAACTGCACGTTAGAGTTATAGATGTAATTATCTGTAATCCTCCAGTGGTAGTGTAGTAGCTCAAAGATCACTCATCGGTGGAATTCACTACTCGTCGATGGCATTTACTACTCATTGGTGGCATTCACTACTCATCGGTGATATTCACTAGACATCGCGGTGTCATTGATTACTCATCGGTGGCATTATCTACTCGTCGGTGGCATTGACTACTCATCGGAGGCATTATCTACTCGTCGGTGGCATTTACTACTCATTGGTGGCATTCACTACTCATCGGTGATATTCACTAGACATCGCGGTGTCATTGATTACTCATCGGTGGCATTATCTACTCGTCGGTGGCATTGACTACTCATCGGCGTCATTGATTACTCATCGGTGGCATGACAAATTATCGGTGGTATTAATATTGACTACTCATCGGTGGCACTGACTTTACATCGGTGGCACTGACTTTTCATCGGTGGCATTGATTATTTATCTGTAGCATTGACTATTAGTCGGTGGCATTGACTACTCATCGGCGTCATTGATTACTCATCGGCGTCATTGATTACTCATCGGTGGCATTACAAATTATCGGTGGTATTAATATTGACTACTCATAGGTGGCACTGACTTTACATCGGTGGCATTGACTACTCGTCGGTGGCATTGACTACTCGTCGGTGGCATTGACTACTCATCGGTGGCATTACAAATTATCGGTGGTATTAATATTGACTACTCATAGGTGGCACTGACTTTACATCGGTGGCATTGACTACTCGTCGGTGGCATTGACTACTCGTCGGTGGCATTGACTACTCGTCGGTGGCATTGACTACTCATCGGCGTCATTAATTACTCATCGGCGTCATTGATTTCTCATCGGTGGCATTACAAATTACCGGTGGTATTAATATTGACTACTCATAGGTGGCACTGACTTTACATCGGTGGCATTGACTACTCGTCGGTGGCATTGACTTCTCATCGGCGTCATTGATTACTCATCGGTGGCATGACAAATTATCGGTAGTATTAATATTGACTACTCATCGGTGGCACTGACTATTCATCGGCGGCATTGAGTACTAGTCGGCGGCGTTGGCGTCGGAGCGGTAGTCGCGCGGCGGCAGCCGGGGCTATGCGGCGGCGGGGGGCGCGCGCGCGGCGCCGCGCGGGCGCAGGCAGAGCGCGTAGGCGAGCCCGAACAGCGCGTACGGCGCGACGATGGCGGCGGCGACGCGCGCGTGCTGCGGCGCGCCCGCCACGTCGCGCGCGAATCAGTTCTCGTCGTCCTCCTCTCGGAACAGGTACGTTGACCTGCGGATGGTAATAAAGTTTGATTGTTCCTTTCATTAGGTAGTACGTCGGAGCACCCGTATCACGGAACGTGAATAGTAACGCGAGCGCGAACATAATTTATAGGTAATAAGCTTTCGGTGAAGGAAAACATCGAGTGGAAACCTGCACTCTCCTGCGAAGCAATTCAATGGTGTGTGTGAAGTTCCCAATAGGACGTAAAACAAGGCTGTGATGCACTCTCTTCTGCTTCAGAGGCCATGGGCAAACCACTAGGTTATACCACGGCTAGTAAGCTGTTGGCGAAGTTTAAACAAATGAATAAAAACCGGACAAGTGCGAGTCGGACTCGCGCACAAGGGTTCCGTAGAAAGATTTTGTGAATTTTCTGAGTGATAGTGCTATAAGAGCTACCTTCATACCAAATTTCAAGTGTTTAGGACAACTGGAAGTACCCTTTAGGTTTTGGATTTCGGCAATTTGTATGGAAATAGCTTTTTCTATGACTACGTTTTTTGATTGCGTTGATTTAGAAGGCTGATTTTTCCACAGCTTCAAGGGACTGCAGGCTTGAATATTTGATATTAATTTCAGCCTGCTACCTCCATGCATTCCAGAGAAAAAGGATCTTGACAGACAGACAGACACACGGACAACGAAGTGATCTCATAAGGGTTCCGTTTTTTCCATTTGATGTACGGAACCCTAAAAAAGGACTCACCAATAGGCCAAGTTGAAGAGCGCAAACACCAGCGGGAAGGTGATCCTGGAGATGACGTCTATCCGCTTGGAGCGCGTCGGGAACTTGGACATCCAGAGCCGGCAGCAGTTCTTGCGCTTAGGGTTCATGTGCACCTCGCACTGCCGCATCTTGTCGGCGCCACGCAGCGGTTTCTGTTGTTGCAGACCAGTCAGGGAACACGGATGGGATGCATCTTGGACGGACGCGAGGGGGCCTACTTAAGGCTAAGCTGGGGGAGCCTAGAGGCCTATGATCGCAATCGCTGGATGCCGTAAGCGAATCCTAAAAATCTACTTAATTCAAAAATACGGCTGCTGCGTCGCCAGTTCATTTTTCTTGAACAGGCTGCCGTATGTCTAGATTTTTAGGTTTGCAGTAAATTAAATTTAAGTATTTTTCACTCTTTTTGTTTCATTTATACACTTGGTTTTTAGCGTGGAATAGTGTGTATAGCACAACAAAATATAAAAAATAAAATATTTTTAATTAAGTACTACCTAGTTACGATTTTTTTTTAATTAGATACTTAAATTTCTTATTTATACTTACTGCAAGAAACTTGGCTTCCGTTACGCGTATGATTTTCACTCGTAAAACAGGGGACAGAATTACGCTTACGGCGTTTAACATTACGTAAGTAAGGTGTCTAAATTAGAGCCACTTGAGGATTGCTAAGATTGCTGTTGTCTACTAAACCGTGATAGAATAAGTGAGAAAAAGTAATCGTAACACAGTTATAAATAGACCCCGGATTTTTGTCGCAATGACGTGACAATAGGGTAGTTTGGGGAGTAAATAGTACGGTGATAATTCCGTTGAACACCAACTGATTAGGTTGCCGTATTAATTAACACCATTCCATTTATTGTGACGTCATTGCGACAAAAATCCGGAGTCTAGATATAAATGGTTCAAATATTGCTTTTAAAAAACTTTGCTAAGCAAAATTGTAAAATAGTTCCATAAAGGTATACCTGCACGGTTTCCTCAACATCGCAAAAAAATGGGGGACGAATGATAGAGCTCCAATATAAAGTGTTACTTGGAACATAAGATATTTTTGAACCTTAGGTCGTGAACTCATAGTTTTTATATCTCTTAGGGTATAAAATGGTGAGTGAAATGACACCGTAAAGAAAAAGAGATGATCAGGAGTTGGAAATTTACCGCATTGAATAAATTTTGGGAAAAATTATAGTCTACTCCAATCATAGACTCTGCAAATTATTTAATTCAATTGATAATCTATAGGCTGCTTAGCGGGAATCGAACCTGCATTTTATATATTGTTAAGCTTGATAACTGAAATTCAATTGAGTATCTATAGATTTGCCAACTTCACAACCATTCAATATCTACTAGATTGTCAATCTACCTACAAAACAAGTACCTTCGGAAGGACAACCTCCTTAGTTCCAGACTGGTCATCCATGACTCCGAAGTTAAAAAGAAAAAAGTGTTTCCAGCGGAGTGACCATCATCATCATCTCTGGCCTGCACCATCTATGGAAGATGGATTTAGCAGCGTCCGTAATAGAGCGGCACTTACGCACGTGGTTTTTAAGGCCGATACGGAAGCGACAGCTAGGGAATCATAATATAGTTGACAAATCAGTCCAGTCGTGCCCAGCTAGGGAGAGTAGCGCGCTGATATCTCAAATCTCGCTTCAAGGACAGTTGGTCAAACCATCATTTGGCAAGAGCCAAGGCGTGCTTTGGGCTATAGCCCAACTATTCTCAGAAACACCTACGGCTTGACCTGCTAGTGCCAAGCAAAAGCTCCAAGGCCATAAAGGAACTGCTCCAAATCAAATGCGAGCTCACCATCGCGAAGGTGGCGTTGCTGTCGGTGTCCAGCAGGTCGGAGGCCGCGTCCAGGTTGGCGGTCGCGGCCTCCATCTCCCGTCTCGTTTTCTTCATGTTCTCCCGGTGCATGTCGGAGCGGGACGCGTAGTTCACGAGCGCGAACTCGAGTAGGGCTCCGAAGACGAAGGTGAGGCACACGCCCGTCCACACGTCGATGGCTTTGGTGTAGGACACGGGGGGCAGGGACGCGTTGATGCCCGAGGACTGGGTGGCCATTGTCAGGAGCGTTGTTACACCTGGAGAGAAAACGTTATTTGTCGTTGGTGGAAATTTTAGTGTGGTTCGTGAAATTTATGGAAATGTCGACTTGGAACAATATGTATGCTTTAGCGTTTGATAGTGCGAGCGTGCTAGCCCATCGCCCGTACTCGTAAATAAAGTAAGAGAAACTATAAGCCAGCGAAGTAACCACAGTTCAAAAGGTTGGGTTCTAACAGAACAGAAGGTGAGTCTGAAACTTTCAAAATGTAACTTATTTAGTAGGTTACATAGTTATTCTTTTGTAGGTACTTTATTGGCAGCCTAATACATTTGGCCCGCCGGCTCACTGGCGTACCAGCGGTTTTACTCCCTAAAGACCCTCTCAGAGTATTGCTTATATAAAAAGCACAAATACTGACCCAATGACACTCGGGCCGGAACAGCTCCCTGGTCGAGCCAGAAGGACACCCAGGAGACGATGACCAACATGCAGCACGGGATGTAGATCTGAATGAGGTAGTAGCTGAACTCGCGCTTGAATAGGAGGTCCACCTTCAAACAGCTGTATTCACCTGGAATTACGGAGAAGTGGGCATACAGGACGACGGATGGCATTTCTAAAAAAGGCCTATTCATTTTTCTGTCAAGTTTGTGATCGGGTTATAGTTATAATTAATTATTTGGGGTAAGGGTGCGCTCGGGTTCCACAAGGAGCGGAGCAAACGCCTGAAAGAGGCAACAGGCGACCCTCGCGCGGGCAGCTTTCTCGCGCAAAAAATTGCTATCGCAATTCAGCGCGAGAATGCTGCCTGTGTGATGGGCACCCTGCCGAAAGGTCCAGGCTTGGTAGGTACTTAATTTTTTAAGTTAGTAAGTTTTAGTATTTTCATTTACTTTGTAGTTTTAGTCCACTGTACATTTGTTTTAACTAATTAATTAGCCAATCCCAAACATGTCAAAAATGACAAACAGACCTCGAGAGTACTATAGTCATCCCACGATAACTCTGCAACGAACTGACAACAGTAGAAATCTAAAGTTTGTTTATGGCAACTCTGATTTATAGTCAAACAACACGTTTTGAACTTTTGATTAGATTAAACATAAACAGGTCATCGTTCATCCACCATCCACCATTAAAATACCTCTCATGTTTCTTTTTCTAGATTTTTTTTTGCCGTACAACGGCAAAAGCTACTAAACACTGGCAAAATTGTCCTCCATTGGACAGAGCCATATTAAAAAAAAAACAGCAACTTTTGATTACTACTATCATTATCATTTATAATTAAAGAAATGTCTGACTGACATGGAAAAAGTATTACCACAGCGTGATTTTTCTGGGTTGCCAATTAATATCTTATGCAGAGTTATCGTGGGACGATTATACCACCGTTAAAAAACCTCATTTATACCAAAGCTGGCTACCGCTAGTGTCGAGTGAAGTCTATCCGTCATTCTCCAGCAATGGGAGACAAGCTACTGGCCTATGATATGAACTTGACAGATAAACCTCTCTTATGACGCTAGCGATTCTAGCGGACTTTTGACTCGCGATAGAACTCATTGTACTGTAAAGCTGCGTACTTACCAGTATTAGTCTTGCTGTTGCAGTAGTCCGTGAGGAACTTCTCCAGCGTGAACCGTGGTAGGTGTAAGTTCTTCACCACCTGAACGGGGTCACCTTCCTTCCATAGGAACACCAGATCATCCGTAGTCCAACCGTCTGCAAGGAAGACATTTCATTTCACCCATCTTGACGACCGGATAGCTTGTGGTTAGAGACTCGGACTATGAAGCTTGAGGTTCCGGGGTCGAACCCCGGTCCGGCAGATGTTTGTATGATGAATATGAATGTTAGTTTTCGGGTCTTGGATGTTTAATATGTATCATAGTATGTATTTATCTATATAAGTATGTTTATCCGTTGTCTAGTACCTATAGTACAGGCTTTGCCTAGTTTGGGACTAGGTCAGTTGATGACAGTTGTCCCATGATATTTATTTATTTATTCATCTCATTTCGTTTAACGCAACAGTGCCATCAATAGCCTCAACCAAGGTTTCCCTTTTAGTTTTCGATCCTACACAATAAGATATTGCGCCTTTATCACTTTAAACTGTTGGCAATTTTGTAGGAAAATACTAATTCAAGACAATTTTTAGCCTCTTTTTGTGGTAGGATTGTGGTTTTGTTTTACGTCTATCTGTCTGGCTAGGACGACTGGCCGCGACTTTGTTTGTCGCGCAAGATTATATTACCCGAAAAGGACTGGCAGTTGTTCTCGCGCGAGATAGAAGTCGCACTGTGAGTTGTGCTAGACCTGGTGGCAATGCAAAAGTAAAACATCTTGTCTTCAAATCACATTCTAGCCATTCACATTCGAATATTTTTCTGGCCTCAAAATAGTTTTCATGTAGGTATTTACTTACATAAAAGACGGCGTAACTATCGTTAAGAGGTAACACTAGCAGCCGTTTCTCCATACAAACGTATTCCCCTGTTTTCTCGCTGGATAATGTCATTAGAGAAAATATTTTTTTACCATTAAATCTGGCTTGGTCACTGGCATGCCCCTATGTTTTGTTTTTTCTCATTATTCAAATAATAATGACACTAGGGATCTTCTAAAACCGCAAAAAACGACCAGTTCCGAATGTCATTTTCAGACGCCGAGTAAACAAATTTGGCTAACTTAAAGAAAAAAAGGAAAACATAGGAGCATAGTCACGTCTTTCTTTATATTATTTTTGAAAGAATTATTAAAATTGGTCAAGGTTTGGAAAGGAAAACAGGGGAATACGAAAGGCTGTTTTCGCCACTTTTAAATAGGTATTATCAGTTCGGGCTGCAGTTGTCCCTTTCATGCTCTGATTAGGGTTATTGGTGGGAGGGGAGTGTCGAACAAATATACATATTACACGGCCACAAAATTGCCGTGTCGTAGTCGATAATAGTGTTGTAAGACTTGTAAGTCGATATCGATATTTTAATTTGTGACCGTTCTAGCTAAGTAGTCGTAACCTATTTCTTGACGTTATATTTATCCAGTTTTAACAAGCTTTTATTTAATTTGCCGTGTTAGTATGTCGGCAAGAATGGCTTAAATCTTGTAAGTGAAATTAAAACCATTTCCAGGGGTCAAATTGACTTAAAATTTCGTACATCTATCGAGTTCCGATGACAATGCAAAACAGTTTGTGATACGAAGGTTGATGAGGTTTTATAGACGTTTTATAAACGTGAGTGATAAACGTTTTGTAGAACCTTGGTAACCGTAGATCATACAACGTCTTTACGAAAACTAGCTAATTAAATAACAGTACTCGTAAATTAAAAAACAGGTTAACTAAAACTAATCTAACCATAAAAATAATTTAAAACAAGCTTTTTTTGACGACTGTACTTTTTACCCGACTGCCGAAAGAGGGTTATTACATGTATTGTCATCCAACTTACATATCCATACAAATCTCAAGTCGATGCCATTAATCGTTGAAGAGTTCCTTCCTGCAGAGACGATTCTGGCCGGGCCAGGGGACGGGCATGTTTTAACAAATTTCAAACTTTGTGGTATATTTTTAACATTAAACTACCGTGAGACTCAATCACAGTGAAATATAACGGATCACTCACGTATATAAGTCGGCAAACCCAGCGGCAGCGAGACGCACACTGCGCGCCGCGGCTCTGCTCGCGCGACTACACAGCGCAGCCTGCCGCAAGGACTACGAATTGAATCACGTGAGTGAGTGTGGTATATCTTAAAAATGATTTTATTTTATGTTGTTACTAATCAACAAAACAAATTTTATTCATCAACTTCAAAATAAAGTAATTGTACCACTTTAAGGAGACGTTCTTGACATTTGAATATTGTATACCTTTATTCAAGATCTACTTTACATTTTTATTTGGGGTTTAATGCCATACTAGGGTTTTCCTACCAGATGTTCCAGCTTCATTTCCGATGACCTTCACGTGGAAGACGTTCGAGGTAGGTAGTCGTTAGAAATCACTGAAGTACCATTACGAAAATGTTTTGAGGAATTGCGATTTTAGCGAACCGCACCTTTGACGAAATTTTTTTGACGATTCGCGACTTTTTAGCAAAACACATCATTGACAAATACTAAGGGTCCATGATCTCAATTGGAAAATCTTTTTGTATTTTTTATTATTTTATTTTTTCGATTCCCGGGGGTGAGTTTATTAAAAATGTAATTAAATACTTAGGGTATTTTGACGAATCGCACGTTTGACCAAAGGCGGAAAAAAAAAACATGTTATTACTTACCCCTGCTGTTTTGTTAATACTTGCCTCTAAGGTATGTACATTTTCTAAATAAATATTCGTTAAAAGTTTAGGATATGCAAATGCAACTAAATGTGAGGGCAATATATTAGGTAAAATAATAGTAAACGCGTAACAAACATAAGCAAGTACCTACAAAAAAATATACAGTCAAATTGACAACGTAAGGAGGAAACTTGGAGTCTGTTAAAAATGTTAGGAACGAGTGAGCGGTGATAATAAAGCCGCGCGCGAGTGCAATGTGAGTACATTATTATTATTCGGAGTTCGAAGCTCGCACGCACACAACGACAGCTCACGCTTACATCGACATAGCGGGCTGGCGCCACCCAACCGCGCGAGAAGCGATGGCAATACTTTACTAAAATACCTATTTCTGAAAAGTCTCTCGCGTAGTGTTTCCTCTTAACAATTTTTCCTGAGATGTTTACGGTCGTAAGGTATGGCTTGTCATAACAATGAGGAAATTTATGTCGTCAACAGTTTTGCTGTGAAGATTTTGCTCGGATAACTCTAAGTATACGGGTATACTCTAAGTAACTCTAAGTATAAGGATGGGTGAGTTGGGGAACGAAGATAAGGCCCCTAACAAAGTCGCTATTTGCTGCATAATACGTGTCAATTTGCTTTAGCCCGGGGACCTTTTTTTTAAATGGGTTAAAAATATTCGAAATTGAAGCAGCAGTGAAGCATTCTAAAAGCCCTGGTAAGCAAGAATATGCTTGTCACATTCCGTAAGTTTAATACACCCTTTATTTATGCTTGTCAGTATAGTCAATGATATCTACACTTCTACACTAATATTATAAAGAGGAAAGATTTGTACCTATTTTTGTATATTTGTATGTTTGTAATGAATAGGCTCAAAAAGTACTGGGCCGATTTAAAAAATTCTTTCACCAATAGAATGCTACATTCTTCCAATTTGACATAGGCTACATTTCATTTTGAAAAAAATTAGGGATCCTTGGTAAAATTTGAACAATGTAACCGAAGGTGTAGAAAAATGAGTCTTAAAATGTCTTTCGTCGAATGCGCTGCCGAAACTATTAGCGATAGAACAAAATAATGTACAACAATATTGAAGAACATCATAATGTCTACAAAAAACTCCGCGGTAGCATATGTCCAACTATTGTAGTTATGTCACTACAACAACTTTTTTCATTTTATAATTGTCTACCCCGTGCGAAGCCGGGACGGGCTGCTAGTCCATTTATAAAAACGCGTATGTTTCTGTTCTGCATATAATTTACGACGGCATCCCATCTGTTATTAGACTAATAAATTAAATGGACGCCATGTGGACTCACGGAATCACAGGTTCGTCCACAGTTTGTTTATAAAGTATAGCCAATTAAACTGACATGTTACCCAGTAAATCAGATTGTCGTGGTAGTTTCAACATTGCTTAAATAGTGATATATAGCTGTAACATAATCAAATTATACAGGGTTCGTTTTAATGATAACAATCACTAAATTACACTTGTGAAGTCAAAATACCTATGCAAAATGTTACACTCTCGGTTCCCGTTATGTGATGGCTTCCTTGGCCCATCTTCGTATGTTATTACGTCAGTTACGCGATCAAAGAGATTTTTTTGAAGGCGGTTTTACTTATTTGTCAAAATATTTTTATTTCACAATTCTATGTTGTTTTAACATTTTAAGAATTATCCTCCAACTCCTAACCGTTTTGGAGCTGTACCTGCCATCATGAGCTCATCAACATGAGAAGGTGACTACCAGACACCAATACTTGTGTGGCAAACAACCCCGCTCAGAAAATCGCTACCGCTTATGAGCTTGGGCAACCGCCGGTCATACCACCGCATCATGCGATCTTTTGTTCTCCAACGGGTCAGCAACAGTGCGTCTTGCGTCTTGCTTAAGAAAATATATGAAATACATAATGCGTGCCTATAAAATTTGAGGGTTGCCCTCTATTTCCCTGGGATACCATCATCAGATCCTGACTTGGTGACAATGGGATTATCTCAGGAGTATACGCCTTCGAATAAAAAAAAATTTTGAAAATCGGTCCACGATTGACGGAGTTATCGGTGTACATACATAAAAAAACATACAGTGTAACATAGCACCTCCTCCTTTTAGAAAGTCGATTAAAAAGGTTCCACAGTAGGTACTTACAGCTGGCCATCCTCAGCGAGCACGTCTGCTTGTCCAGGGGGTATTGCTTCAGGTTCGTGGGGCACGATCCTTATTACCCCGACATAGTGATGGCTTCGATGCCCCATCTACGTAAGTTATTACGTCAGCTTACTTCAAAGAGGTTCCACAGTACTTACAGCTGGCCATCCTCAGCGAGCACGTCTGCTTGTCCAGGGGGTATTGCTTCAGGTTCGTGGGGCACGATCCTTATTACCCCGACATAGTGATGGCTTCGATGCCCCATCTACGTAAGTTATTACGTCAGCTTACTTCAAAGAGGTTCCACAGTACTTACAGCTGGCCATCCTCAGCGAGCACGTCTGCTTGTCCAGGGGGTATTGCTTCAGGTTCGTGGGGCACGATCCTTATTACCCCGACATAGTGATGGCTTCGATGGCCCATCTACGTAAGTTATTACGTCAGCTTACTTCAAAGAGGTTCCACAGTACTTACAGCTGGCCATCCTCAGCGAGCACGTCTGCTTGTCCAGGGGGTACAGCTTCAGGTTCATGGGGCACGACAGGGTCAGGGATATCCGGATGCTGTAGAGTACGTTGCCGTTCGGGAAGATCCGGATGTACACGTTCGGCATGATGATGTTGTGGAAGTGGCCCTCCTTCTCGTTAGAGAAGAAGAGGTCGGGCATCCAGACGCGGTTGGCTTCGGTGAGGGTCAGGTACTTCAGGCGACCTGAGAAAATTTCATTAATTCATTACCTATAAAACAGTACCGTGACTGACAGACTGACTGACAGACAACGCACAGCCTAAACCACTAGACCTAGAAACTTGAAATTTGGCAAACATATGCCTTGAGTATCCTAGAGGTGCACCAAGAAGGGATTTTTCGAAATCTCCGCGGGATAGGGAACTAGCCCATTTTGAAATATTTCACGGGGCAAAGCCTACCTAAGCTACTTAGTTTCTTCCTATATTGTATTATTGTAGATTCAAATAGCACAGCGCTCATCGAAAGTCTCTAAGGATTTACTACGACTAGTCACTAGTAATTTCTATCAGTGTGTTAAAGTAATATATATTATTTACATTAAAGACTTCCTTGTGGGAGTTTTTAGATTTTCATTATGGATTCCTTATCAGATGTTGCCAAAACTTCAGTATTACCACTCAGAAAGTAGTTATCTTCATTTAATGAACTAAAGAGATGTCCTTTTTATTCTTGGCATGATGGAGAAAATCCTTGCAAAAGACTCGCGGGACAGCGGAAATAGTTTAAAGACTTAAGACAAATCCTACACTATCGTAGATCTTACCTCCCAAGTTGTTGAATTTCAACCGTTCGTCCAACCATTGCTCACGGAATGTCAGCTGCACTGAATATTCCTAAAACACAACCAGCAATGTAACACTTGTTTTGTCACTCAACAAAGAACGACATATCGTCAAAGACTACAGACTTCAATTCATTACTTGACGATATCTCGTCGATAGTAAACTGTCTTCATTGACCTACTTTAATTATTTATTTCTTAAGGACAACTAGACGCTAATTAATCTGCATTTAATTCGCAAGTTTCTAAATCAAAGCGATTATCTTTTTTTCTTAGTCATTTATTTAATGCGTTAAGCTATACAGACTAAGTGTATGTCTACTTCTGTACACGTTAGTCGCCAAAGCTTCCACAGGTGATATATTTGTGCCAATATTACCATGTTGCCTACAAAGTGTTGCCAATTCAGAAGCTAGGTCATCTAAGATGAGTAAAGGTGAAACTATTATGCGCATTCTCCAGTCTCAAAGTGACTGATATTCGCCAACTTAAGTAAGTATGAACTGTTTTGTGTAATTGAGAGGTGAAAAAGCAACGCGCCTAATAGTCCCGTCGTACAATTTAGTGCGAGGTGTTTATTGACACAAATCTTACATTAACACATAGTTCCACATCTATAATGGGAGGAGGAATGTCGGAGGTTCTCTCAAATTGATCTGACGTCAAGGAACAAACCGATCCCTCACGTCAGGAGCAAGTCAAATGAATTAGTTCAACAAAAACCAAGCTTGCATAAACCTATCGAACATGCGGCTAGTAAACAACTTGACAAGACCTTTCACACATCGAAAACCGACGAGAATTTCAAATCAAATGCATGTGATGTCGATTCTGTCTGGCGATTCCTGAAAAGTTGGTCAAGTTGCGTAGACAAATGAAGGTAGATGATTACGCTTTCATAGAGCAAGGAGAAGGCATAAACAAAGATAGCACCGACATTGATAGATGCGACGGCATCATGAATGTATTAGGCAAAACTGGCTCCCGGCCAAACGGTGAGGTCTTTACGTAAGACGCCTTTTCCTTGTGTCGGTTCTAATCTAAGGCTGGTTGAACAGGGCATTATACTAATTGACATTCATGCGCATGCCGTGCGGCTAAGTCCCAGCGGTGACACCGTCTCTTAAAGTGTAGCTGTACACTTGGTGGATCTAGCGCGTCAGCGGGCTGAAGTGTTCCTTCATTCTGATGTGGCAATCCAACCAAGCGTTCTATACGTATGTTGAGGAGGTGCGTAGACGCATCCTGCTGAAACCGAATCAAGGAGCACGAGCATTACATAAGAATCGAAACGTTAGGCAGAAGGCGGCTTGACCGCCACTTAAAATTTCAGATTTCCTGTTAAAACAGTTTCGATTCCTGTGTCAACACATATTTAGGAAGGGTCGCAGAACCACCTGTGAGCCGACAAAGGAACTATTCTACTTTGCCATTTCACTCAGTTTTAATGGAGAAAGTGCATGTGCTTGTGACTCAATTAAAGCCAGCGTGATAGTGGCTCTAAGTCCTTCCCGTCACACAAGACGTAATCCTGTCTCCCTCAGAGTAAAGTGCAGCGAGAGAGACGGGACGGTCGAATGCGTAGCCGTGCAAGAAGCGAAGCGCACCTAACTCACCGTCTCGAGCACTCGTCGATGGAATGCTTGTCAATCGTGTTACCTGCATGCAGGTTATCGTCCAGCTTAACTAGAGCTACGGTACGTCTAGCGGTCGTAGGGGGGGCGGGTCAGTTAGCGTCGGGCGCCTCGACAAGCGGGCTGAGTGCGGGCGCGACGATACATCCCGGGTTTACACAACACAAATTCACATGAACAAGACAATACTTATTAACAACGGCACGTACATTATTATACGACCAAAATAGTTTTTATATCCTCATCAAATGCATGACAACAGAAAGGTGAACGTAAAGCATGACAAGAAAATAAATAAGGGAAATAAGGCATGAGATGAATGGTGCGGGCCGCGTCCTCCCCTTCGCCTAGCTACGATACAAGCGCGTATCGATCCCGGCTGCCGGGAGTCGTCTGGTGCCGAGGCGGTGGCGGCGCCGCGAGCACTCTGCTCTGCAAACAAGTGCTCAACGGATGCGCTACGCCGCGCCGAGAGTAGCGCAAAGGCAAGTGCTGATGTGCTGTATATACCCTCCGAGTGAAAGTGAACTAAATACTTTAGAATTTGTTGTTGGTGCTTTCAACCGGATTGGTCCTTCCAATCGGTCTAGTGCGATACCTTAACTTACTGCTTTATTTTAAAACTTTATCTTTGTAATAATTTAGTGCTAACTACCTGTGCCAATAGTCCATCAGTTTGTGTTTTTACAATTTAGCAGTAAACATAATTATTTATTGAACTAAATAAAACTGATAAGTATTAAAAACAAACCTAATAACAAAAATCTAATTAAATAAATTATGAAATCGTCTCGACTGATGATCGCAAATTTGGAATATAATTTAGAAGTCGTTCAATAGAAATAAAAGGGTGAACGGCGCCGCACCGTGAAAATAAAATGTAACTTATTCCGGTTACTTCACAAGTTCACATACAGTTAGTATCTGTATTGATGAAGTTTTCCCAAGAAAACAAATAGTTTTGTCACTGTCGTTTAAAACTTTTTACGCTGGAAAAGTTTATTTACGCGTGAAAAGCCGCAAACGACAATAATAAAATGAAACTTTTCCCGGTAAACCTCAACACACGACCAGCCATGTTGCTATAAGCCAACAATATGGCTTCATGCGGCAATACAGATATAGGAATCTTGGACACGATGTAGGTACAATTTAGTTAGATAAATCTCAAACCACAACCGCCCGAATATTCGATAAATCGTGGGCAACCTCCCCTCAAAAACGTATGAATTTCATAAACTCAAACAAGACAGTGCATAACTCAAAACACCCACATAAATAAATAAAAGAAAAGTAAATGAACATAATCAAGAAACAAACCACAGTCACATATCCAAACACGGTTACACGGCACGGCAGCTTGAAAATGTTCAGCAAAGTGCAATTGCCAATATCCATTTCAGTATTAATGCTCAATTTTATTACTAACAAAGTATCATCATCACCATCAAAATTAATTTAATCATGAATTACATCCTGTACACTGCTGTCAGTGTCTGCATTAAGCAACAAACTCGCAGCATCGGATATTGTAGTGTATGTAGACGACATGTCAGTTAAACTTTGTTTAGTAATAAAAGCAGCATTGTGTCAAATATCGTTTGGTTACGTGGAGTCACTCACCATTTTATAATCATCTATTTTGCTGATGGATCGTAGATACAGGTTGACTCGCACTAACGTGGGTGCGTCGCCTTAGGTAAGAAAAAATATCAAAGCTTAGGTTGTATAAGGATTGCGAATACCTAACATGTACGTTTGAATCTAGCCAGTCACTTAGGCATTCTAGGCTACCGTCATGTTAGAAAACTTCGACTTTCGACGAGGTTTGATGAGTTAATGTCTGATGCTAAAAAATATTTGGTGCAATTTTATCAGGTGGTTTCCAATCTGTGTATATTCGCGTAGTATTAAATTGTGCATGGCTTTAGATTTTAGCTAATTCAAAAAGAAACTGGGCTCAACTATAAAACTTGGGTTTAAAACCAGCTGCTAGATCACACCTTCATAAAATGGACCCAACGTATTCTCGATTTCAATATAAATTCGAACATATTCAGTCCATTTCACAAAAAGCTAAATGCCCCTCCAGGTGAAACCATAAGGACAACCAGCCACTCTAAAACAAACAAAAAAATCTATGTTCTAGAAGACTAAATCCCTTCCAATGCCCTCTGATGATGAAGCGGTTAGCTCGCGACCTCTAGCCGATCAAACAATAGAACGCGTGAAAAAACGATTTTGGTCGTCAACACCAAACGGGATTCATTAGAAGAATAAAATAATAAATAAGTATAAAATAAACATTACACATAATGGGGGTAAGCCTCTCCGCGGAGAGAGTTGCCCATTCATTTGACTTGTTACCTCGCGACCGATACGGACGAGTTACTTAGGCTAATGCTGGCTCCGCGTGCACTTACCATCGTGACGTCATCGATCTTTGATATACTTCTGACAAATATATTGACGCTCACAACCGCTGGCCCATCTAAGTACCAAGCAAAATATATCGGTTGATAAATAGTTATCAGACTAAGGAGCTAGCCCTAAGATTAACGATAATTTTGTGCTAAATTTAATTGCCGTGGGATGTCGCTCTGGAAACAATACATTCAGTACCGACTCACCTGCTCGCCTGGAATATTGGGTCTAGGTACGCAAAAATCGTGAACGTTAACTGATGAAAAACAAACAATCGAAACAGAACACAATCTGCGAATCCAAATAAACAGGAGCGGATGGATGGACACCGGGGATAAAGACTCAACGGGCTTTGCTTGTTTATAGGAATTTGTGTTAGTGTATAAATAGAGCAGAAATTTAATCTTGAAATTGAAAAGAAAGTCCATTTAGTTATGCGAGTCCAAGGCAAATTTACACAAGTTGTCTTGGAGTGAGACTGGTATTAAGCTAGTCTCTCTCTATATCAAACTTTGCTTAAAAAGCTTTTAAGGAATCAGGCCAAACACGCTAACCAAAATTCATGAAGATGTTAAAATCTACCATTTTATTGCACTATCATGAACCTTAAAACCAAAGCAGCAATTTAAATTTCCTTTGAAGCTATGCAAACGAGATCTCAGTCAAAAAGTATACGTCGACGATATGATTCGGCTGTGAAAATACAGTTTCGCAACCAGAATACTCTTCCGAATATCCGGATATGAAGCAGACTGCCGCGAAGCAGAAATTACCGTTTCTGTACCGTGAAAGTACGAATAACACGGCAAAGGGGGGATTAACCCGTATTTTCCACGACTTAAGGGGAAAACCCCTGAATATTAATATCTGACATGACAGGGTAGGTATACTTAAATAAATACGAATCGATCGAATGCGATAAACCGTACTCTGAATCGCGTGTTTGGGAGCTGACATACATTATTTTAATAGCACTGCAATTAATCGGCTATTACAGGTACAGATACTGTTTGGACATAAATAAGTAATTGCCTAACAATTAAATTATTTTTTCAATGCTTTTGTTTGTGCGAAAAAAGCACCATAGCAATAAGCCTTTGCATGAGTGTAAACTTTTCGCTCTGGAAATATCGCCCGCACTCGAGCGGTTTATGGCAACACAAAATATATAAAATACCTATAAATTAATAACTATACGAGCTAACATAAGTTCTCACTATGAACTACTTTTGGGTGAAAACTGATGTTAGAATCTGAAAATAAATTTTCGCATAAATAGACGCTCAAGATGAACAGTTGTCAAAATTCAAAGTTGGCTGCATCATCGATTGAAATTGCTATCCTGAAAGATTAGTAAATTTAAGTCAACATTTTTAACAAAAACCTCTCAGTCAATTACAATCCATGTTAATGCCAAAAATCACTAAATATCCCTAGTAAAAACTATACTTTCATCTTGAAGGTCCGAAATATACCTAACACACAAAAGTAAAAAACACATCGGGACCCTTACTACTGAACCACGTTGCTGTTGACGTCACGTAGCAACGTCACTAACAACTCGCCAAGGTGGGGACGGTGCGTTACTAAGGCACGAGTAACTCGGTAAATTCATACAGATAAACAAAACTCGATATTTTCTCGATTTAGCGAGTTCTCGTCAAGCGCTACCGACTATTACGAACAACTGTTTGTTTACTAACCATCTTTATGTCGCTTATGGTAGTAATTGTTCGAACGAAGATATTTATATTAACGATTGCCGGTCCATCTGTCGATAAACATAATACAACAGCAAAATGTTCTTTACAACATGACTTATAGACACTAGTAACATACCTATTTTTACTAGCAATTTAGGATATTATCTATTTTATGCCTACGTTAAACCGTAAACGAAGAAATAAAAAAAGACATGAAGCGTACATTTTGGAATGAGGAGGAAAGAATACACACATCTACTGACAAAATGACGTTTTATCAAAGAGATATAAAATTACCAAAAACGTTGTTTATTCTGAGAATTTATAATTTTTTGGGAAATATCTATCATCAGCACGTAGGTAAGTTTTTTACACATCCTAGGATTTTGATTTAATAAATACTCTCTTAAAGCCATTGAAAGTCCGGTTTGCTAGAGCACTTCATTTCTTCATTGGTCAACGACATAAGAAACTGTGCTGATTCGATACGTCCATCATACGGGAAGGAACCAGCAAGAAACCTCACTGCACGATACATTGTTTTAATAGGGCCCGCCACTTTGTCCATCAATTTACCAAATTAAATACATAGATAGGTATAAGTATTATTAATTACTACGCATAAATTAACTTGTGTCAATGTATAAAACAACCATAGCCTCGCATTTTGCTAAACATCTCGCGCTATATTCTAACGACTGTCAACGTGATCTCTCGGTCGACCAATCATGGCCGACCTTAAAGTGCGTTCTTGGTAAATCAAGTCGGGTTTCGATAACTCTGTAATTTCAAAAGTGAGTGAAGTAAATTTTGTAAAAAAAAAAAACAGAAATAAATATTGCCAATATTTTACAATTGAACTATGTAGACGTTTAACATAGCCTATAATAAACACTGTCTATATGTGAATCCCCAAATTTCCTTTATTTAAAGAACATTATTGCTTTATTTATCAATAGTCACTGTATCTGTTAATTAGGAGCCCACATCGTTCAATTTGCCTGCATGCCAACATGCAATTTCACTCCAAAACTTTTGGTACCATGAAATTAAAACAGACTAAAAGCGCCTGATCGATAGGAACCCTTTGTTCGTGCGATCGTTATGAAGACATCCCCGTGACAAATGGTCCCAAATTGAAAGCCTTTACCCGAATCAATTTACCATCACCCGCGGAGGAACAAAGAGAATCTATCAATTTTAACGATAATTCGTGCGCAATGTCGTTTATTAAAAATGCAACAGTTTTCAGGGCAAAGAAAATTCTATAAATAAAATGGAACCCAAAATTGGACACAAGCGAGACATTTTTCTTTGATACCGCACTGCTGGTGCTCTCATCAAGTCAATTAATTATCACAAGTTAGATTAGATCTAATCTTGAAAGTAAAACTTATCCCTCGTTCATTGATTGACTCGAAAATTGAGATGGATATGGTTGACAATGCGAGTTGCGTCAGCAAAAAGGAGTGTATTAAAAATAATTATATCAAGTCTACTCTTACCCTAACTGATCAGTGATCACCTTTTTCACGAAACTTTATGCAATAATATTTATACATTTTAAATTCAAGTGTTATAATTTATAATACAATCGGAGATCATTACTTCGTTGATAGAGATTACACTTTCGTGTCAACGTTCAGGGATTCGAACTTTCTAATTTTACATTCTGAAGAAAAAATGCATGTTCTGTCTTATCATCCTCCATTAAAGCAAAGAGTGGGATTTCCTCTCAACATTTTCATCCTAAAAATACGGCATGACTGTCGATTTAGTTGGAGGCCTGTGCTAAGGAAACCTTTGTTGGCACATGACGCGGCTTGAATAGGTGCTAGAGATTATGAAAAGTATTTGAGTAAGGGTACTTAGGTGCCATTTGTTCGAAAAATTTCAGTATTTTGTTGCTGGCATTATAATGCTGGTAGTTAAATGTGACAAATTTGTCAAGTGACGAGGTAAATTTGTTTGTTTATGGCGGCTTTTGAGGAACTTATGCTGCGAATGTAAATTCAGCGTTTTGTATACAGGGTGACTGGTGACTTGATCCGTTTTGTTAGGCGTTGCGATAGCAACTAATTTTGTCGTGTAACAAAAAACAAGTGACAAATCTAACACACCCTTCGAATTCTTAGATTTTGTCATAAGTATAAAGCTAAATATAATTTCTTATTCTTACTGACTTTAATGTTATAATATCATCATCGTCAATTAATTTTGTTTTTTCAACCACATTTAAATGCTTGAGATCCAATTATGACTAAACAAAACTCCAAGGCGAGGCCTAGCCTGGATGCATGTTGGATAAAGCTATTTCCAACCATAAACCATAATACCAACATAAGAAAAACATTTTATCGGCTCCCCTCACACGTGCTTAGCTAATGCCCCGACCCAGATAAAGCTTCCTCCATCACTTCCTTATATCCTAAAAGCTCCATAACGGATATCTTCTAAGTATGGGTAACAATACTAATATGTATAACATAAAGTTGACTCTCCGGCGTTCACTGTTGTGTAAGCCTTCGCCGATATTTATGATCAGCCTTTGACTTTATGATACTTAACAATTTTTTTATACAGACCCACCATGTTCCTTTGATGACGGATAACAGCGTTGTTCTTTTGTTAATCATTAGATCCTTTTTCACGTATGAGCTTAGGTTACATTTTTCTAATACCTCACAGTAAATAATTGCTGATGTGTCTTACTTAAGTAGCTACGCTTCATTTCGAGTACCTAAGTTCGTTACAAAAGCATCAATGTAGGTACTACTGTTATTTAGTCTTTGATAGCGACTTAGAATATCTGATACAAAAATATGACTAAATTGAAAAATGACCTCCCATTTGTTTGTGAGTCGCAGGGCGGAGATAGTCTGTGCTAAAGAACATCAAAGGCTTGGTCACTAAATCTTGTGTACGTTTGACTGTTGGCGATTTCAACGAGGTGATTATTTAAACCGCAGACTGAAGTTCCAAATGCCATTCGGAAATGGTGTATATCTGTGTACTTACTGCTACAAAACTACTGCTCGCGAATAAATTTTTTGACTTGTTGTGATATTGAAAGGGCGGTAATTTTCTCTCGACGGTTTTTCTCCATTTAGCTATTGAGTAGATCATTCGCAATCCAGTGAGCTTCTTGGCATTTTACTAGCTAACAATAAAACATGTACCTATTATGAAAGCGCTTACCACTTGGCGCCTTCAAAAATCGCGTGCACTTTGCAATCAGCTTTCGGAAAGGTTGACGAGTGACTTTTTAATTGATCTAATCGAATACCTTGCTTCTTGTATCGGTCAGGTACAGTCAAAGGCACCAATATGGTACACAACAAAGTGTTTAAAATATGTACACGGCACTTATTATCGCGGCAATAACGTTCCGTGTGAATATTTCAGAAACTTTGTGTGAATACGTAATGGTGCCCTTGACTGAACCTACGTACATACAAATGAAGCTACATGAAGAAGAAAAATCTACGAGAACGACTTATTATATTATGTTCAAAAATGTCGAGTGAAAACTTCAGCCATTAGCGTCAACTCAATTGTCCGAGTTTGAGTGGCATCGCCTCTTAATTTGGCTTTTTTATTATTTGGTCGAATTATTACATATATCTGTGGGAGCAAAAGATTTAATATTCATCACGGAGATAAAGAATATGGACTCGGGACCGAAATTCCGAATATGGTCCCTTGATCAAAAGACCCAGTATGCCCTTGGTAGTAAAATACAAATTCAGATTGTGGTACCAGAAGAAAAAGACTTAAATTGGGCCCGGGAGCTAAAGGTTTAGTATGGGTCTGAGAGCCAAAGGCCCAATGACTACGCACCCGAGAGCAAGAGGCTCAATATGGCCCCGGGAGCAAAAGACCGAATGAATATGGAGCAGGGAGCAAAACGCTCAATAATAGGGACTCAGGAGTGAAACGCTCAATATGGACCCTGAAGAAAAAGGCTAATATGACCCCGGGAGCAAAAGACTCAATATTATCTTGGTAGCAAAAGGCTCAATGTGGACCCTGGAGCAAAAAGCTTAATACGACCCCGGGAGCAAAAGGCTCAATATGGACCCTGGAGCAAAAAGCTTAATACGACCCCGGGAGCAAAAGGCTCAATATGGACCCTGGAGCAATAAGCTTAATACGACCCCGGGAGCAAAAGGCTCAATATGGACCCTGGAGCAAAAAGCTTAATACGACCCCGGGAGCAAAAGGCTCAATACGATCTTGGTAGCAAAAGGCTCAATATGGACCCAGGAGCAAAAGGCTCAGTAATATGGACATAGGAGCAAAAGGCGCAATATAGCCCCGGGAGCAAAACGCTCAATATGGACTCGGGAGCAAAAGGCACAATGAACATGGACCCGTGAGCAAAACGCTCAATATGGACTCGGGAGCAAAAGGCCCAATGAACATGGACCCGTGAGCAAAACGCTCAATATGGACTCGGGAGCAAAAGGCCCAATGAATATGGACCCGTGAGCAGAAGGCTCAATATGGACTCGGGAGCAAAAGGCCCAATATGGCCCCGGGAGCAAAAGGCCCATATGAATATAGACCCGTGATCAAAAGGCTCAATATGGACTCGGAAGCCAAAAGGCCCAATGAACATGGACCCGTGAGCAAAAGGCTCAATATGGCCCCGGGAGCAAAAGGCCCAATGAATATGGCCCCGAGAGCAAAAGGCTGGACCTACCAGTGCCGTTGATGCCCGAGGGGCGGATTCGCGCGTCGTACCGCCCTGGGCCCAGGATCTGATCCAGGATCTGTTTCTCCTTCTCCCTGAAGTTTATCTTCGCGTTCACGCATCTGTTGGAAAACAGCATTTTGTTATGTTATTAGTAGTTAATAATAATAAGATATTAAGTACCTAATAGTGGTTTCAGTCAGAGAAAGTAACCTCTAGGAAGCAAAAATTTGCACACGTGTAAGACAGGCACGTCTATGTATGTTTTTATGTAGTGCCTCTACCTCACACGAATCAACACACGTCACATAGACCCAATTATCACCATTACCACACTTAAAGCAGGAAAGGAATGGAGATGTTAACGCGCGATTTCCCCTCTGCCAAAAATCTAACATTAAGTCTGCGCAAAATGCACAGGGTCTGTTGATTGTGTGCATGGTTTTGGCATTTGTGTGACAGTTTTGTTTTAGTGTGAGTTTGTAGGAACGTAACAAATTTTGACATGAGCGTAAATGGTGTGCTGTGTGTATTAGTAAAAATTGTAGTTCTCTGTATGTAGACATTTGTAGCTGCTTTATAACACCTCACCACACTATACTCTGACGCGTTTCAAGCCCATTATTATTGTTGGTGTTGTTGGTGCTGTGATAAAATTAAAAGCTAATTATTATCGTTCATAAATTATGGATCTCCGCAAAGTGAAACTTGATTAACCGCCGCAATTAACCTCTGGCCCCTGTGTGGTTATTTTCCGCTGCAGTTTACTTAGACAAATAATTCCTCAAGAGGATTCCTCCCTTGATAATACCACGATGTCTGATTCCAAGCTGCATAATGAGAACGGGATATTGACCGCGATTACCACACGCACTATTGACGCGATTTATTTAAAACTGTTATTGATGCAAAGCTGGTTTGCTTTTTCGTTTTTCTGGCATAAATAATTCACACCAGAAGCATAATGAGATATAAGCATACCTACTTGCTTCATCATCATCATCATCATGTCAGCCGAAAGACGTCCACTGCTGGACATAAGCCTTCCCCAAGGCTCTCCACTCAGACCGGTCTTGTGCTTTCCGCATCCACCGCGGAAACCTACCACCTACTTGCTTAGTACCCAATAATTTCATTCTTAAATGTTTTTTCATCTTCGTTTTCATTCAATACCCTAGCAAAAATACTTATTAAAAATACAGCAGATGTGTCCAACGTAGAAATAGTTAGCTTCAAGAAATCGAGTTCGAGATCGCCGGCGACGCGCGGCGTGGGTTGTTCGACGACTGATTAATGTCGCTACACATATTTTTGGTCTATTTAGTTCTAGCTCAATTTTTCACGTTCTCTTTGAGACTTCAACAAGTCCAGTACGATAAAATTTATGACGATTTACGATGGATTTTGTTACTAATAATTTTATTGGGTTATAAGTATCAAATTGAGAAGTATTAGTGCAGATGATCACGGTTTTTCCAGGCCTTTTGTTTAGTTAGGTACCCAACTATAGTAAGTAGAATTTTACAATGCATCTAGCATATTCCTATGAGTGGATAAGTACCTTGTACAGTCACCAGCAATAATATATGATGATGGACAGTGCTGCAAAAATATCTGATCACGTTAGAAAGCAAAAGTATATGACGACACTCGACGGCATAAAGATGTAATGGGTTGCGGCCCGCATAAATATCGTTCTTGGTTAAAGCCATAAATATCGGACACTGAGTCGCTTAAAAATATCTATTACTCCACAAAATCTAAATCATGTGACTCATCACCAGCATAAATATGTATTCACTTTGGAAGCAAAAACATCTGACATGTTATCAAATCGAAAATATGTTCATCAATCAGCAAATATGAACTTATTCGCCTGTCTTACGGATCTAATTTGAATGCAGCTATCTGACGCTTCTTGAAAAGAGTACGTACTTGTCACTACATAATGTCTATCTCACGTTTCTCAGCTTTTGAAATAAGAACAATACTTTTGTGCTTGAAGTTTTTTATTAGCGTTTAAACTCCTTGGTAAAACATGAAAAAAAAATACGTCAACAGGGTATGTCAAATTAGAAATGAAGAACTGAATTTGTTGGATTTAGATAAAACAAAACATGAGACAAACATATGCAGTGACAAGTACGCACTGTTTTCAAGAAGCGTCAGATCGCTGCATTCAAATTAGATTCGTAATACTACTAAATTAAGTTCATGTTTGCTGATTGATCACATATGTTTGATTTCGTATAGTATCAGATATTTTTAAGCGACTCGGTGTCCGATACTAATGCCGTTACCCAAGAACGATATTTATGCCGGCCGCAACCCATCAGATCTTATTGCCGTCGAGTGTCATCATATGTTTTTGCCTGCTACCATGATCAGATATTTTTGCAGCGCTGTCCATAATCATATATTACTGCTGGTGACTGTACCAGGGGTTCTTAAACTTAAGATAACGGAACACTAACCATTGTGACCTTTTATTTTATGGAACCTCATTATAAAATCATTACAAATCAACGACACTAGCAATAACAAAAACCTTTAATAGGTTGAACCCAAAACTCATTCAGAGATACGGACTGTGTGTGGATGAACTTTGAAGATCTATATATGCTTCATAATCCAGGACGGCTAGCTTCGCAGGTGAGTTCCGATGATAAATGGATTTGTTCCAATATATCAATATCACTATGCCGAGAGCTCTTCTCATATTTATCTTTGGTATTATTTAACAGCCGAAAATAAATTATTTTCCCGATACTCTGGTGACTTTTCTACGGAACCCCAATTTAGGGATCGCGGTCCCAACCTACTAACACTCACCGGCACTAAATTAATCGCGAATCCTATTTTCCCTGACTACTGCATTCTTTTACAATAAATAGTATGAAGTCGGTTAAAAAATAGGGAAGCCGATTAATTGTGCCGGGTCTTGTATCTACTTTTCTACTTAAGTTAAGTATGTGCTATTATACAAATTTTATCGTAATGATTATAGCACGCTGTCAATAGATTTTTTTTTATTCATTGAAGTTGCTCGCTCCGGGTCATTTCTGAGGGTCGAGCACGACTTTACGAATGCTACGTAACGTTACGGTTATCGTATCGAGATCGAGAAACCTCATGCTAAATTTTAGTTCCTAATACGCTCACGGGCGGGCGCTGTTCCAAACGTCATACCAACTCAACAACGTTTACTATTCGATTTTACGTGACGCAGGATTCGAAAAGTCGTGCTCGACCCACTGGTGCAAAGGTTATCCATCGCGGTTCAAAGGGTAACGCGGCGAGGGGCACCTTTGCGCCTGACTGAATGACGCAGGGCGGGTTGTTTGGCTGATTTAGACTTTTTGTTTTTAACCCCCGATGAAAAAGATTTTGACCTGTGTATCTATGTATGTGTGTGTCTGCGTATGTGTGTGTATGTGTATGTGTGTGTCTGTGGCATCGTAGCTCCCAAACGGATGGACTGATTTCGATGAGGTTTTTTTAATCGGAAGCTAGTTTAATCGAGATGGTTCTTAGCTAAGTTTCATTAAAGCAGTTTCACCCGTTATTGAAATATTGAACTTTGAAATGACAATGTCGGGGGGTTTCAAGTTTTCTAAGTTGGTTATTTTTGTTTTTGTGTGACATTGTTTATAATGAAATGACATGTAATTATATAACTCATTGCAGTTGTACGACGGGTAATTCAGCAAAGCCATTTCACAACTGACAAATTCCTCGACAACTTTCTCTACAATTTGTTTGCAACTCAATTAAACTAAAGAAACATAAAGATCGCGCGCAATGTGGATGTTTTGGCAGCCCGTCTGTTAGTGTGTCGAGTGAGACGGTAATAACGAGCAACGTTATTGGACGCTAAACATGGCGGACTATGTTGGTTTACTAGTTTTTCGAAAATATCAATAGAATAGAAGCTAATTCTGAGACGACTGCGACAGAATATTCGGAACGTTTACGAAAAGGAATTAGGAAGAATTTTGATGTACATTTCTAATACTACAAGACGCTTCTAATTCATGTGAAATAAATGTTAAACTGTTTTCTTTTCAAATTGCTTTACAGGAAAATCGTAAACAAAACTGAACTGAGATCTTTTTAACTGAGCCCCCCTGTCATACTTGATTTACTAAGAATTACTAAGAACAGATTTAAAGATAAGAAGTGAATTATTGACGTACTATATTTTCCCATTAAAATACAGTGATAAATATATAAGTAAAACGTGGAGTAAGATTTATCACATTGACACATATTAAGCGTTTTAAAAAGTATTTATTTTAAAAATAACACACGAAGCGTTCCTCGATTATATTACAAACAGTTAAATAAATCATAACACAAATTCTTCGAGCACCATAAAAAAAGCGAGACATTAAATTTGAATAATGTTGTCGAGAATGCCCGGGAAATATTTGGAGGCATAGACAAATGGCGGGAACACGGTGTTTGGCGCCAAATCCCTACCAGAGACAATGATGGCGTGAGAAAAAGTTGTCATAATACACGCACTAAATGTCGGAAATCAGGCGTTAATTTGGAATTTATAATATTTTCGGAAAGTTGTTAGAAGGGTAATATGGTGTCTTATACTCGCACCCGTCTAACATCGTACCTAAATCTACCATTTTAGTAAATAATCGTATTATTCTATCTGCGGGCCGACAATGTTAATCCGGCCCTGGCTATCATATAAATAAGATAAAAATGTTTCCCCCGAGAAAATTACCTAACGGTATGATTGCCACTTAGGACGACTGCGGCTCATATGGGATTAATGCCACGCCAGAAGGCATGCAATTGAAGCTTCATAACGTATGCCGTTAAAACTCGTAATGTAGCTGCCAAAATCAACTTTAAGTAAGTTAAGAACAAGAGCCCGAAATTTTCGCGGCAAGACAAAAGACCGTTGCAATCTAGCTAGCGTTAGGAACATTTTTTTACCAATATCGAGTACCTACTATATAAAAAAAATAAGGGCCACTAAGTATTTTGATCGTTACGTGAAAATCTAATTATATTAAACAGTAGTATATTGAAGTAAGTGAAACAATTGACTACATAATTAATGATTATTAGCCTAAATGAAAAGAAAATCCTTGTATTACTGTCATTAAAAATATATGCATAATTATTACTGGTTAATATAATTTTCACGTAACGAAAAAAATACTCAGTGGCCCCCTATTTTCTTTTGAGTAGTAAATAATAAAAAAAAATATATCGCCATGCTTTTTTTATGTAACACTCGATATCGACAAAAAATGTTTCTAACACTAAGCTAGATTGCGACAGTCTTTTCTTTGGCCGCGAAAATCCCGGGCTCTGCTAAGAACACAACCCTTATCAACCACTAACATGTTAATTACTTTTTCTTGTTCGCAGTCTAACCTAGTAGTTTAACCTCAACTGTATTGGCGGGGCTCGGCACTCGATGGCAATCGCGACAATTAGGCTATGAGCTCATTTGTAATTTGGGCGCGGATTCAACTCGTTATTCGTCATTTTACTCTTTCGTTAAATAACACGCAGGTTTTCCTGTTCTTTTTGTATTTGGCCTTGTTAAATGTTTTGTACAGTTTTAGCTAGAGAATCGTATGGTCTGGCCTCTATTTCACCAACTTTACAATTGTCAGTTTTCAATGACAATTCGAACTATACTTCCTTGCAAATATGAAGATAAGATAAGAGATAAGATAAGAGAGATTTATTTGTGAAACATGAGTAAATTTACATAATGGTCATAGGTTTTACAATAATGTCCGTCATGTTTTGCCTTTCGGCGTTCAAATTCAACTTAACAGTAATCTATACATATAATAAAATCGTAGACCCGGCGCGTCTGTACATTGAAGATATTTACAAAAAAAAATTTGGGTCGCGTTGAATAATTAATAGAACACAAAACTGATTTTTTTGAATGTTTTGTCTGTTTATCTGATTATCTGTTTGTCTGTTTGTCTGTTTATCTGTTTGTCTGTTTGTATGTTTGATTGTGGAGGCATCACGCAAAAACCACTGGACAGATTGGAATGAAATTTGACATGGTAATAGTTTACAACCTGGAATAATATATAGAATACTTTTTATCCCGTTTCATTTCATGTTTTTTACCTAAATTATTGTTTAAATTTACTTAAGTACATATTTTTTCATAATTGAAACTGACCATAGACATCACAGCTGATTCAGCTGTCATGGCTGTCACACCATTGTTTTTTTTTTTCATTAATCCAAGCTCACATTATCAGCACACTACTTTACTAACTTTAAAAAAAGTAAAATAGACCATGGAAACATTGAGTGACATGTCTCATTCAGCCAAATCGGTGGCTGTATGCAGGCGTTCTATTCGAAATTTAACATTTTTATCAATGTCTTAAATAGCTTGGTAGTATTAAAAAGAAAAAATATACTTTTTTAATAAAGAAAAAGCGGCGGGAATATGTAAATACTGTAAATAACAATAACGCACTAAGTTTCGGTTTATTTAAAGTGATGTACCTAAATGATATTAATTTAATAGCTTTTAGTAACAAAATAGTGATCATTTGTTGTATTCCACCATGATGAAAATAAGAGGAGAACTAGTATTAACTAAAGCAAACTTAGTATAAATTTCAATGGAAAATTTTTAGTCGTTGTGAAACTATTATAAAATAGGGGTAAGGAAATTAGTTAATTTAGTTAGTTATTGAGTATTTAATTAAGTAAAATATATTAATAATGACTCGGATGTAATATGTTGCAATAAATAGCAATTGCTGGACTCTTACTTTGATTGTTTGATTAGGTAGGTACTTTGATTGAAAATTTATTTTCTTGTGATTTTACGAATGTAACCATTTGAGTATAGAAAATGAACCGGACTTTTTGAGAGTTGTGGTAGGCAAATCGTATTTCAAGTTTTTCAAGAGAGTATGGAATATCGAGAAAGTTTATTCTTTCAGATTTGGAAGATGGTTAAATAGTCTCACTAGAAAGAAAACTGGTATCTACGTACATTTAATACAATATTAAATACAATATATATATAAATATAGGAATTATGATCCCTTAACATTAAAGGAAATTTACTACTGGTCCTAGAGACTTGAAATTTGGCATAAATGTACCTAGAGTATCATAGAGGTGTACTAAGGAAGGATTTTTCGAAATTCCCACGAGATAGAGAATAAATGGGATTTATATTTTCGAATCAAAGTGACTCTATCTCCGTAACTATAATTATCAGATATTTCAAATTTGGCATGCAAGTAGGTAACAATGATAGCTTTTCATGATTTTCCGTAATTTCCACGGGATAAAGACCTATTAGAATAGTATTATTTTCATAATAACTGACTAGCGGATATAGAGACTCGAAAGTTTACAGATATATTTCTTAAGGATCTTAGAGATGTAGTAAGACGGGATTTTTCGAAATTCCCACGGGATAGGGAAATACCTAAACTTTGTTTCTTTTTTTTTGTAGGGGGTAATATCTGAAACTTATGCATTTTCCCGATGAAAAATAGGTAGCCAATATCAGTCAAGAACTGGTAGCTTTCTATAAGTGAAAGTTTTTTTATTAAGTCGATCTAAAGAGTTAAAATGCAAAATTCAAGGCGGGATAGAAATAAGTGAATTCAATTTCGGGACTGATTAAAAAAAAAACACTAATCGGAAGTTATAACACTGTCTCTGATTGACATTTTGATTGAATTTTTAAAATACGTAGGTAGACCTTCACGCGGGAACTTTAATACTTACACTTTTTCGAGATAAAGTAGCCTAATGTCAATCAGAAACAGTGTAGCTTTCTATTAGTGAAAGATTTTTTAATGGGTCTTAATGTATTTACTTATTTCTATCCTCCGGGATTTTTGCAAAAATCATCACAGACAAGAACTGTATGTAGAATGTTAATGGTGTAAGTATCAACATTTAATTAAGTAGGTAGGTAGTTCCATTGGGTTCACAGACAAAACAACAGCAACATCAACATCTTCCGTTAAAAACCAGTATTTGTATTAGGTACTTACGTTATTGTCTACGTGTAAAAGCTACGGGCAAAAGCTAGTACCTAATATAATAGAATAATAATTTAATTAAATAGTCATGTTGTACAAATCCAAAAAATTATAAAAAAAAAATATAAAATTAAATAATTTCACTAAACACTTAAAAACTATTGTCATTTAAAAAATCATTAATATTATAGTAACATTTTGCCAGCAATAATTAAATCATCCTTTTCTTAAACATGTCAATAGTACAATTCCTAATTTCTAATGGTATCTTATTGTAGATTTTAGGCGTTAGACCAAATATACTTTTCTTTAGTAGGGCAGTATTGGTGATTTGGCTTATTATCCTATCATTATCACGTGGTCTGAGATAGCTACACAATACACTATGACGCTGAAATCGGTCAGGGTTATTTTTAGCAAATATAGCTACTTCATAGATATAAATTGAAGGAAATGTCAGCAACTTATAATTATATAAAATATGGTCTACTACTATCTAGGGGTTTGAGGCCAAACATCGCTTTAATATATCTTTTTTGAGATATTAATACATATTCTGTATCTGTGCAATTTCCCCAAAAAATTACTCCATATCTAAGAATAGACCCTACTAGTGCGTGGTATGCTGACAACACTATTTCCACATCCACTACCTGTCTTAGCTTATGAAGTGCATATACTGATGTTGCCAATTTTGAGCAAATAACTTCCACGTGATTTTTCCAGTTAAGACTTTTATCAATACGTTCTCCCAAAAAGTCGACTGTTTCCGCTTCATCCAGTACACTCCTTGATATTCGATGCTTGTTTGCGGTGCAGTCTTACGTTGGCTAAAATTAATTGACTTAGTTTTTGTGAGGTTAACTTTAAGGTTGTTTCTTTTTAGCCAGGAAATAATCAAATTTACAGAATAACTAATGTCAAATTCGTATGCAATTCTATCTTTACATTCTATTACTACTGTACAGTCATCTGCAAACAAAGTCATTGGATGTTCTACGGCGCTTGGTAAGTCATTAATATAAATAATAAAACAAAGCGGACCCAGTACAGATCCTTGCGGTACTCCATACTTAACAATTCGACTCTCAGAGAGGAATGAAGTCTCTTTTCTTGTTTTTGAATTTAGCCTAGTTATCTCTACGCATTGGTGTCTATTACTTAAATAAGATTCCATCAATTGAAGAACAATTACCCCTTACTCCATAAGCATTAAGCTTCACTAAGAGGAGTTTATGGTCCACAAAGTCAAATGCTTGGGTCATGTCCATGTATATACTACATACTGGATTTCTTTTATCCATGTTTGCCATTACAACATTAAGAAGATCAAATATTGCCATAGTTGTTGAACTGTTTTTACGAAATCCTTGTTGTTCTCTCGTCAGTAAACATTTACTTTCAAAATATGTGTACAATTCCTTGTGAATAAACTTTTCAAATATTTTTGCAAATACTGACGAGATTGCAACAGGTCTATAAGATTCCATTTTTTCCTTGTCACCTTTTTTAAACACTGGTTTTACAATGCCAATCTTCAGCAAATCAGGAAAAACACCCTCACTAATACTGCTATTAACCAGATAACTTAAGTGTGGTGACAAATAATCCGCGACATATTTAACAACTTTCGTTGATACTCGTTGATACTGATTTTTTAACTTTTTTATAATTTTATATATGTCCATAGGAGTATTTGGTGACATAAACATAGATGCTGATCTAGGAGTTATGGGGCATTTGTACAGCTCACCGTTATTTGTTAGTTGGGACGCCTTATCGATATAATATTCGTTAAAGGCATTTGCTATAGCTTTTGGATCAGATATAACAAAGTAATTTAATTTATTTTTTTGAATATGATCCTTAGGACAGTTTACCTTTGTCCTGTTTATTACTTGCCAGGCCATTTTTGTTTTATTTTTGACAGAAAGGATTGCGTTCATGTTATGTAAACGTTGCAAAAATTTTGTTATTGATTTCAATTTATGCGAATAATATTTTAATTTAGCTTTATTTTCCACCGATTTTTTGGTCCTGTATTGCCATAGAAGCTTCCTCTTAGTTTTACTGCAATTTTTGAGACCCGGTGTGATCCAGGTAGGTCTCTTCGTAGGTTTAATAGTAATTATATTAATAGGAAAGCAAAGATCATAAAACAATTTAAAAGTGTTGTGGAACTCATCAAATGAAGTGCGTTAAAACAAAAGCTCTTCAAATATTAACATGAAACTATCGTAAGACTCAATCATAGTGAAAACCAGCAGAGTAGAGCCTCGGCGCGCAGTGTTGCTGCTGCTTGGGTCGTGCGCTCCCAGAGGAAGGACTACGAATCAGTCCGAAACATGTTCGACTAAACTCGATTTCACTATAAAATCTCTTCGAGTCAGCAAGTGTCATTGAAAACTGACATTTGTAAAGTTGGCGAAATAGAGGGGCCTGTACTCCTGGCCTTATACTACGAAGTGCAAAATTCGAACTTCGTGTCGTGCCGTCCCGCTCACGCAAATATTATTTAATACAAGAGCGACTGGGACGACACGATACGAACTTCGATTTTCGTAGTCCTCCAGTTTTGCCGAAGGTTATTAAGGAGTTAGGAGGAGGAAGGTTATTAAGAAGTGTACTTACTCTGAGAGTTGTGTAAAGCAGAGGACCAGGAGGCAGAAGAAGGCGGCGCACGAAGGGCGGGCGGCGGCCATCCTCCGACTACAACAAAAGAATACTCGTGTCATAAACACAGATACACAGGTCAAACTTATAACACCCCTCTTTTTTAGGGTTCCGTACCTCAAAAGGAAAAAACGGAACCCTTATAGGATCACTTTGTTGTCTGTCTGTCTGTCAGTCAAGACCCTTTTACTCTGGAACACGTGGAGGTGGCATGCTGAAATTAATATCGATTAATCAAGCCTGCAGTCCCTTGAAGCTGTGAAAAAATCAAACTTATAAGTCAACGCCATCTAAAGATACAGTCATCAAAAAGGTTGTTTTCATACAAATTGCCGTACCCTGAAAACCTAAACCTTCCAGAAAAAGTTGTCCTAGAAAGTTGAAATTTTAATAAAAATACATAAATATCATGGGATTTGGTAAGAAGGTAGCTCTTACTCGTATAGCACAACCATCCAGAAAATTCTCAAAATCGAAAATTTTTATGTCTGTCTGTATATGTCACTGACCAATATAAAGTGACCCCGCACTGCATATACATTTTGCTTAGGAGCAGGGCTCTGCTAATACTGGACAACTTAAAACACTGGGGAAAAGCAGGGGAATCTTTGTACGGAACCCTCGTGCGCGAGTCCGACTCGCACATGTTCGGTTTTTTTTAATACGACGAGGAAGGCAAACGAGCAAGTGGGTCACCTGATGGTAAGTGATCACCACTGCCCATAGACACCCGCAACCCCGGAGGGATTGCAGATGCAGATGCGTTGTCAACCTATAGTAGGCTGAGATGAATGCCTCTTGTACTATTATGTATTCTGTGCTTGTGCCAGTTATTTCCTCGGCTAATAAACATATCTGACTTACATTTATGCAACATTGACATGTCATCATGTCAACATTGTCACATGAATAAGTTAAGAGCATCGTAATGTAACTAAAAACTTTTTTTTTATTAAGAATAAAAGTTGAACTGAATGTTTTGTATTTGTAGGGCCCTGTCAACTGTACCTAAAAGTTAAAAAACGAGCTTTTGAAGTATGCTTTTAGTTAAATTACGATGCTCTTAACTTTCATGTCACCCGAAGACGAGGTAATGCATTTTTAAAAACCGTTTTTCAATAAAAATACATGTCAAGATTGTTTACTTTCTTTCCAATGCTAAAAAAGCGAAGTAGGTAGGTATAGTTAGTTTTTTTATTAACCTCTTAAAAAAATATACTTGGCAACTAGCATTAATATAATACCTATTGAAACTAAGGAGTACATTAAATTATATAATATGCTTTCGGCAGTAAATTACAAACAGAAAACATAGGTACGCCGTCGCGAAGATTTATGAGCGAAACAGCGATATTTTAAATTAAAATTAATCTAATTTAAACGGGTTTTTTAACTACTATTATCCTTGCTCGTTTTTAATTCCGAAGTACTTTACATATAAGTAGGTACCTACCTAGTTGCCATAGTTTTATAGCATTACGGCGAGACCATTACTCCATTTCCAGGCATAGTATGTACGATGTATCAACCACATAAGTGTAGTTGCAATTTCAACCCTAACACCAAGATTTAAATAATTTATTGAATCAGGCGTTACTTTGCGGAGGTCCATATTTATGAACTAAAAAACAAGGTGAGCAAAGTAATTGTTTTTTAGTTCACCAAGATTTAACATTGAAATTAAATTGAATTTACTCGAAAAGTTACTTGTCTTATTGCCAATTATTAATTGTGAATATGCATTTCGTTTTTTGCTAAGCCCCCTAGTTTGGTGCAGCCTGGAACATGGTTAATATTTTAAGGTGAATTGGTTAGCAACGCTAAAAAACTTGAGCAAAATTGCTACGATATTCTATAATGTAGGATCCATATTATCAACAATTACAGAAGCAGCGATAAGGACTTTTCTCTGGTCACTACGGAAAATCGTAGCGGTTTCACGTATCTTTCTTTGCATTGTGTATGTGTGTGTACCTATGCCATTGGATTTACATTGAAGCTTGGGCACTTAGTGACTATTTTCAGAGGAGGCAGGTAACCCCCCCCCCCCCTCCATTCTCGTTAGCCAATTGGGTCAAAGCTCGCTGCATTATAAATAAAGTGCACCGGCTATCGACTGTGCCTGTGCCGTGATCGGAATTTTAAATATCGCGTTCCAATATGGAACCTTTCCGCAGTAAATATCGTAAGCCTGGCAAGGAGTTGCTGTGTTTATTTTGAGCACGCTATAAACATAGTACATAGTAGAAAAACCTTTCTCACGGGCCAGGCAAAAATCAGTCTTATGACAATGTCATAAACATTTGGACAGGGGAAAGCTTTTTTTCACTTAACTATATCTGTATGTAGCTGAAAATAAACAAATTATTATTAATTAATCATTTCAATGAAACTTACTGTGAAAATGTTCTATGGTGCCTTAAGAATCTCACGCTGCAATCAAAATGGCGACTATGGCGCTCCAACGTTCCAAGTGATAATAGTTTAAACTGTGCAGTGAAAGTATAAGTACTTTTTTTTCCGCGTGTGTAATAATGCCGACAACAAGGAGTGGAACAAGAAGTTTAGATCGCCGCGGCAACGGTCACCCGATTTCGCCGAATCCGGCCGACGCGAACGCCAACGAAGATGGCGCCGAATCCTTTTCCACGCCTCGCGACACGGCCGACGTGACCATGTTTTCTAACGAAAGCGTGCAAACCATCATCGCGTCGCTGCAACGATCTCAGACGGAAGCTTTTAAAGAAATTTTAAGCACAATGACACGCACAAACGCGTCTACCCCGCTGCCGACGCCTGCGCAAGGCACGCTTACGGGCTGTAAAGCTACCTACTCCGGGCAGCAGCGGGAGTCCGTGGAGGCATTTGTGGACGCCGTTGATGCTTACAGCGAGTGCGCCCAAGTGGCAGACGGCAATATTCTCCGCGGGTTAGCATACTTGCTCAAAGATGAGGCCGCGACGTGGTGGCAAGGTGTAAAATACCAAATGTCGTCCTGGACTCAGGCAAAAGAGAACCTGTTAAGTGCCTACAGGGACCGCCGCCCGCCACACAAAATTTACATAGAGATTGTTCATACCATTTGTTTATTGTTAAAAGTAGTTCTTTGCGCTATGGACTTATGATTACGAGACAAATCAAAAGCAATAAAAAAAAAAGTGGTGTTGGTTAAAAAGTGGGGGGTCGCGCTAACCGAAAGGTTCCCACAACCGTCCTCAAAGCTTTCATGTGCTATGTCCTTGGCCATTGAACGGATGGTGGGTGCACATTGTGTGGTCACTAACTTAGCCCAGCTTAGTGGACTGGCAACTTCGAGGCAGTATGACCCCCAAACAGATACTTTCACCCCATTTATTTATATGGACAAAGTTTTAAAACTTCGATAGCGCGATGCAGACCAGCCACGATGTAAGACACCTGGTTTGTATCGAGTTTTAGTGGGACGCGGGTCACGTTATAGTGGTTTATTGTGCACGGGTAAAGAGGGTAGTTAAGAATTTGGAAGGCGTTGCAACCCGCTGTTAATTGTGTTTTGTTTTTATGAGTATTATGGAATGTGATGTAGCTGTTGTGTGTAGATGTTTTGATTAGATTAGGAGTTGTTTTAAATACTTTTTTTACAGAAGCATTCAGTTTTGTGGTTAAGAATGTAGTGTTTTTGTGCGCAGTTTCTATAGTTACAAGTGGCCGTGTTTGTTTGTTTTATTTACCTAGGTACTTATGATTATTTTTCGACGGAGTGCCTGAGTAAGTAAGAGATTAAGTACCTATGTGATTTTATCTGTTTTTTGACGAGTCTTAAACATACTTAACAGTTAAAATACTAAACGGATTTTTATACAATATCTAATACTTAACGTAATATTAGGTCGTTCAGTTATGAAAATTTCTCATATTACCTACCTACCTAAAAAGAGTGGTAATTGAGAAATGTTTTTTCATGTCAAAGTGTTTACCTTGACCTTGACATAAAATTGATTTTTGCCTAACTTATGGAAAAACTTTTTTCACGATAGGACCTATAATTAGGTAATCATGCCGTCAATGGCACTTGTTTTAGGCTATTATGTATGTATGTTATGTCATCGTGACAGTATAGTGGTAATAAAGGACAACAATACGGCCGCGCCGACAGAACTAAAGTCACACGTGTCTATGAACGGATATTTTCATTGAACTTGTGCTGTCAAACGTTACTTAAGTTATGTTTAAATCCTGTCTTAATGGTCAGTTTTGTGACGAAATGTAAGTATGTTTTTGACATTGATCGTCAGTTTTGTGACGACTGCTAACCATAATTAACTAATTAATAATTCACTGTAAACGCCCGAATGCGGCAGTTTCTTCCCAGAAGACAATCTAAGATTGATCTAACCGCAGGATCAGTGCCCTAAGCACGACTTGTCGAATCCTGCGTTACGTTACGGTTATCGTATCGAGATCGAGAAATCTCATACTAAATTTTAGTTCCAAATACGCTCACGGGCGGGCGTTGTTCCAAACGTCATACAAACTCGCTATAGTTTACTATTCGATTTTACGTGACGCAGGATTCGACACGTCGTGCTTAGGGCACTGATCTGTCAACACACAAGCCACAGATAAGATATAACTACACAGACAAATTATAAATGTCCTACCAGGTGCTGCAGACTAGACTAATGACCGCTCTGACATATAGATGTCGTTGTAATTATAGTTGGCTTGAGCCATAATTGTTTCTGACATGTTTTTTTGTCATGCGTAACGTAGACGTGAAAAGTTAGGATTATTTTTAATCGTCTTTGAATGATTCAGTTGGTTTACAATTTATGTGTTTTTGTAGTCGACTTGACTTGACTAATAAACTATGACAGCTAAGTAGGCTTTACTGTAGTTGACCGTTTGACCAACTTATAAAAAATACTTACTTAGGTACCTATATAGTAAGAAATCAAATATGTATGTATATCTCTTTATTGCACATAAAACAAAAAAATAACCGGCCAAGTGCGAGTCGGACTCGCGCACGAGGGTTCCGTAGAAAGATTTTAACACTTTTCCCCAATGCTTTAAGAAGTCCAGTGTTAGCAGAGCCCTGCTTCTAAGCAAAATGTACGCAGTGTGGGGTCAACTTATATTGGTCCTTGAAATCTACAGACAGACATAAAATTTTAAGATTTTGAGACTTTTCCGAGTCATGATCTCGTAGGAGTATCTTTTTGTATTTTTTTCTCCCAATTTTTTATTTTTACGGTTTTCCCGTGAATATCAATTATATTTTTTATAAACTCACTGAAACATGAATACACAGAAAAAAACCAGAAAAATGCCAACCCCGGGAATCGAACCCGGATCCTCGACACTCCGGGTCGTGTGCTTTTCCCCTACACCACGATTGGACATAGAGGAAAGGCCGAATTTTTTCCATGTATTCAAATCTTAGCTTGTTTTTATCACTTTTTGCAGTGACTAGCGCCATCTATGCGATTACTTCGTAAACCGAAAACAACGCACCCTTTCGAAACTTATCAGTTTACCCAGGCTCAACAACGAGATGGCGCACTAAAGCAATCAATTCATGATCTCGTAGGAGTATCTTTTTGTATTATTTTCTCCCAATTTTTTATTTTTACGGTTTTCCCGTGAATATCAATTATATTTTTTATAAACTCACTGAAACATGAATACACAGAAAAAAACCAGAAAAATGCCAACCCCGGGAATCGAACCCGGATCCTCGACACTCCGGGTCGTGTGCTTTTCCCCTACACCACGATTGGACATAGAGGAAAGGCCGAATTTTTTCCATGTATTCAAATCTTAGCTTGTTTTTATCACTTTTAAACTGGGTAAACTGATAAGTTTCGAAAGGGTGCGTTGTTTTCGGTTTACGAAGTAATCGCATAGATGGCGCTAGTCACTGCAAAAAGTGATAAAAACAAGCTAAGATTTGAATACATGGAAAAAATTCGGCCTTTCCTCTATGTCCAATCGTGGTGTAGGGGAAAAGCACACGACCCGGAGTGTCGAGGATCCGGGTTCGATTCCCGGGGTTGGCATTTTTCTGGTTTTTTTCTGTGTATTCATGTTTCAGTGAGTTTATAAAAAATATGCTTTTCCGAGTGGTTGTGCTATAAGAGCTACCTTCATACCAAATTTCAAGTTTCTAGGACATCTGGAAGTACCCTTTAGGTTTTTTTAAATCGGCAATTTGTATGGAAATGGATTTCTTAATGACTGTATCTTTTAATTGCGTTGACTTAGAAGGTTAATTTTTTCACGGCTTTAAGGGACTGCAGGCTTAAGTATTTCATATTAATTTCAGCGTGCTACCTCTACGCGTTCCAGAGAAAGAGGGTCTTGACAGACAGACAGACAGGCAGACAGACAGACGGACAACAAAGTGATCCTATAAGGGTTCCGTTTTTTTCCTTTTGAGGTACGGAACCCTAAAAATAACAGATAACAGAACAAAAGCAAATGTACAAAGGCGAACTTATCCATACACATACATAGAAATATAGATACTATGAAATATTGAAAAATAAAAAAAAAATTTAGAAATATAGAAAATGAAATATAGATAAATATTGAAATTAGGTATGCGAGGAATTTTTCGTAACGGCTACGGAACCCTATCCTGGGTGCGTCCGACACGCTCTTGGCCGGTTTTGCAAGCTAAAACAAAGTAACGATGTAAACTGAAATTACAGTTTTTCCTAAATGGTGGCTTTTCATGCGATATTTTTTCTGCCCCATTCCGTGATAATTACTCACTACGAACTCCCAAGATACTGCTGCATATCATATTATCTACGTACGGATATTCTACACTAATATTGTAAAGAAGAAAGATTTGTACCTATTTTTGTATGTTTGTATGTTTGTAATGAATAGGCTCAAAAAGTACTGGGCCGATTTAAAAAATTCTTTCACCAATAGAATGCTACATTCTTCCAATTTGATATAGGCTACATTTCGTTTTGAAAAAAATTAGGGACCCTTGTAAAATTTGAACAATGTAACCGAAGGTGTAGAAAAATGAGTCTTAAAATGTCTTTCGTCGAATGCGCTGCCGAAACTATTAGCGATAGAACAAAATAATGTACAACAATATTGATAATTGTCTACCCCGTGCGAAGCCGGGATGGGCTGCTAGTATAATATATACCTTTAAACTTACCTACCTAGTCGTAGATATGTGTAGTAGTTATATTTGGATGGAGGATGGATAGAAAGAAAGACAGGAAGTGGAAGTCCGGGGATAAAGTATTGAGGTTAGATAAAAACCGGCTAAGTGCGAGTCGGACTCTCGCACGTGGGTTCCGTAGAAAGATTTTAACGCTTTTCCCCAGTGTTTTATGAAGTCCAGTGTTAGCAGAGCCCTGATTCTAAGCAAAATGTACGCAGTGTGGGGTCAACTTATATTGGTCTGCGAAATCTACAGACAGACATAACAATTTTAGATTTTGAGACTTTTCGGCGTGGTTGTGCTATAAGAGCTACCCTACATACCATATTTCAAGTTTCTAGGACAACTGGAAGTACCCTGTAGGTTTTTGGATTTCGGAAATTTGTATGGAAATAGCCTTTGTAATGACAGTAACTTTTGATTGCGTTGACTTAGAAGGTTGATTTTTTCACGGCTTCAATGGACCGCAAGCTTGAGTATTTGATATTAATTTCAGCATGCTACCTCCACGCGTTTCAGAGAAAAAGGGTCTTGACAGACAGACAGACGGACAACAAAGTGATCTTATAAGGATTCCGTTTTTTCCTTTTGAGGTACGGAACCCGATAGACGTTGTGTCGTATCATATCAGCAGGTGGAAGATCTCGCATTGAAAAGAACGGACCAGAGACAATTGTATCGAAGAGATACTCTTAAATAAGATGATGATCAGTGATAAATGAATGACGCACACGGCGGAGAGTGATTTAGATAGAATATAACACAGATCGATTGGCCATCCCGTATTGGTTTATGATAATTTAAACCCTAATATTTAGATTACGGTGTAGGTATTATGTATTCTGTATTATATTTTCATTTCAAATTCTAATAAATATCTCAAAAACGGCTAAACATCACGTATGCCAATGGAATGAAACGTACGGCTAAACTGAATTTTAGCTTTCGATTAAAAAACCGCGTCGAAATTCGTACTAATCAGACATCAGAGAGAAATTTCACCTAAGTACCGCTAAGCAACAAGGGAACTTATGAAGTTATGAATCCTAACTAATATTATAAATGCGAAAGTAACTCTATCTCTCTGTCTTTCTGTCTCTCTGTCTCTCTGTTTGTTACCTCTTCACGCGAAAACCGCTACAGCAATCTAAACGAAATTTGGTAAGAAGATGGTTTGAATATTGAGGAATAACATAGGCTACTTTTTATTCGAGAAAATTATTATAGTTCCCGCGGGTTAGCGATAACCGAAATCTACGCGGACGAAGTCGCGGGCAACAGCTAGTATTGTATAAGTATGCTAAATTAAGCATGTTAATCATATTGGAAGCGGACGCGACAGTCTGTCTGACTTGACTAGGCATTTATTGATCTACTATAATTACTTCGGTATACATTTAAATCCAGATTTATGTAGATGTTCATTCAACTCACACAAAAAACATCAAGAACAAATTTGACATGCGTAACAGGGAAAATAACAATGGATACCGTTTTCCCCTGCTTTACCCGGAAAATTTTCAGGGATACTGAAAAATATTTACTAACCTTTCGCCGAAAATTTCCCAAATGTTTCATTTGGTCAAAATGCTTTTTTTCCGAAACTGTATAAATATTTCAGGATATTTCTAAAACGAACCTAACCTAACCTATATTGTTCTACGAAATGGCCCTGAAATAAATCCTGAAATATTTACAGTTTCGGAAAAAAAGCATTTTGACCAAATGAAATATTTGGAAAATGAATCAGTTTGCCAAACGTTATTCGGCAAAAAGGCAGTACACCACTGAAAAAAGATTTCCGTGCAGACGAAATCGCGGGAAACGCCAAAAAACACCTTTTAAACTCTTACCGACTACCGTTGTTAATTACCCGAAACTTAACGCCGCGTTCAGTTTTGATGAAGTTGCTGAAATTAGCGCCCCCCGCGGCTGCGGGTGAAGCGGTCACGCGACCTGTGTCACATATCCGTGCCTGGCGGGCTTTTTAGGGTTCCGTACCAAAATGGTAAAAAAGGAGCCCTTACGGTGTGACTCAGTCTGTCTGTCTATCCGTCTGTGTGTCACAGTTGGTTATTTCAGGGACTGAGTACAGTGCCCTAAGCACGACTTGTCGAATCCTGCGTCACGTAAAATTCGAATAGTAAACTATAACGAGTTTGTATGACGTTTGGAACAGCGCCCGCCCGTGAGCGTATTTGGAACTAAAATTTAGTATGAGATTTCTCGATCTCGATACGATAACCGTAACGTAACGCAGGATTCGACAAGTCGTGCTTAAAGCACTGGTCCGTATTTCACCATCTTTACAATTGTCAGTTTTATATGACAATTTGAACCACATTTCTTTGACAATATGAAGCGCGCTAAAACAAAAGCTCTTCAAGTCAGCAGTTGACACCGAACTGTCATTGAAAACTGACAATGTAAAGTTGGTGAAATAGAGGCCTGATGTTATCGACTTGATATTTGGAATGGTTTTTGATGATTTCGCAAAAAGGAAAAGGAATTATGTATTTTTTTGCAACAGTACTGCAAGGGAGTCTTAATTTTGTTTTCTACGAAGTCATTTCGGGTTTCATATGAAAAAGCGTTGTTTGCATACTCTGAAACATTTTTTCTTTTTTCCCTCAACATGGTTTGTCAAAACTTACAAAACATAAAAGTCCCCCCCCCCCCCCCCTCCCCCTGTATCGTGCCCGGCTCAAAAGTTCTCGCTGCAATGGAAACCAGACGAGCTAATTGTTTCAATGCATTTAAAATGCATACTTTGTAAACATAGAAACCAATCCATTACACTGCACTTAGCTTCGGTGTGAGATGCCAAGAGCCATAGGCGCCTAAAAGCGCCACGTGTTGTGAGCAATTTGCAATGGACTAGTTATTTACGCCCGAATATTTGAGATATTCAGAGTAAGAGAGTGTAGATACATTGTAAGTAGGTAGGTACAGGAATAGAGCTCGCACTCTTGTACAATAGGATTATGTGAACGACTTGTTCGCATTGTTTTTCTTGTTTGTCGCAACGTGTTGGCATAGGCTAGGCAGAAATTAGGTACAGTCAGCAGCGAAAGTAGCTAAGCAACCGAAGTGGTCACAATTATCTGCACAAGCTCTTATGTCTGTCACAAAAGAGCTGTGCTCAGATCATTGTGACCGCTTCGGTTGCTTACATAAAGCAGACAGACGGGAGGCGCCTTTGGCTTATCTATGCACTACAATTTTTCTGCCACTTTTCGAGGGGGGCGAGGAGCACACACGTACAGCACGTCTAGGCTCCTGTCAAAATTTGTTACGTTCCCACAAACGTACACTAAAACAAAACTGGTACACAAATGCCAAAAACACGCACACAATCAACAGACCCTGATCATTTTGATCAGACTTGATGTTAGAGATTAGGCAGGGGGGAAATCGCGCGTTAACATCTCCATTCCTTTCCTGCTCTAAGGTGGCTTAGCCACTTCTGCTGATGACTAAGTTTAAGTTTAGTATACCTACTGTGATAGTCTCCGTGTCAACTTGGATAAAAATGCTTTCATAATGTCCGGCCGGCTGTTCTCTTCCGCAGCCCCCATACCACGAAATTCGAAAACCGAAGTTCGTATCGTATCGCCCCGCTCACTCTCGTGTTAAATAATATTAGCTTGAGAGGGACGGCACGATACGAAGTTCGAATCTTGCACTTCATAGTCGGGGGGCAGGTCGCATTTCTCAACCCATTCACGCGAATTCGTGAGCAGGTTTGATAAAAAAAAAACCTTTTTAATTTACTTAAGTAAGCACTTAGATTTTTTTTGTCGATTCGATGTCGATTGTAAAAATGAGATCGCAAGTCTACAGCTCATAAAGCCACACTAGTTTAGAGATAAAAATACTTTTTGTAATTAACCCCTTTCCTGAATAGTACGAAAACTAGTCTTAATCGTCAGAGGGTCGAGCACGACTTTTCGAAATGTGCGTCACGTAAAATGGAATGGTAAACGCTGTCGAGTTTGTACGACGTTTGGAACAGCGCCCGCCCGTGAGCGTATTTGGAACTAGAATTTAATTTAGTATGAGGTTTCTCGATCTCGATACAATAACCGTAACGTTACGCGGCATTCGTAAAGTTGTGCTCGATCCTCAGCTCTTGAAGACATGAGCATACAACCGCCACGTTAATCGACGCAATGATCATTAAGAATTAACATAAACCATTGAGTAGGGTTACCATGGAACTAAATTGACCCGGATTTTCCTGGTCATTGGATATCTATCTAGACTTTGTACGGTTTTTAATTTAAGTAAGTAATGTAAGTAAGAATACATGAAGGGTACACACGGAAAGAGCATGTCAAGTCACCTTAGCAACTTTTTGAGTTATCGCGATTTGAAAGTTTGGAACTATGTAATTATCCATATAATTTTCGTATACATTTTCAAAGTGATGAAAAAAACAAGTTACATAAATATTTGTATCTGTAACTGAGTGGTCTATTTGAGTGCTCTACATTTTAAGATTCAAATCTCGTAAAAAAAAAAGTGATTAGACATGTTCTTTCCGTGTACCCTTCACATGCACTACACAATTCCATGCATCTGTTCCCACATTTATCAGATAATGCATGTTTTTGTTCACACATTATACTGGTCAGAAAGTGATAGTCTGCGACAAAAACTAAACTAATTCGCTAGTCCTACGGGCCCTCTTAACTCTGCATACTGTACCTACAGTCAGCATCAGAACTAGCTAAGCAACCGAAGCGGTCACAATTATCTACACAAGCTCTTATGTCTATAACCATAGAGCCGGGCTTAGATGATTATGACCGCTTTGGTTGCTTAGCTACTTCTGCTGCTGACTGTACAAGGACCTGCGCCTAAGTGCTCGTTATATCCGCACTTTTTTTATGTCCGATTTTTGTTCGGATCTTTAAAATTTCGATATGGTTACCCCATCACCTTTAGTTAATGATCTGGGTTACACAGACGGTGAATTATTGATCGTAAAGTGACTGGCAGGTTAGACAAAACATACCATAGACCATGCGGCATTAGTGGTTCTTGTTTTAAACGCCCACATGTTGCGTAAAGTACCACAGTAAGGTACAATTTAATTTAGAATAGCTATTCGTTTTATTTTAACAGGAAACTACAGTGTGACACAATACCTAGTAACAATTATAGAATCAGTCTGTCACTATACTGGACTGATTAAATTGAAACTTGGTGCTCGAGGAATTTAATTTCTGACCCACCATAGAACGTTTTCATAGTCATAACGTCATAACGATTTACCTTGTCAAGCAATGCGATGTCACTGTGACGTTCACTATGAAAAGGTTCCATGGTGGGTCGGGTCTTAATTTCCTCGACTATACAACGTATTCAAATATATTTATAGTTTGCTAGCTAATTTAAACGAGACTAGGTATTTCAGCCTCACTGATTATCAAATCAGTTCAAGTTTTCACAGGATATATTTTAATTTTTAAAGATATTTTATGCGGCAAAGTTTAACTTCCTTCATTTACCTACTCTTAGTTAAGTTTGTGAGAACCAACTTGCTTTGCCTAAGTGCCTCTACATAACTTAACAAGCACTATATTCTAAATATTTGTTGTTCTAACTCCCGATGGCACGCGAAAATTGAATCAGGCGGCCATGTTACCGGAAATGGCGGCGGAAGCGCGCGCATTAGCGCCGCCTACCGGCAAACTGCGTAAACAAGGGGGGCTTTTAAAAGTTTGCTTGATTGGAACTCTGTTAAAGTATCTAAGTACGTGTCGTATGTTTGCGTCTAGTACACGAAGGATGGGACTCTGATAATTATATTTTTTTAATAAACTCACCGAAACATGAATACACAGAAAAACCAGAAAAAATACCAACCCCGGGAATCGAACCCGGAACCTCGACACTCCGGGTCGCGTGCCCACCCTTACACCAGAATTGGTATTTAGGTAAGGCTCGAATTTCTCCTATGTATTCAAATCTCAGCTCGTTTTTATCACTTTTTGCAGTGACTAGCGCCACCTATGCGATTGCTTCGTAAACCGAACACAACGCACCCCTTCGAAACTAATCAGTTTACCAGTTTACCGGGTTCGATTCCCGGGGTTGGTATTTTTTCTGGTTTTTCTGTGTATTCATGTTTCGGTGAGTTTATTAAAAAAATATAATTGATACTCACGGGAAGACCGTAAAAATAAAAAATTGGGAAAAAAATATATAAAAAATACAAAAAGATTTTCCAATTGAGATCATGGGACTCTGTTAGTAAATAAACTTGGTTAGATGTACCTTTAAGGCTTTTGGAACCTGTCTATCCCAAAGTTACAAATGTCAATTAACATTGACAATTCGGTATAAATTGCTGATTTGAAGAGTTTTTGTTTTAGCGCGCTTCATATTCGCAATGAAATGTACATCGAATTGTCAATCGTAAACTGACTTGTAACGTTGGTGAATTAGGGACCTGATGGGGTCGCCAGTGCGCGCCATTACAGCACTTGGGCGTTATGAAAATAGGAAAGGTCCCAGGATTTTATTTAGGACATATCGGCCAAGTTTGCTTGCATGTTATGTTACGACAAACTGTTACGTGCAAGTGTCATTTTTATTAACATTTATGTTGCGCTGTGCCCAAATTCGCCATTTGAGGATGACATCGTTAGTGACCATTTTGCTTTCAAGTGACCAATAAGATAAATTGTGCAATACGTGGGAGTGACAATTTATTTAATAACATAAGTGAGTGCGGTACAATACTTTACGACTATTCAGCAGATTGTTAAATTACCGACCATTTTTGGGGTCCGTACCAAAATGGCACAAAGGAAATCTAATTGTGACTCTGTCTTAGTGAAATAAAAACGGATCACTCACGTATACAGGTCGAGTGTGAGTCGAAGTAAGTCGTAGTAGTCGCGCGAGCAGAGCCGCGGCGCGCAGTGTGCGTCTGGCCGCCGCTGGGTCGTGCGCTCCCAGAGGAAGGACTACGAATTAGTCCGAAACATGTCGGGCTAAACTCGACTTATGTACGTGAGTGATCCGTTTTTATTTCACTATGATTGAGTCTCACGGGAGTTTCATGTTAAATGTGACTCTGTCTGTCTGTCTGTCACATCTGGTAATTTCAGGAACTACCAAAACTTGCTTGAAATTTGGATTGGTTTTAGACAATGCTTACCCAAGCATTTTGCAATCATTAAAACTATATCAATCTATTTATTTTGATGTGGGTTATTATCAAGTAAAAGGACTCTGTCTGTTTGTACATTCGAAAACATTTTTGAAGCCTCATGCTTTTCGAATTATAATGCAAAACATTTTAAAATATATATCGTCCCCCCTATGGCCGATGTTTGCATAGTGTAAAATCTGAAATACTTACTTAATTATTATATACTCAATACACGTTTATGTAAAGATGACAGGAAAAATAAAACGATAATTCTAAATAGCACAGTTTTTCAGAAATCATCAATAAGTACATTATTCCACTAATATTAGAACAATAGATGGCGCTACCCGCTTGTCCGTCTATCATTACTTTTCATCACACTTGCTCGTAAAGCGTCGTATTGTACGCAGGCATACTGAAGGATAACGGCCTAAATTATTCCTACGGGAGTAATAGGTAATTTGTAATTTTCCCAAGGGAGTAATGAGTTTAGTTTTAAAAAATATGGCGTTCACTTGTAGGTAAGTAGGTATAATATGTCATTCCACACTAAGGAGGTTTTAAATCAAAGATGGTTTTTTTACGTTTTCTACAAATAAGTATTACTTAATTTAAACGTTATTATTGTGTTTAAAAATTATTTGAGTTTACTTTGCAATTATTTCAGTTAATTTTATTTTGAAAACGATAAAAACTGGCTGTATGGATGGGCTTTCGTCTTTCCAGTTTCTAAACGCGTTTTTTATCATTATCTATGGAAGTACTGGAAGTCTGAAGTCTCCATTGACAAAAGTTGACAATCTCAAAACTATTATTTGTTGCCGACTGCTGAGTTTATATTTATAATCGTCTATACTTAATCTAATATTTACGGAGGTACTGCCTGTACTTAGTAAAATATGTCTCCTGTATGTGAAGACCAAACTTTTAATAAATAGATTTTTTGCCTTTTGTTTATGTATTTATTTCCTCGCAAATGTGATGAAAAACATTGTGTGTATCACGGGCAGTAAGGGTATTACAAACTCAAGTCATTAAAAGCCCTCCCCGCCTTCGGCGTCGGCCTTCTAATAGACTTTCGTTAGTAATACCCTTCTTACCGCCCTTCATGCATAATGTACTATTATAGACAGATCATTACCTCATAGACAGAAGAAGTATTTCTAAAACCCGCATCCTATTCTAAATGCTAACAAAAAAACATGACATTTATTATGGCGCCATTGGTCTTAAAAAAAAGAAACGAATACTTTTTTAAAACCACAGGCAATAAAATATTGCTACGATGCGTTGCTGCATCGTTGCAGCCCCCATACTACGAAATTCGAAAATCGAAGTTCGTGTCGTATCGTCCCGCTCACTCTCGTGTTAAATAATATTAGCTTGAGCGGGACGGCACGATACGAAGTTTGAATTTTGCACTTCGTAGTATAGGGCCAGACATAATTTACCGTTCGCTTTGAAGTTATATATTACTATATAATATAGGTAGTTCATTAGTCATACGTGGACGTGCCGTGTTTGAATAAGACTAATGATCCTTTTAGTTTCTAGTTCTATTAGTTTTATGAAGAAAATATAACCGAAAGGCCGGAAAGTTAACAAGTTTTTTGAAACAAATGAAAGTATCGTTAAGTTAATTCTTGAAATATCATAATCATGTCAGCCGAAAGACGTCTACTGCTGGACATAGGCCTCCCCCAAGGTACAAGATTTAATACATCCAAAATTTTGGTTAAGTGGTTAAAGCAAAAATCGAGGACTATTATTTCTCAATTTACGAGTGTCAACATTGATCAAAGCTAATCATAAATTTTATATTAATTAAATAACTTTACGTTTACGGCTAAATAACTAATGAAAACTAAAGCAGTCATACTTTATTTCAAATTTTTAAAACCCATTACATTTTTTTTGGAAGGTACACGCAGACATGACATAATTAACAATGTAAAAAAAACATTCCACAAAAAGTAGTTCAAAAACAGTTCTTATCTCTATAGTTCGTTGACTCAACTTTTTTTGGCGGCAAAAAGGTTGGTAGCATGTTAATTATGCGTAATGTCGAGTCTATTGGAAAACCGCCAGCGGTTGATAATTAACGCTATAGTTAACCGACTAGTAGGTAACCGCCTTGTCAATTGTGTAAAATTTTGGCAGGCGAATGTAAAAAATTCGAGATGTTACTACATAAAAAAATGCGCGTTGTTAACTAATTCTGTCCAAATGAAAGTTTTTATGGTCGCGGAGAAATTCAAAATAAATTTGTCGATAAAGGATTATTTTATTCGCTAGCTTTTCGCGTGAACGATAATTTAAAAACAGTTTTTAATTTAAAGGATTTCATTCCAACCAATACTTTAAAAATGTATATGGGTTGTAATAATTTTGTATTTTTTTTTTAACTCCGTATTTATACACTTTATCATATAAACATACCTTGTAATTAACACACAATAATTACCAGCACTTCACTCACTTTCAAAACAGTACTAAACTATTTATAAATAATTGGACTGCACTGGGAGTTTGCCAAATGCATTTTTATAAATAACTTCCTGAAGTAAATTAAAGATAAATTCCAACTGGCGTGTAACAAAATTGTCTTTGGTATTTTGTTTTTAAATCGTGAAGTTTTGAATTTGGAACAGCCGTGAACCGGTCACGGTGGCAGCGGGTCGGTTACTGGCCAGTTAGCGCGTTCCGTGGCTGCATGTGAACAAGTACGAACGGCCAAGCTTTGCCTCGTTACGAGAAAAACCGGTCAAGTGCGAGTACCACTCGCGAGGAGAGGGTTCCGTTCGTTACTTATTTAAATTCGAATTTCCTATGGTACTTTTAATGCCATCATAGATTTCTTATATGTTTTCCTTTAATCTATACTTAGGCAAAGAACTATTTTAACCGACTTCAAAAAAGGAGGAGGTTCTACGTTCCACTGTGTGTATGTTAATTAAGGACGGCGATGGTAAATTTTCGCTTATTTTTTAAAATAACTTCAAAACCGTATATTTTTAAGTTATAAAAAAATGTATTTGAGATGCTCTCAATGAACCCTTTTATTTCATAGCTATATAACACGATATAGTTTGCAAAACACCTTTTTTCCGTTTTTCTAATTTACCCCCAATATGGCCCACGTATTAAAAAATCATTAATTTACGTTACGTTTCGACTTAAACGGTTCAGTAGTTTCGGAGTAAAATGACTGTGACAGACGGACAGGCAGACTCGCAAGTCATCCTGTAAGCGTTCCGTTTGTTCTTTTTGAGGTACGGAACCCTAAAAACAATCGGCCAAGAGCGCGTACACGCCCGAGATAGGGTTTCATTGCCGTTGCGAAAGTCTTTGCATAACAGATTTTAATAGGTGATTTTAATAGGTACCTATTTAAGAATTTAGGTACCTGTTTAGATTATTTTTAGTCTTATTAGGTTGTTTTTAAGTTATTTACCTATTTCTTAATTTTAATAATTGTTGTTGTCAATAAAGACCTCTTTTTTCTCATGTAATTTAAGAAGTGATTTTTTTAAGTTAGTGAAATCAAAAAATAGTCTTCGCACCTTTCAACATTTTTGAAAAACCCATCCAACGACACCCTACACCATGAGATTGATAAATAATTGGAATTGTAAGTAGTTGAGGTACACAAAAATTATATTTTTCAGGATTTTTCTACCACTTTGTCCGTTGTCGGCGTGATTAATTTGTTGCTCGTTCTCTGTGACTTAACTATGAACTGCTTTGTTTTTTTTTTGTGTCTATGTGTGTTTCGTATATTCTCCACAATTTCCACAATACCCGCATTTAATAAGCAAAATGTTTTCAGCCGGGTATAGAGGGCTGTACTGAAAAACAGCGCTGTGATCATGCGCGCCCGCACGCACGCACCCACAGCACACGCTGAGTGCAATCCTTTTGGCACAATTGGTTTGTAAATTCAGAAATTATGCGGTTTTTTTTATTAATGTACGTTTGTATTCCAAGAGTGTCAATAAACCATTATTATATTCTATTCTATTAATATTATAGATATTCGGCAAATAACAGCTTTCTAGTATCAAGAGTCTCAGCTATGTCGCAGACAAACAGACAGACGGACGGACATGGTAGAAGTATATGGGGGGTCCTCGTTGACTTCGGAACCCTAAAAACACGCATCGCATCCGCATTGCATGTCATAAATTGACAACAACTTGGTATTTTAAAGAATCACTTTTAACATAAAACTACCGTGAGACTCAATCATAGTGAAATAAACGGATCACTCACGTATGTCAGTCGAGTATAGCCCAACATGTTTCGGACTAATCCGTAGTCCTTCCTCTGGGAGTACACGCCACGCCGGGAGTAGAGCCACGTTGCGCAGTTTACGTCTCGCCACCGGCGTGGCGAGTACTCCCAGAGGAAGGATTACGGTATAGTCCGAAACATGTCGGGCTATACTCGACTTACATACGTGAGTGATCCGTTTATTTCACTAGAATCACTTTTATTTAATGAATTTACTGCAACCATCGTGGTAGTATCGAAATATTATGAAAACAATACAATTTATTCATTAAAATTATTTTTTACCTGCAAACTACCGGATAAGTATTCAACAAACACAATCATAAACATAATTATAGTATAATTATTAACCCCCGACGCAAAAAGAGAGTTACAAGTTTGACCTGTATATCTGTCTGTGGCATCGTAGCTCCTAAACGGATAAACGAATGTAGACGCGGCTTTTTAGTTTATAGGTATATAGGTGCATTCACAATTTCTCGTGCATAGATTTTAGTGATACGAATGTTATTTTTAAGACCTTATTGTACCTAAAATTATGTGTGAAATAAATAAATTTAATTTGAATTTGAATTATTATTGAAAGCTAGTTTAATCGAGATGGTTCTTACCTAACTTTCATAAAAGGCGGTTCAGCCGTTTTTGAGATACTGAACGTTAAAATTAAAATGTTCGGGGTTTTAACTTTTCTAAGTTGGTTTGGTTATTAACATCTGAACAAATAATTGAGAAGTGCCATTGTGATTGTGACTTATGAGTTGTGAGAATAAATTTCGTAGACCTGCATAGACCTGCATAGACCTGCCCCCCAACTACGAAGTGCAAAATTCCAAGTTCGTATCATGCCGTCCCTCTCATGCTAATATTATTTAACACGAGAGTGAGTGGGACGATAAGATACGAACTTCGTTTTGCGAATTTCGTAGTATGGGGGCTGCGTAGCCTCGCGTAGGCCGACGTAGGCGTTGCTACGTCGTAGCTGTCACGACGTGTGATCTATTTAACATAGTTGTCTGACGAGTGTCTGACTTATGACAGTTATGTATTCTGAGGCCCGAGTACGAATATTCGAAACCTGCGTCACGTAAAATGGAATAGTAAACGTCGTCGAGTTTGTACTACGTTTGGAACAGCGCCCACCCGTGAGCGTATTTGGAACTAAAATTTTGTGTGAGGTTTCTCGATCTCGATACGATAACCGTAACGTTACGCAAGATTCGACAAGTCGTGCTCGACCCTCTGTGCTTATGATCATCACCACCCCTATATGGTAGAAATAAGGCCTTTGTACTCGAATTTTATTGTTTGTGAATGTGTTTTCACACTGTTTTTTTTTCGTACAATAAATTGTTTACTTACTTATCTTACGTTACTGTAGTGCATATTATAGTGAATTTAAAAGGAAAACTACCACAGATAAGGCTTTACAGGTTTACGTGTAATAGTTGACCAAGTAATTTTTGTTTGGGAATGTCATTAACCAATATAAAATACCCCGCACTGCGTACAATTTGCTCAGGAGTAAGGGATCTGCTAACTCTGGAAAATTTTAAACACTCGGGAAAAGCGGAGAAATTGTTCGAGACTCAATTCCTGTGTAGACGAACTATTTACATACCAACAAATTAGTACTCTGTGCGCGAGTCCGACTTGCACTTGGCATGTTTTTTAGGGTTCCGTACCTCAAAAGGAAAAAACGGAACCCTTATAAGATCACTTTGTTATCCGTCTGTCTGTCTGTCTGTGTGTCAAGACCCTTTTTCTCTGGAACGCGTGGAGGTAGCATGCTGAAATTAATATCAAATACTCAAGCCTGCGGTCCCTTAAAGCCGAGAAAAAATCAAACTTCTAAGTCAACGCAATCAAAAGATACAGTAATTAAGAAATCCATTTCCATACAAATTGCCGATTTTAAAAAACCTAAAGGGTACTTCCAGATGTCCTTGAAGTTTGGTATGAAGGTAGCTCTTATAGCACAACCACTCGGAAAAGTCTCAAAATCTTAAAATTTTATGTCTGTCTATAGATTTCACAGACCAATATAAGTTAACCCCACACTGCGTACATTTTGCTTAGGAGCAGGGCTCTGGTAACACTGGACTTCTTAAAACACTTAGGAAAAGCGTTAAAATCTTTCTACGGAACCCTCGTGCGCGAGTCCGACTCGCACTTGGCCGGTTTTTTAAACAGAAAAACCAGAAACTATGCTTTAGTACCGTCTTTTGAAGGCTTGGATCCAACTTCATTAAAAAATTAGCGTATTGTTAAGAATTGATTCTACATGAAGATTTCTATGGCATAGAGTATTATCAGTCACTGACGATATTTATTCACATTCTAAGCCAAAAAGCCATAGACTCCTTTCATCCCGATCCGGCAGCACACATAACATTCGGAAGTCTTTTAGGGTGCAACTTCGTTAAAAACTGACCATTATGTTATTACACTAGTTTTCAACAGCGCGATCAAAAAGTACTTGCATTTCCGTTTACTTTTTTAATCTATAAAACCAGCCTTTATTCCATCCAGCCCTACCAGTAGTTCGATAATCGAACTGTTTGGACATTTTTTTCCAAATTGCAGACTCACGAATCGATTTTTCGGAACAGCGGATTTTATTCCAAATAGAACTGTAAATATCATGGTAACTTACAACCAAATCAGAAAAACAGCAACCCGCCCACGAATACGATTGTCAAATTCCTCGTTCTCTAAGAAAAGAATCACTGAAAGTTTGAAAAAAGAACACTGTCTCCGTTCAAAAGCTCACTCACCTGGGCTCACTCCTATCGTTCTCCGCGGCCATGGCCACGTTTGTCCCGGAGTCTCCCTTCAGGTCTGCCCCATCGTAGGAGGCCCGTGTCGCCCCGTGTATCCCGCCCGCTCCCGGGCGCTCGACTGTCGGTTATTGATCCATCTGCGCAGCCTCCGCTCCGGACCGCCTATATACCCGGATATAAATAGACTTTGATAATGTGTTTATCATATTTTTAAATTTTGAACCCCCGACGAAAAAGAGGGGTGTTATAAGTTTGACGTGTGCATCTGTGTGTCTGTGTATCTGTGTGGCTGTGTATCTGTGTATCTGTCTGTGGCATCATGTCTCCCAAACGGGTGTACCGATTTCGATGCGATTTTTTTCAATCGAAAGCTAGTTTAATCGAGATGGTTATTAGCTAAGTTTCATTAAAATCGGTTCACCCGTTTTTGAAATATTGAACTTTGAAATGTCAATGTCGGGGGTTTTCCAACTTTTCTAAGTTGGTTATATTTTACGTCACTTTTAGCTGTACTAGGTGATTTAAATGGCGTAGCGTATCATATGAGAAACCGCAAGCTAAAGTAATTCTAGGTAACAATAAATAAGTGTAATCCAAAACGGTGTTGTTTAGCCCGTCACATCACTTTACTAAGTAGAATTACTATACCTAAGATTTTATAGTAATTTAAGTCGTATTTACCTCTAGAAAACGAGACCAGATCAAGCTCTATGTACCTACTTAACACGTTTTTTATCAAACGCAAGTAGGTACATTGTTTAACACCAACTTACAATGTTGAAAAATAGTGAAAAATTGTTTTCGGGTATCTTACACCCTACGGTAGGCAAATATAATGCAGTGACTTGCCTTGTAGACTTGATCGTTTCTGTATTTATGTAGAAATCCAGTACCTATAAACTCTAAATGTATCTAGATGTGAGATGAGACTACATTGGTTGGCTACGTGGCGATGCGTTATGTCGTTGTGCAAACCTTTCTACCTAAATTAAGTACTTTTTAGTTCAAAAATTGAATCCCGAGCGCAGCGAGGGTTTCAAAGGCACGACATGCATAACAACTTTGCTTCCGAACGAAACACACAACTTTTCATATCTCTCAGGAAAATCGTAGATGGAGGAAAAATGTATGACACCACATAATATGTTGAAATTCATCAGACAGTTTGGGCCGCAGAGCGTGTCAAAGAATTCGACATACATGCTGCGGCTGCGGTAAAAAATACATTATTTTCTAATCCAAGATGGCTAATGATAATTAGGCGGTCCTCAAAACACGCTCAATATTAGTCGCCCGCGCGGCGTCATAGCTGTCGCCATTGTTAGGCGAATAGAGCCCATTCTTCGCAGTACTAAAGTATTAGATAGCATTAGAATATTACGCTCTGAGTCTGAACCCACGACCCTTCAGAGGTCGGCCATCGTTCAACCACCACGAGCGGCCTTTTCGGATAAATTGAATAGATTTGTTATTAAATTGGATCGAGATTCAATTTTCTCCCCTGTACCGGAATTAGGTCACAATTGACTTGCAAAATATGAACCAGATAGAACCAGCGGGCTTACAAAAGATGCGTAAACAAAAATGGAGTTTGAATCCAGAATAAGCTTTGCAATCTAAATGAAGATTTTTTTGAGGGTGACGTGTTTTTCTTGTATGGATTCCAGAAATTTTCTGTCATAGTGAAATAAATGGAATCTCTCTCGTGTTTCAGTTGGCGCACAGTTTTCGTTTCGCTGCCGCCGAAGAGTGTGCTCCCAGAAGTAGGACTACAGATTAGCCCGAAACATGTCCGGCTAGGCTATACTCGATTGAATCTCATGGTAGTTTCATGTTCAAAATCTTCTATCGCGTCAAGTCCTATGCCAAGTATCCAAAGATGTACAAGAAGCGAAATCTATATTATATGTATAAGAGATTGATTGGATTTTGCTCTCGTCAGCACAGAATCGAAAAACACGACATTATTTGACGTGATCGTAAATGCCGGTGTTTGCAACGTACAGCGACTGATACGCCACTATATCACCAATACAGTAATACCTTTGTGGAATCTTTTCGCATAAAATGTCATGCTGACATACTTTACCATACATACATCTGCCAATTAATTCATTGTGAGATTGATTCCGTAAAGGTTCCACAGGGGTAACACGATTTAGCTTCTATAACTGTACTCAATAGTGCATTTTTTCCATAATAAATCAACATCATCATCATCAGCACTTCAAATGGACGGGGCACATTGCGCGTAGGACTGATGGCCGATAGGGCCAGAAGGTTCTGGAATGGCGTCCGCGGACCGGGAGACGAGCTGTAGGTAGGCCTCCAACAAGATAGAGCAACGACCTGGTGAGGATCGCGGGACCGCGGTGGATGCGGAAAGCACAAGACCGGTCTGGGTGGAGAGCCGCGGGGGAGGCCGCCGGCCAGCAGTGGACGCACTCTATCTTCGGCCCCTCGCATCCATCCGACTCCAGCAACCTCATCGTCCGTCGTGCCTCAGAAAGCGCCACACTACGTTTTCCCGTCCGTAATAAATATCACAGTTTAAATATTTTTTAATAATTTGTTTCTAAAGTATTCTAATTTTTTCTTCTTCTTTATCTTCTGATGATACAGTGAGTCTTTTTTGGGTAATTCATCTGTAATACACTGTAAGAGCTTATAACTTGTTCATTATCATGGTCTTTCCGAAAGCGCTGGTAGAGTAAAAAAAATGACGTGTAAAGGAACATTCAACTGCCTTTTTAAGTATTTGCTGAATAATATTTTGAATTTGAATTTGAGTATTTGACCCTTACAACAAAGAAAACTTGTCTTATTGAATTGCATTCTTCAACCTATCCACTTATAATGGGAAATGTACGATTTATTACCCTGGCATGGTATCCCAGTGGGATGATCAAAGCATTCTTGGATGGGACCCGCGAGCCGCGACCTTTCCATGTGGAACGTCTGATATTAAACTGTGTTTCAGATTAAACGGATATTTATTAAATAGCTTATGCCCCGCGGCTTTGCCCCCGTGAAACATTTCAAAACGGGCTAGTTCCCTGTCCCGTGGGCATTTCGAAAAATCCCTTCTTAGTGCACCTCTAGGATACTCAAGGTATATGTTTGCCAAATTTCAAGCCTCTAGGTCCAGTGGTTTGGGCTGTGCGTTGTCTGTCAGTCAGTCAGTCACGGTACTGTTTTATAGGTATAGATTTCTATCTAGTTTCGGTGCTTTCGGCGATGGAAAAGGGTTTTTTTTAAGAATTTGAATTCAAATTCAAATTCAAATTCAAAATTTTATTCAGCAAATAGGCAGTTGAATGCTCTTTTACACGTCATTTTTTTGAGTCTACCAGCGCTTTCGGAAAGACCATGATTGCCAAGAAGAATGCGCCGCAAGAAACTTGGCACAAAGTCATTTTTTCTAAAAACAAGTTACATTAGCTCTTACAATACGTAACCACAGACAAATTACACAAAGAAACCTCACTCTGTCATTAAAAGATTAAGAGAGAAAAAAAAAACCGCATTTTAGAAACAAGTGTAAAAAGTAATTATTAGAACAGCAAAACCAGAACACTACTTTACTGGCACGTTTTAATTGAGCAGGAGATGTATAGGGTCTCCAGGTCAAATATCTGTGAAAATTTAAATTACAAAGGGATGTATAGGGTCCCAGAATTAATACTATAATATAATACTTAATCTAAATGGCTTAGAGATGAGATGAGAGAGATGAGATAACATAATCACCAGTATTTTTTTACGTCCTACTAATGGGCACAGGTCTCCTCACAGAATCTGAGGTCTTGGTCTATAGTCCCCAGTGCGGATTGTGAACTTCACACACACCATTGAATTGCTTCGCAGGGGTACACGGGTTTCCTCACGACGTTTTCCTTCACCGAAAAGCTTGTAATAAATTACAAATGTGACATCGCACATACTCGTAAATTCCGAAAAACTGAGGCACGAGCCGGGGCTTGAACTCACGACCCTCTGCTTGTGAGGCCATAGGTCAAACCACTAGGCTAGATCACGGCTTCGTCGACTTTTAAGAACACACAAGGTTTTTATGGTAAAAACCGAATTCTATGCAGACAAAATCGCGGGCAAACCCAAGTTACATAAAAAAACCGGCCTAGTGGGAACCGGACTCGCGCACCGAGGGTTCCGGTACAAATATTTTTCCCCCTTTTCCCCAGTGTTTTAAGATGTCCAGTGCCAACTGCGCCCTACTCCTAAGCAAAATGTACGCATTGTAGGGTAAATTTATATTGGTCTGTGATATAGGTATACAGACAGACATAAAAGTTTAAGGTTTTCAGATTTTTCTGAGTTATTGTGCTATAAGAACTATAAGTCCTACCTTTAGGTATATCAAATTTCAAGTTTTTAGGACAACTGGAAGTACACTTAGGTTTTCACAATACGGCAATTTGAGTGGAAATTCTTAATTACTGAATCTTTTGAATGCGTTGACATAGAATTTAAAATTTTGAAGTTTGATTTTTTCACAACTTCAAGGGACTACAGGATTGAGTATTTGATATGAATTTCAGCATGTTACCTCCTTGCGTTCCAGAGAAAAGGGTCTTGACAGTCAGACAGACAGACGGACAACAAAGTGATCCTATAAGGGTTCCGTTTTTCCTTTTGAGGCGCGGAACCCTAAAAAACGTAACCCTTTAAACTCTTACCGACTACCGTTCTTAATTACCCGAAACTTAACGCCGCGTTCAGTTTTGATGAAGTTGCTGAAATTAGCGCCCCCCGCGGCTGCGGGTAAAGCGGTCACGCGATCTGTGTCACATATCCGTGCCTGGCGGGTTTTTTAGGGTTCCGTAAACATCAAGGAAACACTTTACACTTTTACTTACTTACTTTACTTTTGTGAATTACAGGTTCACCATGTCCGTCTATCTGTCAGTCTGTATGTCGCAGCCATAGACATAAATAGCGTATGGAAGGGTTCGGTACTTCGTTTCTGTTTCCGATTCAGAGGGTCGAGCACGACTTTACTAATGCTGCGTAACGTAAAATCGAATAGTAAACGTTGTCGAGTTTGTATGACGTTTGGAACAGCGCCCGCCCGTGAGCGTATTTGGAACTAAAATTTAGTATGAGATTTCACGATCTCGATACGATAACCGTAACGTAACGCAGGATTCGACAAGTCGTGCTTAGGGCACTGAACGCATTATAGAGGACTTATGGTATGTGTGTAGATAAAATTGAATAGTAAACGTTGTCGAGTTTGTATGACGTTTGGAACAGCGCCCGCCCGTGAGCGTATTTGGAACAAAAATTTTGTATCAGGTTTCTCGATCTCGATCACATCTCGATACGATAACCGTAACGTTACGCAGCATTCGTAAAGTCGTACTCGACCCTCTGCAAATAGCTACAGTATGACTCTCCCAATACAAAACATTTATCATAGCTTAAATCTGTAATCCAATCCCCAAGACATTTCTGACATATTGACCCTCCTCAAATCCTCCTTCTGAAAGTTCACTCATCATTCACCGATTTGCAACTATAACGCCCTAACTCGTATTCCACATACACGCGAAACTTACCGTTCTATCAAATTTAACAAGGATCATTTTTGTCTAACGCAACTAATTTCGGGGCATCTTCTAATCATATTTTAATCGCTGTCACTGAGTGGTTCGTTTAACGCTAATTGAAAAAGTTCCTGACGCTTCTTAGGATTTATTTAAATTAGGCATCTGTGAGAATTTATTTTGCAATTGGTGGGAACCTTAACAAACACAATTGACAACATTAATTGCTTAAAGTAAGCCTATTTAGGGAATAGAACTTTAGATTTCCGTACCCAAAGGCTTCGGGGATGCAATACTAAGTCTGTTGCAAGGGATGCAATACGCTGTCTGTCTGTCCATCCGTCCGCCTTTCAGAGGATTGTATTTTCGTACGGTGGTAAAATAGCAAATGACAAAGACAAAATGAATTTAAAAATTGACGGGGTCCAAAAGTTGAAAAACCCCCGAATTTTCATTTCAATGTTCAATAATCTCAAAAACGACGTCATCGTTTTTGATGAAACTTAGAACCAGCTAAGAACCATCTCGAATGAACTACGTTCAAATCGATCCGACCGTTTGAGACCTATGATGCCACAGACAGCTACTTACAATACACACACAGATACACAGATCAAACTTATAACTTATTGTGTCGGGGGTTAAAAAAATCCGGAACACGAATAACGAAGGCTCAGAAGGTCAAGGTCAGACGCAAAAAGCATCCCACTATACTAAGGCTACCTTCTTCCTTTAATAATAGGTTGACAATGGAATTGAAACCTCTGTGGTAATGGGATGGGCATCAGGTGACCCGCATCCTCGTTGCCTCCCTTGTGTAGTTAATCGTCGTCTCTGAGTAAAAGGGTCGAGCACAACTTTACGAATGCTGCGTAACGTAAAGTCGAATAGTAAACGTTGTCGAGTTTGTATGACGTTTGGAACAGCGCCCGCCCGTGAGCGTATTTGGAACTAAAATTTAGTATGAGGTTTCTCGATCTCGATACGATAACCGTAACGTTACGCAGCATTGGTAAAGTCGTGCTCGACTCGTGGTCGTGAATAATATAAGCTCACTTCTCACGTTTGCATTAGTAGGACAATCACGTTTTCTCTGCAAAGCGCCTGCAAATCTATGCGAGCAATACCTCTTTGCAGCGGCTCAAACCTTTTGTGTAGGCGCGGGGAAATATGATAACGGGTCCGTGTGAGCATTCGCGTCTTATATTTATTTTGTTTAATACTCCATTTATTTCAACATCTAAGTAATAACGTTTGTTAGCGTTACCTCAATGTTTAGCGTTAAGCGTTTGAGATGGAAAAGTGGGAAAGGGAAGACCTCGGAGAACGTACTCCGATCAAATCGGTGATATTCTGGAAAAAGGACAGGTCAGGAGAACCCAAAACCGGAGAGCATGTATGAAGAATGTTATGAGATTAAGGGAAGCAAAGGTTGTATGTCAGGATCGTAGCAAGTGGAAGTCCGTGGTCTCTGCCTACCCCTCCGGGAAACAGGCGTGACTGTATGTATGTATGTACCTCAGTGTTTTCCTCATACAAGTACTTAAACACAATTTTATAAAGTGTGTTTGTTTTTCTTAAGCGTGTGCAAATTAGAACGTTGAATTTCTATTGTTAAAATAAACCTAGTCTAGAGGTATTTACGTCTTTCGTTATTTAGAAATGTTCGGGTCTACCTGGGTACCTATTTACGTCATGTCTTTTGTTATTCAGAAATGTTCGGAAGGTTATATGAAATTAACAGGATTTTCAAGTATAACTGAGTATTATTATTGTATTGTGTCATATATGTTTTACGAGCATTTTGTGTTCAAGTACTGTTAACCTATTAATTCCGTCTGTGTTTCCCGTGAGAAATTGCAGAAATGTTTACTTACCTGATAGTTCCCTTGGAGCTAGTTACATATTTGAGGCGTTTGGGGTCGAAACTCTGGGGCCTTGGGGGCCTAGCGCGCGCCATTTATATAAAGATCTCTCGGCGCGCCTTATAGAGGCCTCCCGTGACCAGAGGGCTGGCCAATACTCCGCTCAGCGGATCAGCATTACCATACAACGTGGCAATGCTGCCAGCCTTCTGGGCACCCTTCCCATTGACGGCGATCTGGGAGAGATTTTTTACCTTTAGTTTAGTTTTAGTTAGTAAGTATTTAGTATTTTAAATTTTAGTTTTAAGTTTTATAATGTACCTAACTCATTATAATTTATTTACTTTTTTAAATAAAATCCCCTTACCTAATATCGCTGGATGAAAGAAATAATGAGACACTTTTTCCCATAATTCATGCTGAGTAAATTACAACATCTTATTTCTTTCTTAAGTAAGTACCTACCAGTGATCTCACAATACAAAAACTCTTTATTAAACAGCACAAAGCAAACAAAACCACAGAAAAAAAAAATCTAATTCCGTATTAGGTAGCTTGTATCCAAAATTAAAAAAACCGCCTTAAAAAAAACCTTAGAAAAAAAACGTCAAATAATCCTCTAAAATAATGATAAATAAATAAAATAAAATAAAATGCGTTTATTTCGGACAACAGAAACTAAAGCCTAAAGTTTTATGGCCTAGCACTAAGCAGCAGATATATGAAGTCGGTGCGGTGCGAGCGGAATATTCTTTGAATGAAGCACCGACTTCATATATCTGCTGCTTAGTGCTAGGCCATAAAACTTTAGGCTTTAGTTTCTGTTGTCCGAAATAAACGCATTTTATTTCATTTTATTTATTTATCATTATTTTAGAGGATTATTTTACGTTTTTTTTCTAAGGTTTTTTTTTGAAGGATGTTTTACTTTTTTGTTAAAAGATTTTTATTTCACAATTTTGATTTAACATTCTCAGAATTATTCTCGAACTCCTAACCGTTAAGGAGTTGTACCTTCCATCATCAGCTCATCAATATAAGATGATGACTACCGGACGCAAATACTTGAATAGCCTTAGAAAATATATGAAACACATGATACGTGCCTATAAAATTTGAGGGTTGCCCTCGATTTCCCTGAGATCCCATCATCAGATCATGACTTGGTGACAGTGGGACCACCTCAGGAGTATACCCTTTCGAATAATGATTTAACATTTTCAGAATTATCCTCCAACTCCTAACCGCTAAGGAGTTGTACCTTCCATCATCAGCTCATCATCATGAGATGATGACTACCAGAGGCAAATACTTGAATAACCTTAGAAAATATATGAAACACATAGTACGTGCCTTTAAAATTTGAGGGTTGCCCTCGATTTCCCTGGGATCCCATCATCAGATCATGATTTGGTGACAATGGGACCACCTCAGGAGTATACGCTGTCAAATAAAAAAAAAAATTGAAAATCGGTCTACAATTGACGTAGTAATCGATGAACATACATAAAACAATAATAATAATAATACATACAGTGGAACGTAGAACCTCCTCCTTTTTTTGAAGTCGGTTAAAAAACAGGCTGTCTTTTTATCCCGGAAATTGCATACTGTTTAGTTCCCGCGGGATAAAGCTTACTAGATCCTTTTAAGACAAACCGTAGAGGAGTAGTTTGAAAGAATATAGAGCTGTTACCCGTAGAAATATACATATTTATGTATAGAACTAACACTAACATTTAAATAGAAAATTTTTATAACAAGCGTACTTGCGCTAAACTACTGCAAAATCTTCACTTCACGCCGGAAGTTCGTACCTGAAGGCACAATACCCCGTCTTCCGCCACACAATACCTCACCGGTATACAATACCGGTATACGTACCGGTATACCGGTACGAAGTGTGGAGACCCGGACGCAGCTCATTATACTTGGTACTGGGAATTTCTAAACACTTGTCATGAAGGGTTAAGGTTAAGGGGTAAGGTTAGTATTAAATAAATAAATAAATATCATGGGACAATTGGCACCAATTGACCTACTCCCAAACTAGGCAAAGCCTGTACTATGGGTACTAGACAACGCATAAGTATACTTGTATTTGTATACATATTAAACATCCAGGACCCGAGAACAAACATTTATATTCATGATACAAACATCTGCCCCGACCTAGGATCGGACCCGGGACCTCGAGCTTCGTAGTCAGCGTCTCTAACCACTAGGATATCCGGTCGTCATAAAATATTAAATTATAAAATCTCGTCGTATTCTAAAATTAGTTCTAAGTATATAAAAATAAAATAGCATAGCGGCTCAAATAGCTCAGAGCCTCTCGCTGTCTTGCTACTAGAAAGCTGTCATTTCGCATGGATATACATAAAATAAAAAAAAGTCGTGCCTCCCCTACACAAAGAGTGGTTTTTTTCATTCACGTGTGGGTTTCGGTGGGTAAGCCTTTCTGTAAATAGAGTTTAAAAATATTGGGAGTATGCCAAGACGATTTTTAGGGTTCCGTACCTCAAGAGGAAAAAACGGAATCCTTACAGGATCACTTTGTTGTCCGTCTGTTTGCCTGACAAGACCCTTTTTCTCTGGAACGCGTGGAGGTAGCAAGCAGAAATTAATATCAAATACTCAAGCCTGCGGTCCCTTGAAGCTGTGAAAAAATCAATCTTCTAAGTGAACGCAATTCCATACAAATTGCCGTACCCCGGACAACCTAAAGGGTACTTCCAGTAGTTCCAGTTGTCCTAGAAACTTGAAATTTGGTATGAAGGTATAGCTTTTATAGCACAGCTACTCAGGAAATTCTCAAAATTTTAAAATTTTATGTCTGTCTGCAGATTTCACCTGCCAATATAAGATGACCCCACACGGTGTACATTTTGCTTAGGAGCAGGGCTCTGCTAACACTGGACTTCTTAAAACACCGGGGAAAAGCGTTAAAATCTTTCTACGGAACCCTCGTGCGGGAGTCCCACTCGCACTTGTCCGGTTTTGGATTCAGGGATCCATTTGTGAAATAAAATAAAGCTTTAAAATGCTCATTTGCCTACGTAATAGTAATTAATACTTTAATGCGAACGCGATCGAGATGTTTTCTTGTATCAAAATTTTACACTACAGGCTCTGAATACAATGAAGATTTTTCGACAAAAGCTACTATTAGTCATCTCAATATTTTGTGAGCGGGAAAAATACGCTCGAAACTCCGTAATTTTTTATAACAGTGTCAAGGTTCTCAAAAGGAAAATATGTATTTCTGCTTAAGGTATAAGACGTAAAACCCCAAGGAGGTTGCACAAACGCCCACGAAGTATACTTGTTACTTAAAAATACGAGGATTACAAAACTTTGAAGTCAGGTCCGTGTACGTACGAATGTCAGGTGTACGTTTCTTAACTTCGCATAGACTATTCGACTCGGTCAAAAGCTCCAATAACATAACTATACATTAGGTATGCAAAGTAGGGGAACAAAACTAAAGCCCCAGTAAAGGCGGTATTAACTGCATAATACGTGTCATTTTGCTTTGGCTCAGGGCTCTAAGGCTCTATTCATTTGAAAAATAATGTTAATGCATTGGTAAGGCCTTACCGGACGGTAAGGGTAGGTGGGGAGATCATTTAGATCATTTTTAACCCCCGAGAAAAAAGAAGGGTGTTATAAGTTTGACCTGTGTATCTGCGTATTGGCGATGTGTGGGTATATGGGTGTATAGGTGTATACAGATACAGATACAGGTAAGTATCTGTCTGTGGCATATTAGGTACACGACAGCAAAAACATTGTATTTGTGAACAACCGCAAGCAATTAAGTCCCCATGTTTGTCTCATGTCAATATTCCATAAAAGTTCAGCAATTTTAAACTCTGCTCCGTGATTGATGGTAGAGCGATAAATAAATAGACAAAGCTAGATGGATTAGGTCACGTAAAGTGTATTTTCTATAGCTACGTACCTATAAGTATCTAATTTGTGTTTATGTACCTATTGTAAAACGTATTGTGAATTGTTTTTACAAATAATAACGTAGGGCCCAAGTTTCTTGAGGCGCATTTCATGGTCTTTCGAAAGCGCTGCTATCGGGACTTAAAAAAAACATATTTAAAAGTATATAAGATCATTACCTACTAATTATTTTAACCGACTTCTTACTGAATAACATTTAGATTTAGATATTTGATTGAAGTTTTTAAAACAGTCAATAGAACAGTTCTTTATTTTCAAATGAACATTCTTGAAAATTCTCAGTCCTCTGGCGTTGATGATGATGTGTGGGAATGTCCCACTGGATCAGGCATTCCTCATGGAAACATATTTCGACCTAAATACGAAAGTATTGACCGAAAGTGATGCCTAATCGATAAAATTATATGTTTATCAATTAATTATAAAATTCCATATTATAGGTCGAAATTTCTTGAGATAAGTGGCACCAGACCTCCTAGCACGGTAAATTTTATTCACGACACGACATGAAGCATTTGTCACAATCGTCACTTTCTAACAGCAAGTGCGAGAGGGACAAATGTGTTGAGTATGGTACAGTCGAGGAAATTAATTCCCGACCCACAGTGGAACCTTCTCACAGTAAACGTCATAGAGACATCGCATTGCTTGACAAAGAAAATCATTATGACGTTTACTATGAAAATGTTCTATGGTGGGTCAGGAATTAAATTCCTTGACTGTACCTACTAAATGACAGCCGATTTGACATTTCAACGCTGAAACAGTCATGAATTAGCTTAGAGAATAACATCCCAGAGGCGTTTCATTGACGAAAATCCTTGCAATCTTTGACAAAGGCTTCTACATGCAGGAAATGGTCCGGAAATAATTATGGCCAAAGGTAAGTAAGTACCTATACTTCAAAGAAAGCGACTCTTGTCACGTGTGGCCTAATAGTACACCCTTAGCCTAATAGTACACCCTTAGCCTAATAGTACACCCTTAGCCTAATTGTACACCCTTAGCCTAATAGTACACCCTTAGCCTAATAGTACACCCTTAGCCTAATAGTACACCCTTAGCCTAATAGTACACCCTTAGCCTAATAGTACACCCTTAGCCTAATACTGAAGGTCAATGAAAAAGTAGCTACGTAGGGATCCGTACAACAAGACTTATTTACCTTGTTACTAGAAAGCTGCAGGTAATTTGGCATACCTACCTACCTATACATATGTATGTATTAATCACGCCAACAAAGTGGTAGAATAAGTAAAATGTTGTAATTTTTATTTTGTGGTAGGTAGGTAGAAAAAAAAGTGAATGACTGATATTGGAGCCAAAACACAAAAGGAAGTGTCTACAGTAAATTACACTTAATCAAAGCCTAATTACTCTAACACGCCGCAATCGTTTCTCATAACTCTTGTCATCCGATGCCGTAACCGTAACAAGGGAACGAATGACTTAAACGAAAATCCGTCTCATAATCCCCACTGTTTAAGAAAAGTAAAAGCATTTGGCTGCACCACGCGCCGCCACAGCGCCTCACGAAAGTGAACGCGGCGCACGTATTTAAAAAAGTTAAACGTCAAAATCTCCCGCCAAAAAACTCTACCATAGAGACAGTATTTTTTTTAATCGAGCGTTGAACCTCGTGGAGTGCGGCCGTTTCGTCATTGTTGTTGTAGTATGTTGGAGTGAAAGTGCTGTGACGCAAGGCTACGCTAGAGCTGAGACATGACGGAAATCGGTTTTGGAACGCGGTGTCTTACCGTCATCGGTGAGTTTACGGTTTTTTATGCTATTTTGAACGATGTAACGTAATGTTGTTGTGTAATTTGGGTCTGGGGTTTTTCGTGTTTTTTTAGTTAGATTTAATTTTTAATTATTTTCAAATATGAAGACTGATAAATAGGAAGAAAATAATATGTTCTTAGAGGTAAAACAGGCTTTTTATCTTCGTATTGTAGAGATAGATCAAGTCCGGCTTATGAGAAATTAATCATGCTTTTCTTAACGTCAACGTTCTATCTAATTTATTAAAAAGAAAGGAAGGAACTATTTGTTTTTTAAAATCAGTTTTTAAAATGTTGCTTTATGATTAGATCACGCTAAAGAATTTATTGAATCAGCCACAGACAGACGAAAAAGAAAAAATAAATAAAAAAGTTCAAGATCTACTAGCATCTTGTTCAAGATCTTGTAGAAAGCAAGATCACGCATAAAAAAATGTTATGATTGATACTTAGTTATTTGCCTAATTAATCAGAAAGGTCAGGGTCGATTATAGAAAATAAAATGTTCGTACTTTTGGCTACATATGTATGTTTCACTGTCAATCTAAAGAAGAGGTATCTAAGGATCTCACAAACTATTATTATGTAGTACCTAAATCTATGCCAAGTATCGCATCGAATCGATACCGATACCGAGTTGCGCACGCGTTGATTATGTCCCGCGCCGGCCAATGAACTACGTTTTCTTACGGGAAACTATTATTATTCATATTTATGCGTGTGTTGACAGACTATACGAATATTATGTAACTATGAATCATGATTCATGAGATAATACATTGAATTTTTTATGGCATTTTTATGCAGAAAAATGTACGCGGCTTAGTAAAGAGAACGGTTGTGTAGTTAACGCGCGTGGCTCGGTAAGCCATATTTGGGTTCGTATTTTGCTCCTAGTTTTATAAAATTCTCTAGAGCGACAGTTTTAAATGATTCGCGGTTAATTGCATTAGACAAGTAATGGATTATAGTTATTTGTTATACAAGGGTGCAAAGTTGTATTTTACCTGCGAGTGTTTCAACACACGAGAAGTAAAATACATTTGCACCCGTGTGTAACACAAAACTTTTCACCTCACTGTAGCGAGGAAAGCGCAACATGCAAAACAACAGCTCATAAAAATTAATCTTCGTCACTGGAATCACAATTTTTTTACGATAATAATATCGTAAAAAATATAGTACAATTTTAAAGTTTATGACTTAAAATCATTAAAATAAAGCTAAATTTGATATTTTTTATTAAATTCTCAAACCATTTATCAATTATTTAACGATAATTAATATCGAACGAACCATTATTATGAGCGTTTTACGTTTTGTTATCTGTCAAAAGCTACTTAAGCACGCTCCACTCCAAGGTCAAATTACTTTTCCCACTAGTGGATAAAATGCGATTTTACCCGCTTGTATTAAAGGATAAAATACGGCTTTCCGAGGTAGTGAGGGGAAAAATTAATTTGCTCCTCCGCGAAGTAGTGCAGTATATACTTAGTAATGCGAAATAGCCTCGTCTGCGCTGAGTATTTATTTTTGAGGCTCTTTTGCACATACTGTACTACTTCGCGGAGGAGTTAACTAATTTAATCCATTAGGTACTTTGTAATATGGACCTCCGCAAAGTGACGCCTGGATCTATACGATATTTTTTTATTGCATTAATTAGACGTAACGAAATCGGGGATTGACCCATTCCATCGTCATTATCATCATGATGCATGTAACTGCGTCGAAATATCGGGAGCTCATCAAACCTCTATGGTAATCGCGCTCAATGTCCCGTTTTTAGCCTTTAGCGTTTAGTGTTATAAGTTTGACCTGTGTATCTGTGTATCTGTGTGTCTGTGTATCTGTGTATCTGTCTGTGGCATCAGCACAGCTCTCAAGCGGATTGACCGATTTAGATACGGTTTTTTTTAATCGAATGCTAGTGTAATCGAAATGGTTCTTAGCCAAGTTTCATTAAAACCGGTTCACCAGTTTTTGAAATATTGTACTTCGATCATTTTGTCTATACTCTACAACGTGAAGTCAATTAATTATCTCTGACTGCGTAGTAATTTTCTCCTATTCGAGTCTTATTTCAAATTTATGACAGTTTTTCTCAATTTTCGAATGGTATTTTCGTAAGTGTGAGTCTAGCATTCGGAGACATAAACGTGGCGCACGCTTTTATGTTGCAATGTAAACGACCCAATGCTCGACATCCTAAAGCCCAATAGTTGACAACCGTCTGTCACCTCGTCACTGTGACATAAGGTTTGAAGATGCCAACTATTTTAGGTCAGTGCCGAGCATAGGAATATTTATTTACCTTAGAATACCACTAAAACAACGCTCTGCTTCGTTCCGTTTTGAATTTCGACACTAAAAACTCCCGACATCGTTATTTCAAAGTTCAGTATTTCAAAAACGCTTGAACCGATTTTAATTAAACTAAGAAATTAAACTAGCTTTCGATTAAAAAAAACCGTTTATCCGTTTGGGAGCTATGATGCCACGGACAGATACACAATTACACAGGTCAAACTTCCCCCCTTTTTCGTCGGGGGTTAAAAATAACTGAATATCATTCAATAAGGGAAAAAAACCAATTTAGTGTAAATCAAAAGAACCAGAAGTAAACTGATACCTACCTAATTAGGAACTTCGCAAGCAGGTAAAATAATGTACAATTACCACGGTACGCTAAATTGAACTCTGAACCAAAGTAATAAGGTTCAATATTATAAAAAACATGGACCCAAAATTGCTCCCGGACAAATCAATGTAAAAACCTATTTATGTTTGACCTTTACGGCATCTCTCCTTGCAAATTAGTTTAACTGTCATCCCACCATGTTGGATACCAGTAATGATGTTATATTTATGGGCTTATTTACCTGAACGATATTCTATCTTGCCGTCTGCTACAATCAGATTACCTTCTCAAGTATTTTTATTTAATAGAAGTGTTGGAGCGTTCTACCATGCCGTTATTTTGATGTCAATAGGGTTCGATTTACATTATTATATATTTTCCTTGTAAGTTTTGTGGTTTTCAATAAAGAATATTTGTATGTACTGTATTGTTTAGGTCAGAGCGGTCAAAACACTAATTAAATTATGTCAAACACATTAAGGTAACGTAATTACCATCTTGCACTGATTGAAAATATATCTTCAAGGAATTCAAGTAGGTAGTTGCAATGACTTTCATATATAAATTGCTAAATTATTTTGTTTATTTTTACCGAATTCGTTACCTATCGACACCTGATGTTTTTACGAAGAAAAGTGGTTGTGATGTGACATGTGTGTGACATAGAAAATGGAGAAAAATCGTGCGAGGGAAGCATTAGCAGCCGACGGAAGTGTCAAACAACAAAAATTACTACTAAGTATGAACCTGGCTCTGGTTTGGAATTTGCTTCTATTTCCGTTAACTTTTAGTGCTTAAGTGACAATTTTCTTGCTTCTTGCCAGATGCTTAGCCAATAGTTTTTGTAGAGGGATGCAAAAATAAATCACCTGGTGAAGGACTGCAAAAAAAAAATGCGCCCTGACGTTTATAGGTAGATAGGTTTATGTATATATTTTTTTTAATAACTGAGAAAGTTAAGAAACTCACAAAAAATACATTGTAAAAACAAAGGTCTTGGATGTTTAATATAATATGTATTTAAGTATGTATTATCTATATAAGTTTGTTTATCCGTTGTCTAGTACCCATGGTACAGGCTTTGTCTAGTTTATTATTTATATATTTATTTATTTATTATTATTATACATACAGTGGAACGTAGAACCTCCTCCTTTTTTGAAATCGGTTAAAAATAAAATAAAAACAGAAGATTAAATGTCACAATAAAATTATTTAAAAAATGCCAAAAAGTGGTACCTAATGGAATCGCTAATAATGATTTAAAAGTGAGTTCCTATAACACTGCTGCTGTGTGCTGTTGCTGTTGCTGTTGTGTGAGTTACATATAAAAGTATTCGAACACGCTGTCCCTCCTTTCTTTGCTTTTCGCCCATTGTCTATGGTGCGTGGCGCCTTGACAGCGGAAGCGGAAAACGAGGAAACATGAGGCGACACTGAGGGTCGAGCACGACTTTTACGAATCCTGCGTCACGTAAAATCGAATAGTAAACGTGAGCGAGTTTGTATGACGTTTGGAACAGCGCCCGCCCGGGAGCGTATTTGGAACTAAAATTTAGTATGAGGTTTCTCGATCTCGATACGTTAACGTTCTGCGTTCGCTGTGACATCGCATTCTCATCTTTACATGCGCATCTTTGTTTAACACTATGTTATAAAGTGTGACAGAAAGAAATGGGAATGCGATTGCGATTATGCGCGCGTTGACATTGCATAAAAAGTCGATCAATTAATTCACTTCACAGAGCCAAATCTGTCAAATAATATGCTTGTTTGATGTATAATCAAAGATAATAATAACGTTTTGATCAAAGAACGAACTAAATATTTTATGAACATTACATTCTTAGCCCAATAAATTATTATTTAAATGCTTTACGGTGATACGGAACACTTCATGTGCAAGTCCGACTCGTACTTGGTCGGTTTTTTTAAGCTTCAAGTGCCAATTTACAAGCGGAAGTCTCATCCTATCACCTCTTGTTAGAAAGAGATTTCAGCATGTAAATTATAACTTGTACAGTCAGCGTCATATATATGGTGACATCCAAAGTGATCAAATAGTTCGGCACACCATACGATTTGTATGGTGTACCAAAGTATTTGAGCACTTTGGATGTCACCATATATATGACGCTGACTGTACCTTTGTAAAACACGGCCCAGCTGCTGTAGGATAGAGATGTAACCTAAAAGTAACCTTTTGAGCTGTGGAACCCGGCCGTAACCTGACAGAGCTAAAAGTAACCTAAAAGGTTACAAAAGTTACCTTTTGGCAACACTGGCCTATTGTCATATATTTATTTAAAAAAAAAATTTTCGTCCCATAAAGGATAGGCAAAGGAAACGAGGTTCATGCAGCCAATTTATTCTTATAACTACATACTTTTCTCTTGTATAACTGTCTTTTGTCTACTATAGTCTTTATTGTTTATTTGTTAAATTACTTACCTCTTCCCTTTTCACCGTCATGTGTACACTGTTTTTGTCTTCGTTTTAAGTTTAGTTTTAAATCGGGGTCCCTCTGAAAACCAGCGCCGTGGCCCCTGCCGCGGCACAATGCTGAGAGGGATCCTGTTCAACGTCTTTGTTTACTTTTTAATTGTTTTTTATTATACTTGTTGTGTACGTTGAATAAATATTTTTCTATTTCTATTTCTATTTCTATTTCTATTTCTATGTATTCATGATGTATTACGATTTGCCCACAAATTAAAAAAAAAATAGTTTTGAGCGAGGAATTTCTGCACTGCATAAGTACCTTAACTTATTACCTTACGCAGAAAATACAAAAAATTCATAAAAATCAATTTCTCAACTCTGTACGCCCCTAGTGATACCTTCGCAATTAACACTCTACTTAGGTACTTTTTTTTTTTATTCAGCGTGGGAAATATTTTTTCCCCTCACTACCTCGGAAAGCCGTCTTTTATCCTTTAATACAACCGGGTAAAATCGCGTTTTATCCACTACTTGGGAAAGTAATTTGATCTTGGAGTGGAGCGTGTTCAAGTAGCTTTTGACAGATAACAAAACGTAAAACGCTCATAATAATGGTTCGTTCGATATTAATTATCATTAAATAAATGATAAATGGTTTGAGAAATTAATAAAAAAAATACCAAATTCAGCTTTATTTAATGGTCCTTAAAATTCTAGTGGCAGGTACTAATTTTTACATAGCGTACATGTGGCAGAAATCATGTTTTTTACGTTATTTTTTTCGCCCTCTAGTGGCAGTAATTTTTCGCGAATGTTCGCGAATTTTCCGCGAATTATGAAAAAATTAAATAAAAAAAAACGGTTGGATACGGTAATATAAACCATATATCGTTGGTTTCAGCATAAAATTGCTTATTTACTTAAATAACAATGAATTCCATGCCATTTACCTGTTTTTTTCTAAAATTTCCCAAATCTGAGATGACGTAATACGAGATATTTATTTATTTATATACCCAGGTCGGTACATAAAAAAATCAAAATAGTATGAAAAAACTTAATAAAACCACCACCTTACTATTAAAAAATGATTAAAAACTATTTATTTACTTACTCAGGCATGTTTTACTGCACTTTATCACTAAAATCACTTATTTTTACGTATTTTAAAACTGATGGTCGCAGCACAAAAAAGCGGTCCGGCGCAGAATGGCGCGCGGCGCGTACTAAAGATGATGTAACCTCTAACGTTTCTTCTACCAAGCGCCGTTTTACGAGTCATTATATGCTATCCCTTTTTATTCAGGTATGCATTAATATAGGCGTAAAGAGGCTAGAAATAGGTTTCAACGGTTATATTTAGACGCAAAATACGACAGCGGGCCGCGACCGTTAGACGGTCGCTGCCACTTGGGGGTCGGCAATGACAGAAACCGTCTAACGGTTTCTGCCAATTACGGGCGCGACCGTCTAACGGTTTCTGCCACTCGAAGGGAAGAAACATTTGTTTTTTTTATAATGATGTTGAATATAATTCTGAACGCACAAGTTGAGTCGATGCAATTTCAAAACGCGTCGTCAGAAATGTCAACACTGTCAACAAAAAAATTCTCACCAGTTTTCTGTTATAATATTGCAAAAAAAATAGTGATTTCAATGATGAAGATTTATTTTTATGAGCAGTTTTTTTGCATGTTGCACTTTCCTCGCTACAGTAAGGAGAAAAGTTTTGTGTTACACACGGGTGCAAATGTATTTTACTTCTCGTGTGTTGAAACACTCGCTACGCTCAGGATTCTATTTTAGAACTACTCGCTTCGCTCGTGGTTCAACTATAGAATTCTTTCGCTTGCTTGTGTTTCAATTCTACACTCGCGGGTAAAATACAACTTTGCACCCTATAACTAACTATTAAGTCGCTACCCGGACTTACACGTTTTAGATTCTAAATATCTCGCTCAATATTCAAATAAGTAAAGGTTTAATATTTCAACCCATAATTAAAGATATGAACATTGATTGTAAACCAAAACGGAGTGAAATGGAATATAAAACAAAAAGGGCCGAGAACCTAATTGCTCGCCGCGAACTTTATTCCTTTTAAAATCAAAATGCCTTTAACAGCTCCAATTTTTTTAGTGGTGTAATGGTGTTTAATAATTAAGTTTCAACAGTTTATTATTGGGGCATATCTGAATATGCCCCAATAATAAACTGTTGAAAACAGAGTACCGTTTTTAACAAAGTCCTCAATTTTTCCACAGAAAATTCATTTGTCAGTTTTGTGACGGGCCAGGGCCTTAAAGAATGTTGAAATGCGGGAACTTTTTTATTTTTTAAATGGAAAGTCCTCGTGATTCTGAGCAGAAATAATCCAAAATTAGCTAGGTTATAAAAAAAAAATGTACACTATTTTCTGAAAATGTCCCAATAATTAACTGTTGAAACATATTAATTAAACACCACCAAAAAGGTTAGAGCTGTTAATTAGGGTATTTCCTTTCATCGGTAAGTACTCTTGATCCTAAAATAGCCACACAAAATGTTACATCGCTCGGTTCCCATACAAATCGATACTCTTTCCTTCTACCTAGATATAAGTACTTACTTTGCCTTGCCTTTATACTCGAATTTAATTGTTTAAAATTTGCATTTTCATCCTTTTTTAGGGTTCCGTACCTAAAAAGGAAAAAACGGAACCGTCACTTTGTTGTCCGTCTGTCTGTCTGTCAAGACCCTTTTTCTCTGGAACGCGTGGAGGTATCATGCTGAAATTAAATATCAAATACTCAAGCCTGCGGTCCCTTGAAGCTGTGAAAAAATCAACCTTCTAAGTCAACGCAATCAAAAGATACAGTAATTAAAAAGGTTATTTCCATACAAATTGCCGATTTCCAAAAACCTAAAGGGTACTTCCAGGGCCGTGTTTTATAAAGCTACAAGTTACAATTTACAAGCGGAAGTCTCATTCTCATTTTGTTAGAAAGAGACTTCCGCTTGTAAATTGTAACTTGTAGTTTTATAAAACACGGCGCATATGTCCTAAAAGCTTGAAATTTGGTATGAAGATAGCTCTTATAGCACAACCACGCCGAAAAGTCTCAAAATCTAAAATTGTTATGTCTGTCTGTAGATTTCGCAGACCAATATAAGTTGACCCCACACTGCGTACATTTTGCTTAAGAGCAGGGCTCTGCTAACACTGGACTTCTTAAAACACTGTGAGAAAGCGTTAAAATCTTTCTACGGAACCCTCGTGCGCGAGTCCGACTCGCACTTGGCCGGTTTTTTTTCGTAATTACAATAAAGTATAACAATTTTGATTTCAAATTAAACACAATATAGAAATATTATGCAAATAAACTACTACAAAGTAAAACTAACTTAAAAATAATTTAACAAAAATAAAGCTACAAATTACTGTCCAAATTTGAACCCTTGGGTAGGATGTTGCTACAGCTAGTAGTAGCTCAAAGGAGCGAGAAAGCTGCCTGCGCGAGGGCCACCTGTTGCCTCCCTCAGGCGCTTGCTTAGGGCTCCGTGGAGCCCACGCGCCCTTGCCCCACGAACCAAGAGTCTCGACACCGAATGCTACGAACTCGTACTGGGCGCCAAGACAATAAAGCGCTTTCTTAATTTATTGAATCAGGCTTTACTTTGCGGAGGTCCATATTTATAACAACAAAACACACGCGCCCTTGCCCCACGAACCAAGAGTCTCGACACCGAATGCTACGAACTCGTACTGGGCGCCAAGACAATAAAGCGTTTTCTTAATTTATTGAATCAGGCTTTACTTTGCGGAGGTCCATATTTATAACAACAAAACAAAAACAATTCCGAAAACAATTACTTTGCTCACCCGCGACCACAAGTGAAAAAATTGTTATATCTGTACGGCAAATGTATGTTTCCATGCAACACGTCCGCCTCCACTGCTACACGAATCAACACATGCCACACAGACCCAACTATCATCACCACCACTAAACTAAACGCTGACGCGTTTCGGCACTTTCCACGAGACCAATTAACGAAGCACAACAACATCCGCTCAACATGCCACCACTTCCACTACTCAATTTAGTTAACGAACATAGTAGTAGTAGTAGTATAATGGTAGTTTAGTGAATGAATTTAGTTAATGTTTAGTTAGTGGAGGCGGGGGTGTTGCATGGAAACATACATAACTATTTTTTCACTTGTAGTCGCGGGTGAGCAAAGTAATTGTTTTTAGTTCATAAAACGTTTTCTTACCGACTTAGTTCTGTGGCGCCACCCGTATTTGTCGCGGAGAAACTAAATCGCAATTAAACGCGAGTTTCTACTAAGTTCATTGTTGCGTAAGATAACGAGTCGGAATACTCGCGCCCGACAATAGTGCTCTTTATCAGATTCGGAGCCATTTTTCCCATCCGTAGCGTACCGTGCCTAAAACTAAGTCTAGTAGCTCTGTGAGCTATAGACCTCGCAAGCTAATTTTAGAACAAAACGTTTTAAAAAAACCTTTTTTTCGTTGTAGTGTCCCACTGCTGGGTAAAGGCCTCTCCTCTTGATTTTCACAACTCCCGGTTTGACGCAAAAAAAAAACAAAACGCGTGGGAACTATAGCCCAAGCCATTTCAGTGACAACCCTAGTAAAAAAACTAGTAATAAAGACCAAGTGCTGGTAGTTCGCGGAACCCGTGCAGCTAGGAGATGTTGATACCCGCCTCTTCAGTCCCTTCGAGACCATGGAAGCAACGTAATAAAGACCAAGTGCTGGTAGTTCGAGGAACCCGTGCAGCTAGGAGATGTTGATACCCGCTTCTTCAGTCCCTTCGAGACCATGGACGCAACGTAATAAAGACCAAGTGCTGGTAGTTCGAGGAACCCGTGCAGCTAGGAGATGTTGATACCCGCTTCTTCAGTCCCTTCGAGACCATGGACGCAACGTAATAAAGACCAAGTGCTGGTAGTTCGAGGAACCCGTGCAGCTAGGAGATGTTGATACCCGCTTCTTCAGTCCCTTCGAGACCATGGACGCAACGTAATAAAGACCAAGTGCTGGTAGTTCGAGGAACCCGTGCAGCTAGGAGATGTTGATACCCGCTTCTTCAGTCTTTTCGAGACCATGGACGCAACGTAATAAAGACCAAGTGCGGGTAGTTCGAGGAACCCGTGCAGCTAGGAGATGTTGATACCCGCCTCTTCAGTCCCTTCGAGACCATGGACGCAACGTCGCGTCCGAAACGTCGAGGTATTTAAATTCAAATTTAAATATTTGTTTTTTTACGCGATTAAGTCCCGAGTATCATGATAATGTGTGAATTAGTGTGAAAATCGCGAAAGTTTCAATCAATCCATCAAAAGGTCATTCAAAAAACGGCTTTTAAATTAATAATTTTCATTATAGCAGTGAACAAGTGCCTATATCATTACTCCAGCGTCAATATCCGCCGGTTTTTCTACACATCAACTACACCTACTTTAAAACAAGAACGGGGTTAAAACCACACCAATAGAAACGAACAAACAGATGGCCTTACTTATTTGTAGTTATCCGTAGATTAGCTTTCGCCTTTACTTTCGATACGTGCTTGTCACACGAACGAGGCGTAAGTTAGGAATGCTTAGTATAATGGTGGCTATACAGTCCGTGTTTTGTATTACATAGAGCCACGCACAAGGCGTGTTTTAAACGAGCTGAACCTCGTAATTTTTGACACAAGAATATTTAAAGTAATTTAGTTCATCATCATCATTACCAGCCTGTTTGCGTCCCAGTACTTCGCACAGGCATTATATTTATATCCTGATAAAACCTAGCTATTTAAATATATCACGTCTGTGAAAGCAGGCCAGGATTTCCAAGAAGTCAACATTTAAAGACTTCCTTGTTTTAAAGTTTAAGCAACAAAGTTACTTAAGGGGCTTCTAAACGGGCAACGTTTTTCTGCAGCTTGTGGCCAGCAACTATTGCTGTCTGACTCTTATTATGAAAGCTAGATAAAGACTACTTTAGTTGCCGGCCACATCATCATGTCAGCCGAAAGATGTCCACTGCTGGACATAGGCCTCCCCCGAGGTTCTCCACTCAGACCGGTCTTGTGCTTTCCGCATCCACCGCGGAACTGATGGCCGATGGGGTCAGAAGGTTGTCGAATGGCGTCCACGGACCGGGAGACGAGCTGTCGATAGGCCTCCAACAAGACGGAGCGACGACCTACTTAGTAAAGATCGCGGGCCACATATTTTAGCAAAAACACAGCCCGTTAAAAATTGCCATTTTGTTAAATACGTGTACCTGGATTTCAGCAAACAAAACTTTGCCGTAAGCAAACATCGAATCAGCGACCGCTCGAAATTCGAAGTTCGTATTCGACTGTCCCTCTCACGCCAACAAAGGTTAACACGAAAGCGAAAGGGACGGCCGGATACGAACTTCGAATTTCGTACTTCGGCGCAACCCATTCGAGATCGCAAATCACCATGCAGGGGGCGATTTTTGAATCTCACTTGGTGGCTAAATTCTTATATCGCTATATTTGCCAAAAGCGTTATTTTTGAATGTCATACCCGTCTGACGTCAGAAGGCTCTCGAATGACGTCCACGGACCGGGAGACGAGCTGTCTGTAGGCCTCCAACAAGATGGAGCGACGACTTAGTAAAGATCGCGGGACCGCGGTGGATGCGGAAAGCACAAGACCGGTCTGAGTGGAGAGCCTTGGGGGAGGCATGAGGCATATGTCCAGCAGTGGACGTCTTTCGGCTGACATGATCATGATGATACCGATCTACTAACACGCAGCCAAATTGCGTGTCTGTCATAGTCATAGACACAAGCATGACAACATAATAGATTGAGGTTAGCTGTCACTGTCAGTGGTCAAGAAGTCACTCAGTGATCTCGCCTACGAGTGGGTGGCATTCGTGTTTGATATCACAGGCATGAGAATTTTTGTCACCGTGACTTTAAAAAATACGAACTTTTAGGAAATCAGTGAATTTAGTCACCGGGTGAGATTATAAAATCGACCCACAGAACCTGCGGCGATTTAAATACAAATTAGCCGCTCGGTTAAAATTAGCAACAATTCCCTGTACCCTAAAACACATAAACCAGTTTACGACGGCGCAGGGTCATCAAACCTCTGTAAAGCATGAACACACCCGCATAAAATCGGCCACTTTGTCAATTACACTATACCTACAGAGACACAACTTCAGACCTCTGACGTACCTTTAAGCGGCGAGCAGATTGGTGCAAGAGAGCTCACCCCCGTTGAAACAATCGCAGGGTACACGGAAAGAGCATGACTAGTCACAGCAAAATAAAAACGGATCACTCTCGTATAAAGTAGAGTTTATCACGACATGTTTCGGGCTAATTCGTGATCGTTCCTCTGGGAGCGCACGACTCAGCGGCAGCGAGATGCACACTCCGCGCCGCGACTCTGCTCGCGCGCCGATATCTAATCATAGTCACCTTAGCAACTTTTTGAGTTATAGCGATTTGAAAGTTTGAAACGATGTAAATTATCGTATACCTACATCTTTTTTTAAAGTGATAAAAAAGACAAGTTGTATAAATATTTGTATCTGTAACTGAGTGGTAACTTATAGTCTATTTGAGTGCTCTACATTGTGAGATTCAAATCTCGTTAAAAAAAGAAGTGCCTAGACATGTTCTTTCCGTGTACCCTTCAAATATGATAAACTTATCTAACCTGGTGGACAAAAGTGGAACTAATGCGCAACTATGTCATATTCAGAAACCCTAGCACGCTAAAATGTAGACACATAGCTTAGAGCAGGAAAGGAATGGATATGTTAACGCGCGATTTCCACTCTGCCAAATCTCTAACATTAAGTTTGATCAAAATGATCAGGGTATGTTGGTTGAGTGCGTGTTTTTGGCATTTGTGTGACAGTTTTGTTTTAGTGTGCGTTTGTAGGAACGTAACACATTTTGACAGCCGCGTAGACGTGTGCTGTACGTGTGTGTTCCTCGTCCCCCTCAAAAAGTGGCAGAAAAATTGTAGTGTATAGATAAGCCAAAGGCGCCTCCCGTGTGTCTGCTTTATGACAAATAGGTAGTCTATTGATGAAATATTTGGTTAGGACATCTTTTGTCGCGGGCCCTTACATGCTACTGACGAAACATACAAATCAGTTCGTTCTTTTAGGAGTTGCGATGCCACAAACAGATACACCCATACACACGTCAAACTTACTAACACACCTCTTTTTGCGTCGGGGGTTAATTATTTTTGGTGGTGACAGTTATTATTTATAAATAGCTAGTTTGCTGAAGTTAATAGACAAGTAAAGTTGGTAGTCAGTTGTTTGTTTACTGAAGTGGAAATGGGCGGGACACTTGGCATGGCGGAACGATGGTAGGTGGTCTAAGGCGGTTACAGAGTGGTGTGGACCGTGGAGTGGTGGAGATTAGGTCAATTAAAAAAAAACTTTAATATTTCCTGACATTTTCGTATTCCGGCCGCATTTCTGACTAATCTCCAGAATTCCTGACATAATTGTTTATTGTTGAAAAAAATATATATTTACATGGTATTACAGTCTTAAACCATGAAAACGAAATGACTAACTACACTTAAATACACAAAGCAAAGTTACTCAAGAACGGAAGGAAAATAAAGAAACAGTAAATCTAAACATACCAAAAATGTTAAATTTAAATTGGGATACTCGATATCCTCTCATACGCTAACTCACAAAATCGCAAGCATTCAACATGCACTACAGCCCATCGCCACACAAACAGGTCACACTCAGGCGCTGATGCCAACAGCGCATTAAGCTGTGTGAGGGCTCGGGGCAGCGGCGAGTGCTTGCGCGACACAGAGCGCGCAGCCGGCACCGCCAGTCGCGTCGCCGCGCCTGGAGACTTGTCTTAGGGACATCTGGGACATCTGACATGTATTGTGAGGAAAATTCCTTACGTCTGGTAACTCTACTTGCCTACTCCTGCGCCGCCCTGCTATTAAACGGCACGCACTATTTCACTGAACAAAGAAGTCACTCTTATAGAATGTTTTTAGGGTTCTGCAGCTCTAAGGCAAAAACGGAACCCTTACAAGATCACTTCGCTGTCCGTCTGTCGAGTTTTAACTGAAAATCTGTAGGGATTATAGGTTACTTTGCATTGACCTTTTTAATAATCTCTGAGATCCTGCACACCTACCTAACGTAATTGTTATTGTATCGCCATCGAGAAACTTCATATTAAATTTTAGTACCAAAAACGCTCACGGGCGGCGCTGTTCCAAACGTCATACAAATTTTCTCACTACGATTACTCTATTATAACGCTTCACCCGATTACGTTGCGGAGCATTTGACGACCGGATAGCCTAGTGGTTAGAGACCCTCCCTGACTACAAAACTTGAGGTCCTGTGAGCTCGATCCCCGGTCGGGGCAGATGTTTGTATGATAAATACGAATATTTGTTCTCGGATCCGTCATCTAGTACCCGTAGTAGTGGCTAGGCCTAGTTTGGGACTGGGTCTATTGGTGTCAATTGTTGTCAATTGTACCATGATATTTATTTATTGGAATACTCGTGCTCGGGGCTTTGGTCCGTGTGAACCAAAGATAACATACATATTGCTGAACGTGTGAACGCCCCTTAACTTTACAAAATGTGAACAACCCGATACTTACTAAGTTATGTCCGACACCCGATTTTATCGCTACTAAAATAAAAACAAAAGGGCTTGAGATAACGAGTTACCTTTTTTAAATCGCCGTTTGATATAAAATATAAGGTTTAAATATTCACTCGTTCGCAGACCCAATTTTTGTTTTTGAAACACCATCAGTGTAACGAACTTGCAGCTCGCCTCAAGATGAACAAAATTAACTGGAACCTTTATTTTAGACATAGGTAATGGTTCGTAGCCTTTTCCCCTAGAGACTGGAATATCTATCTTTCACCCAACCCATTCAATAGAATACTGTAAGTACAAATATGAATCCTCGTACCCGCTATGTCTGGCCCCTACTTCACCAACTTTACAATTGTCATCTTGTCATGACAATTCGAACTACATTCCTTGGTCAGTATGAAGCGTGCTAAAACAAAAGCTCTTCAAGTCAGCAATTGACACCGAACCGGCATAGAAAACTGACATTTGTAAAGTTGGTTAAATAAGGGCCTGATGGCGTGATGGCTTTTTGATCATTACCCCTCTGGAAGCTCAGATTTACCCCTTTGGGAGTAACTTAACTATTACCACAGAATAAAGTACTACGTATACATGCCGATTTGAACTCTAGTCTCAAGCGTGTTGAAATTAAAAGAGTGTTCTTTTGCTATCCTCACTTAGTTAGTACATTTAATTTAGTTCTGGAGGCCTGAAACAAATTATTGTTGACAATGTTGACGCACTCATAAGCCTCATAACTGCAACTGATTGTAACCAATAGTAAGGAACAATAAAAGTTGAAATACTTTATTCATACTTTGGTCGCACCTAATACCTACTTACGCGTAAGGTTTTTTTTGTTGTGGTTAGAAAAACCTCAAAACGGTAAATCGTGAACATTAACCCGAGTTACCTCATCCAGGTTAATGTGATTCTACTGGACCATTGTCGCCAAACTGAGCAACACACTTGTGTTACCTCACGGTCGGTGGCATCCGTGAGCTGTGAGTGCATCCTTCATTGCGTAAGTCTGTTTACAAGAAACATTGCGTGGACTGTACTTAAAGTTACACGCAATTATTTCTTAGACATGCTTAAAAGCGGCAGCATACTCCAGTAAACCGCGGAAGATTTAAATAAACTTTTGCATCCAACGGCAAAGTAATGATAGAGCCTAGTTATTTGACCTATGGCCTCTCAAGCCGAGGATCGTTGAGGTCGGGGTCGTCGCACGTCTGAGTTTTTCGGAAATTATGTGCGAAATTACGTATCTAAATTGTGGAATGAACTCCCGTCAGCGGTGTTCCCATCTATGACATCGGGCCTTCAAGAAAAGAGCGCATTGTTTCCTAAATCCCGACAACTAGCGACTCTCTTGGGGTTTGCTGGTTCTCATGGGTGCTTGTTTGCCTCCCTCTTCCAATAAATAAAAACTCACTCGGCAAGGGGGCGGGGTAGAAACCGGGAAACCGTCTACTTACCTGTTATAGAGCCAAAAAGACCAACAAGAAAACAGACGGTAGGGTACGCGTACTCAAAATCGTCTGTTGCGCCCAAATGTCTAGGTACCGTCAGTGACGCCAGGAAAGCCAGTGTGGCATCTTGACCGGCGCCTGACCGCCATAGCCGAATCTGACTCATTGACCCGTATCCAGTGAAAGCGCTGATGTCACTGTTGCGCAACCGCTTACTCGGTGAATGTCAGCGCCGGCGCATTTGTCTTGTGCTTGCTATTAATTGGCGGATATGTGTAGATCCTTAATACAAAACTTCGTTGGGACTTTGACAATCGGCCCGACACATAGCAGACAGACGGGAGCCGCCTTTGGCTTATCTATGCACTACATTTTTTCTGCCACTTTACACACACGTACAACACACGTTTAGACTTTTGTTAAGCTCCTACAAAGTCACATTAAAACAAAACTGTAACACAAATGCCAAAAACACGCACACAATCAACAGACCCTGTGCAGCATGCATTTTGCACAGACTTACGTAATGTTAGGTTTTTGGCAGAGGGGAAATCGCGCGTTAACATCTCCATTCCTTTCCTGCACTAAGACCCGAAATATGTCACGCAAAACTAGAGTCAAATACCTACATTGATTATTAATTTATTTTACTGCTCATAATAGCTGCATCCAGGAACAGAGTTCTGTAGATACGTAAGGATTTGTGCTGCCGAGTGTTAGCCTGAAATGTTTGGCTTTTTATGGTTATGACAAGTAACTTTTTAGGTGTCTTTCACGGCCAGACCGTGGCTGTACCTTCACGGGGAAAGTGCATTGTGAACTAAATTAAGCAGCTTCACAAAATGACAATGTACTCGTATTTTTATATTTTACTCTCTCTACTCACTAAAGCCCTCAGTCTACAACTCCACAAAGCCTTTAGTAGACTTTCGTTTATTTACCACTCTTGATACACATTATACTATTATAAAAAGTCACTAAAAAGCGGCAGTTAAAATAGGTTGAAACTTTAAACTACCCAATTCCTGTTAGCCCCTAGAGTTGTCGTAAGCTGTGTACAGTAGCATCCAGTATGGTACCAATACTGAATTGCTAACGAGCTGTATTTTCCTAAAGAAACGAGGGCAAGCGTTGTTATTCTGTTATGCAATGTGCACGCTTGAATGGAGTTAGAATACACTTATTTTCAAGTCTAGTATTCACTGTATTTTTTTTTTGGTGAATATTCGTGTTTGCTATGCCCGCTAGGTAAGTAGGCTGAACATTTTTCTACAATAAGTAGGATAACTTTTTGATCGATAAACACATACAGCGCTCGATCGATTTATAAATAAATAAATAAATATTGTGTGACAACTGACATCAATTGACCTCAATTGACATAGGCAGTCTTAAAATAAGCTGAGCTTGTGTTATGGGTACTAAACAACGGATAAACATACTTACATAGATAAATAAAATACATGTTTACATCAAACATCCAAGACTCGAGAACAAACATTCGTAGGTATTCATCATACAGGACATCTGCCCCGACCGGCGGGGATTGAACCCGGGACCTCAAGATGCTCTTGCTAGAGAAAATCTTTATACATAATTGTAACGACATTATCGTTTCATAAATGATATTCAAAATGGTGTCAATGTGACCGGATTTTCGACTATCTACCGCTAAGGTACGCTACTTGGTAGGTGGTATAATAAAAATAGCGTAGCTTATTCTAATAAATTATTCTTTGAAACAAAAGGTTTTTTCAAATTAAAACTGCGCCCTTGGGCTCCAACAAGTTACATTTAAAATTCAAATTAGTTCGATTTCACTCATATTTAATGAAATTCCCGAGACACAATCACGCAAATAAAATTATATTATAAATCACTCCGTATTTCGGCTCTACTGCGCAGGCGACAACCGAAACGTCGAGGTAATTTCAACAATTTTATTTTGCGTCTTGCGCCAACCTGGGTGTACCGTGCCCCGAGCACGAATGTTAGAAGCCTACATAACGTAATCCAGTAGTGACGTTCATATAAAATTTTAGTACCGATACCAAGTACTCTCACGGTGGGCGCTGTTCTAAATGTCATACAATTTTCGCGATATCGTTACTACTCGATTACGTTACGAAGATTCGAATATTCGTGCTCGGGCACAAGTAACTCACTAAATAGGGGTTAACTTCGAGTTACGAGTGACATTGTTGCCCTAGTCATGCGGCCAAAGGCCATCAATGCCATAATACTTAAGGCGAAATCAGCTTCCAATGACCTTGAGCGTTGGCGGAGTATAAATCCCTCTCCTCGCGCGCACCGAATCTGGTTCCTAGTGATTTGTTAAGAAAATGCCATTGTGAACATCTAAGTAGTTCGAGGAGTAAAGTAAAATACAGAGTTAAGTACGAAAATTTAATAAAAAAAGTAAAACCACCTTCAAAAAAAAACCTTCGAAAAAAAAACGTAAAATAGTCCTCTAAAATAACGATAAATAAATAAAATAAAAAGCGTTTATTTCGGACAACAGAAACTAAAGCCTAAAGTTTTATGGCCTAGCACTAAGTAGCAGAAATATGAAGTCGGTGCGGTGCGAGCGGAATATTCTTTGAATGAAGCACCGATTTCATATTTCTGCTACTTAGTGCTAGGCCATAAAACTTTAGGCTTTAGTTTCTGTTGTCCGAAATAAACGCATTTTATTTTATTTTATTTATTTATCATTATTTTAGAGGATTATTTTACTTTTTTTTCTAAGGTTTTTTTTGAAGGTGGTTTTACTTTTTTGTTAAAAGATTTTTATTTCATAACTTTACGTTGATTTAACATTTTCAGAATTATCCTCCAACTCCTAACCGTTAAGGAGTTGTACCTTCCATCATCAGCTCATCAACATGAGACGATGACTACCGGACGCAAATACTTGAATAGCCTTAGATAATATATGAAACACATGATACGTGCCTATAAAATTTGAGGGTTGCCCTCGATTTCCCTGAGATCCCATCATCAGATCATGACTTGGTGACAGTGGGACCACCTCAGGAGTATACCCTTTCGAATAATGATTTAACATTTTCAGAATTATCCTCCAACTCCTAACCGTTAAGGAGTTGTACCTTCCATCATCAGCTCATCAACATGAGACGATGACTACCGGACGCAAATACTTGAATAGCCTTAGATAATATATGAAACACATAATACGTGCCTATAAAATTTGAGGGTTGCCCTCGATTTCCCTGGGATCCCATCATCAGATCATGATTTGGTGACAATGGGACCACCCCAGGAGTATACCCTTTCAAATAAAAAAAAAATGAAAATCGGTCTACAATTGACGGAGTAATCGATGAACATACATAAAAAAAAAAAAAAAAAATACATACAGTGGAACGTAGAACCTCCTCCTTTTTTGAAGTCGGTTAAAAAGTGGAATTGAATGAACCAGTGCCCTAAGCACGACTTGTCGAATCCTGCGTCACGTAAAATCGAATAGTAAACTATAACGAGTTTGTATGACGTTTGGAACAGCGCCCGCCCATTAGCGTATTTGGAACTAAAATTTAGTATGAGGTTTCTCGATCTCGATACGATAACCGTAACGTAACGCAGGATTCGACAAGTCGTGCTTAGGGTACTGTGCCCTCGTATCGAGATCGAGAAACCTCATACTAAATTTTAGTTCCAAATACGCTAATGGGCGGGCGCTGTTCCAAACGTCATACAAACTCGTTATAGTTTACTATTCGAGTTTACGTGACGCAGGATTCGACAAGTCGTGCTTAGGGCACAGTAATAAGTAGTTGGTAGGCAATTAAAGAAAGAAAACGCCACCATTATACAATAGTAGTTATTACTTATAGTAGAAATAATTAATTTATAACTTTTTCAATCATCTGTAATATTGTTGAAGACTTTGAAATTAAAATATAGTACTTATGTATTTTCTCGTGAACGTATAAACACACTTTCAAATTATACCCTTTTAAGTACGTCGTTTAGTAGCTGTTTACGCCTTGATAGACTATTTAAGTCAGGCTGGGGAAAATTAAACCTGCGCCCACTTCCTAATCAGTCCACCCATTAACCCATTCGATCCGAAAATAACTAAAACGGCAAACAACAACATTCTTAAACATTAAGTAATGACAACGTCCGGTTGAAGAGATTCGAAGAATTGCGCAACTCTCGTGCACACGCACCCGCATCGCTCTCACTGTCTGACTCACTGTCACATCGAGATATTATTATAATAAGATAATAAAATAACTATTACTTCATTCATTATACTAACACTACACGCCTGTTACACTTACTTTCCAATTGTTTCGAAGAATTTGGAGTTTGTGTCAAACGTTGCTTTTGTGGTTTGAAGTCATAAAGCAGACAGACAGGAGGCGCGTTTGGCTTATCTATGCACTACGATTTTTCTGCCACTTTTAGAGGGGGAAGAGGAACACACGTACAGCACATGTCAAAATTTGTTACGTGCCTATAAACTCACACTAAAATAAAACTGTCACACAAATGTCAAAAACACGCACACAATCAACAGACCCTGACCGTTTGGTCAGACTTAAGTTATGTTAGAGTTTTGGCAGCGGGGAAATCGCGCGTTAACATCTCCATTCCTTTCCTGCTCTAAGTTTTAAGTAGAATTTGCAATAATTTTTGGTCATTGGTTCATTGAACCAACCACCGTTATAATTACATCAGCGTTCCCCCATTCGGTGGGTCGCGACCAGGCACCGGGCCAAACCCTATCCAGGGCGTGCATTAAGTACGAGCATAGTACATACGAGGTTTGAGAGTGCCGCTTTGCCCGCTTTGCACCTCCACCATTCAACACGAGAATCAAAGAGAATATAACCCAGTTCTTTTTTTATTATTTCTGACTCACGCGGTTTGCATATTGGCCACAGTACTTTTTACTTTAAGCTGGCCAAGCAAGGGTGTAGAACCGATCAGCCAACCAACCCCAGTTTGGTGGGGTCTGGGTGGCAAGTACACTAAAAAATTTCCCAACTTTAGTGAGAATTTTTAGTGCCAATTATAAGCAATGTCTCGAAATTCTGAAAATGAAATGATGATCATGAACCAACCGTTATACGTGATATTACAAACATGCTTTAGGTATCATACCTATAAAAGCGTCGGCGTGACGCAGAGTTTCTAATTTCAGTTGACGATGCCCTAATAAGGCCAAATTTCTCTTGGGGATATTTGTGATGTCGAAATGAGGTCCTGTGGTTGTGGGCGTGTAACTGATAACGTATTTGGAAATGAAGACCATACTAAGATATTTTTAGTGTCGTCACAAGGGAAAGGAGTTCCAAGTACAGATTTTGTTAAAATCAGTTTAAAAAAATTTGATGTTATATGTACATGTGAACAGAAAAAAATAGATAGCTACATCATTTATACAAGTTTATTACTTAACAAATAGTATTTCATGAGTACCTACCTAATTTATTTTTTTAAGACTGTTAAAATGATTGTTTTTGTTTCAGGGTTTGTCATAGCGCAAATTCAATGCCAGTACCAAGTTCTTCACCCGGGTAGGTATGCATCAATGCCCAACACTTCGTAATTATTAAATATACTTTAACATAGGCTAATACGACAAAAATAGCAAGACTTGGCACAATAAAGTGAGCAGATTCTATTCTAAATAAAATAAAAAATACGAAATACGGTCGCGCTTCCACAAATCGCTTGATTTCGTTGATGCCAAATGTGTTTATATACCTCTTTTGTACCATCTATAGATTAATCTAACTTTTGTGTTTCTTTCAGTTTCCTTCCCGCAGAGCCGGGTTGAATGGCACAACGCTCACCAACCCAGAAATTCACCCTGGCAGTTTTCATCACCAAGAAAACGGTCGCCAGACTCCGCTCAATACTACAATTCACAGACGTCCTACAACCAGGGCCCTTTCGGCCCTAGACCTGTCCAGGGGCTTAACTTTGATAGCAGTGGTTCCTATGACGCTAATCAGCAGGGGCCATTGAACTATCAAACAAGAGGCGGCTTTGATTTGGTGCATTCTGAAACAAAAGACAGTCCTAGCATTACATTACATTCCTATAACCAAAGTCCTTTTGGTAATAGACCAGAGGGACTTAACTATCAAAGCAGTGCTTATGACCCAAACCAACAGGGCCCGCAGAACTATCAAAGCAGAGGTGCGTTTGATTTGATTAGAACAGAAACAAACAATCCAAGCGACGGTCGCTTACTCTCAGACTCCGCATTCACAAGAATATCCGAAACTTTAGGTGCCATAAACACAGTCGGCCATTATCTTGTTGACATGGTCAATGAAGAAGAAAAAGATGAAACAGATCCTAATCTAAAACAGCTGCCGCAAGCTTTGTACACTTTAAGCAAAAACGTTCTAGGCAGAAACGTGACTGACAAAATTGCTCCCATTGTCAAAAAAGCTTTACCAAGAGTTTTACCAGATGCACCCATCACAAAGATAGCTACAGGTGACACACAGGACTCTAAGGCTTGTACTACGCCTGATGGTGAGGCGGGGAGTTGTGAAGATTTAAGCAACTGTCCTCAATTGCTACTCAACTTGATAAGTCTCCGAGAATCCCTTTGTTTCAAGGACCTTTTTGTTCCTGGCGTTTGCTGCCCCAAAAATGCTATACTCTCGTCAACTCCGGCGGTGGAAAACCCTGTCATAAGCACTACAAGTAAACCTACATATTTAGTACCAGTGACTACACCAAAACCACAGTCTAAACCAACGACGACGAAAAAGCCTACAGCGATCCTGGTGCTGACCACAAAGCGGCCTCGGCCTGTGACTACTAATAGACCGACTACAAGCGTAGCCACTATAACTACGCCCCGAGCAACGCCAACTACTTTTGCAACTGTACCACCTCCGGTTATATCTAACTTCTCCAACATTGTGGACATCAGCGGTAAGATCTTTTTATTCTAATTAACCACTTGACAGACCTGTGGGCTAATTTGAGAGAAACACAAGGGTAAATTCCACTCGAATGTGATTTGAATCTGTGCATCGCTACCAAACTATGGTTGTTAAATTTAATTTGAACATTGTTTTCCTCTACTTCACTCGTATTTACACGTCGACCGTCGTACAATTTGCTGGTCAGTAATTTTACTCTCCGGATACCGTTTAGCTCGCTATGGTACTTACGTATGTGACTCAATTGATTAGTACAAATCTTTCCAAATAGACGACATAAAAATAATATCTAATATCTATACCAGTTAAAGTGTGTCCCTAAAGAATCCGTAACGTCCGTTTCAGAATGTGGCCAGAGAGAAGACGAAGGTGGACGTATAGTTGGAGGCACTGAGGCCAAACCAGGCGCGTGGCCGTGGATGGCGGCCATCTACCTCCATGGCAATAAGCGCAGAGAGTTCTGGTGCGGAGGAACCCTGGTGGGCACGAAACACGTGCTCACCGCTGCCCATTGCACTAGGGACTCAAAGCAGAGGCCGTAAGTCGTATTGTTCTTTAGGATTTGAATGCAAGGAACTACCCACTATTAATTGTCCCGTTGAGTATATTTTCAAGATTAAGCGTATAGACGAAAATTGAGAATTCGGAAAGAAATATTTGGTTGCTAGATCAACTAATGTCAGCGCCAGTGGCGTTGCGTGCAAGCGTCATGTCGCCAGGCGTATTGTGTGTTACCTATACGCTTGGCTGCATGACCAAGCGTAAAATGTCGTGTACGCATCTATGCAGCTACACTTCCATCTGCATTAGGAATTATACAAAAGAAGTTACGATACGTGCGAACCGACGTAAATATCAGCAAGTTGAATGTTGAAAGATGGAGTCTACCATTCTATACGAGATAAGTTTATTAATGATGACGTCTTCACTGTTTCAGCTTCCCTCCCCGGCAGTTCAGCGTGCGTCTAGGAGACGTGGACTTGGCGCGTGAGGACGAGCCGTCGCGTCCCGTCACCCTCCGCGTCGTGGCGGTGAGGGCTCATGAGCAGTTCTCCAGAGTGGGGTACTACAATGACATCGCTGTGCTCGTACTTGCTGGTAAGTTGTCTCAGCGGTACAAAAGTAGTTAAGTGCTTGCCTCCTTAGGTTTATCATAAATATCTGTAGTTAGGGGGTACATGAGCACAACAAGGGTAAATGAACTAGCGCTTATTAGTTACATCGCTTTTCACTAGCTGCAAGTTTATTGATACGGATCTCAGCAAAGCAATGCCTGGGTATCGTTTTTCGTACACATATCATACCTGTGAAAATACCCTCGCAAGTTGAGAAAAAAGGCGATTTATTTGAAATACCTGCAAAGTAGTAGAAACCTATAAGGAGCTAGAGGTTATCCTTGATCAGTCAAAAAAAATAATTTGTAAAATCGGTGCTCAGATTCCATAAATCTAATAAATGTATCAATCACCCCAATTTTCTTACAAAACCTACTGTTACTTTTCAGAAAACGTCCAAAAATCGAAATACGTGATCCCCATCTGCTTACCGGGCAATGACCTCTACCGCCGCCAGTTCGACGGCGCAGTAGCGACGGTGGTGGGCTGGGGCACGACGCGCTACGGCGGCGCCGAGAGCAGCCGCCAGCTGGAGGCGCGGCTGCCCGTGTGGGCCAACGAGGACTGCGACAAGGCGTACTTCCAGCCCATCACCGAGGCGTTCCTCTGCGCTGGGTACAGCAGGGGCGGCGTGGATGCGTGCCAGGTAGTTAATGATGCTGTGATCGGTGAGAGGCCACTTCAAAGCAAACACGCTGATAATAATATTGTATGTCGCGATGAAGTCTGCACACTCACCAATGGCTGAGTGTATGAATGTTAATGTTGCAGTGGAAGCCTATACCGACGAAGGATGAATATTGGTCGCGCAATCCCATTAGATATTCTTGTATTTTGATAACGCATAGGATCATAGGATGGATAATTTTTAATTCATCGATATTTCCCACGAACCTCCCCAATGTAAAGCCTCAATCTGTAAATTATTTGAAATCATGTGCTCGTCATCTGTTTTAGGGAGACTCCGGTGGGCCTCTGATGTTGCAAGTTAATGGACGCTGGACGCAGATTGGGGTGGTCTCATTTGGAAACAAGTGCGGCGAGCCCGGATATCCCGGCGTATACACTCGGTTGACGCACTACGCGGGCTGGATGCAGCAGCACATGATTTAAGCAATTGCTAACGATTTAAAAATGTCGTCATACCTATCTATTTACGAAATGCAAGAAGTTGATGCGCCAGAGGTATAGACAGAAGACGGTTTTACTTGACTTTGATGGGCATAAACAATGTTTATAAGTCTATATTCATGATGCGCCAACGGTTTGTAATTTTGTATATCCGTTTTTTTTTCGAGCGAAAGGGCCTCACTGGCTAACAAAAGAGAAACGACAAAACAGCTTATTGTAGTGTGCAGTCATGAAGTGCCAGAAATTTTGTGGTGGGAAGAAATGTATCAATTATCAAACCTGCCAGTTACCAACACAAAGAATATGTTTTAGTCTCGTAAATTGCCATAGAAAATGTAATGATGTGGCATTCATATTTATTAAATTCTTGATTTTTAATTTATTGTGCTTTTGGTACCTATGACGGGCTAAATGTGACTTGCATACGTGAGTGATCCGTTTTATTTCACTACTTTTGATACTGGTTTAACGTTTTTGTGATAAAGTTAACTGACTGTTATTTATATAATTTTGTTTAAGAATTAGGTAAGAATTTTTGCAGCGATGTGAAAACGCAGTTCACAAACTCGCGAATAAAATGTCATCTGTGTGGGTTTTAGTTTGAGGGCTGCGAAAAGTAGCTGAGTAGGTACAGCGAGATACAAATAAGTACTTAATTATTTGATAAGTTGTACAGTCTAATAGAAATAAAAACTGCGTTCGTTTTTTCGCAATTCTCTATGTTTGAAGTTTTATGCTTAAATTATGGAAAACTTTTGTATGAAAAAAGTCTGAAGTTAGTTCATATTTATTTAACCTTTTACTCAATTTTATTCTTATTTTTTACTGTAACGATTAAGATAAGTCTTTTCAATGTAAATAAAGCTGATTAAAATAAGCTACAACTTCTTTATTTTCCCAAGTCCGTAGTTAGGTCAATAGCAAAACTAGGTACCCGTATTATATAATAATGTTTGACATGTTTCATATTATTATAAATATGTATAACAAACACTACGACAGCAGTCCATTAATTGGAGTACAAAACAAAATGTCATGTTTACGGGCACCTTGATACTAGTGCCATCTAGCGATATTCGGAGTCCAGAAGCTACTAGATAAACTTTTTTAAGGTAAATTTATAATAACACTAGTAACACTTTATCTGTCACGTTCCGTTACCTTTGCCTATTCTTATGGCCTTTCTACACGATTGGCAACAGAGCTTCCACCACCGTGACCTTGGTGGATGGTTTGTTGCTCGGTCGCGACGACGGTCGCATCCACGGTTGCAAACACCGTCTGAATTATGCGCTATATGGTTGGCAACAGAACTTCCACCAACTTGACCTTGGTCTGTGGTTTGTTGCTCGGTCGGAACGACGGTTGCAAACACAGTTGCAAACACAGTCTCAAACCCTGCTTGCTACAACTTCAGTGCGTCCCGAACTAGAATTCTTGGAGAAAACATAGAAAATGGTTCCTTGCCTTTCAAAACTTCAAAAAGTTTGATGTCGCTTTAGCACTTTAGACATAAATAGACATGGGTAATCTTAATTCACTTCTATGAAGTTATTCACTTATTCTCATTCAGTCGAATGAATTAATTCACCTTAACTATTCACAATTCATCTTAATGATTCTATAAGAGTAATTCGATTCAGGAATGAGGAATGAGTTTGTAAAGTAATTTCATTAGCACATTAGTCACTCAATGCTTGCTTAGGTACCTACCTACTGTGTAGTAACTAGATTCTCATTTCAATTTGTTGATATTTTAATTACACACCCAATTACTATTTGAACAGCGTTAAATTTAATGAAGCATAATCTTTTATTTTTCAAAAGTGATATAATGTTGGGCTGAGAGAGAGAGAATCAAATTCAAATTTACCTACCACCCCACAGACCTAATAGCAAGTGGACCGGTGATACCTACAGAATTAGCGTGCATACCTACTAAAATTTGGCACGTAACATGGCTGCTTTTGCAGGGTTGGGACTGTTAAACGTATGCAGATATCGATATCGATAAAATCTACGCTATAGTAGTTTATGCAACTGTTACATTACGAGTGTTTTAATGCCTAATTATCTAGAGTAGCATACATTACTTTTATCTACACACATATTATAAGTACTCTAAGACACATTCAGAAGCAGAAGGCATTATCATATCCATACCTGTCACGAATTTGACTGTTGTTTTTATCATAGATAAGTAAACATACCGAGCTGACGTTTCGTATCGACTGTTTTTTTATTGTAAATTATGTTGGTTTTTGCAGATATTTCACATTTTCTACGGTTTTTGAACGCATTATAGAGGAGTTATGACATGTGTGTATATGGGTTTGCAGATGCGTTGCCAACCTAGAGAGCTAAGATGGAATTCCTCTTGTGCCCGTAATTACACCGGCTGTCTTACTCTCCACACCGGGACACAACAGTGCAAGCACTGCTACTTAGCGGCAGGATTAGCGAGTAAGATGGTGGTAGTGATCGGGACGGACCTCGCACAAGGTCCTACTAACCACAAAAGTGAAAATAAAAAACATTTGCCTTAGGCATCTCCAAAGTTTTTATTCATTTCTAATAGTTTCTGAAAGATACTTTGTCACAACACTCACAACTTCTTTTTCTGTGATAGCGAAACCTCAAATCTATAATCATTTTGATTACAGACATTACCTTACCCTCACACTTGATGTACAAGGCAACACAGGTGACAGGCACGAGTAGACTGAAAAAGAAGAATATTAAGTATCTATAAGTTTATCTCTAGCCTGCTCAAGGGACATTTTTTCCAAATCTCAAATCTGGTTCAGCCTGTGCGTTGTGTGTCAGTCAGTAAGTCACGGTTTTATTTTATATGTTTAGATCTAATAATTACCTGAATTGCTCCGTCTCGTCATCAATCTCGTCACATTAAGAGTTCTGTTGAAGCATGACATGTCGAAGTGCATCGAGCAGACAAACCATGTCTTATGTCATGGGTTTATATTTTCAATTCCAATCCTTTTATTTTTGGCAGTTTCATTCACAGGAAATCTGACAAAAAAAAAATTCAAACAATGTTTAGAATTTCATCGATACCTATGTCGATACTTAGCACCGCATAAGCTAATATGCCAAAATCAAGCAAATTATTACTGTTGAAATAAATAAAATCATTGGAAAATAAAACAAATCGTACTTAAACAGACGTTCGTACTCATTTTATAAGATCATTATGTTACGATACATGCCAAAATACAATAAAACATTCGAATTATTCAAGGTAACTGGTTACTAACCTTTGAAGGGTCAATTCAGGTTGATTAATGTTTTTTTTAACACTACACTGTCTGACGCAGCACTAGGGCATGATTAGGACAATCAAAGACAGAGCCCTGCACACCATGATAACTCGTTTCTTAGAGTAATCCTCACAAAAACAGCATATATATTCGGAGCCGGCTACCATTTGACAGCACATCTACCACGAAACTTGGCACGGAACATGGTGGCACCTGCCACGCTGTCGTAAACTCGTGACGTCACTTAGAGAGTGCTTCTAAATTTAGTAACCAACAAATACTGTTTGTCTCTCCTATTCTTATGCAGCTGTCAGTAAGTTAAAAAGAGATAAAATGCCGTTTGACATGTATGTGTCGATATGGCAGATATATGTATAAGTCACGCTTCATATAGAAGAATATAACGCCTCCACTTTCCTATCTCAATGTACCACCCAGAAAAAAATCTGTGAATTCGAAACGAAACTACATTCAATTCAATCATAGAAGCATAGACTAACAAACAACAGACTACAACGTTAAGATGCCTGTGGACGCGTTATGTACCTATCTATACACGTTTCACTGACTGACTTATTAAGATGTCGAGAATTGTTACTTTCTCGAGTGAATCATTAAGTTAACAATTCACTCTTAAGGGATTAATTCATTTTATTTATTCTGTAGTGAATTACCCATGTCTAGACATAAACATAACTGAACTAACGGTTGACAACGCGGTTTGCAACACGCTCGTGCGGTTGCCAACAAGCCTTCCACCGTCTTTCACGGTGGAGCGAACGCGTTGCCAACGCACGCCCGTAAACCAAGGGCGTTGCAAGGTTGTTTATACAAACGGTTGGAAACCGACCAAGGTCACTGTGTTGGAAGCTCTGTTGCCAACCGTGTAGCAGGCCCTTTATGCCTTTGCATACATGAATGAAAAATAAAGTGACACAAACCGCAAACGTCAAACCGACAGTTCTCCCGTCATGACGAATCCCAATATAATTGAACAATTTCAATGAAAATAAACAAGTAATTCAATTACGAATGCTCTGCTAACTACTTTTTCTGATTGGGCTCTGAAAAATCGTGCAGTTTATTAACTTATCTGCTGTCTTTTATTAAAAATTAAGTGTTAAAATTTAAAATGAAATACGCGACGTCGCCAACTCCTAGTACGAGCTCATTTAACTATCCTCGGAGCACTTCTCCGTTGCCAGCGCCGGCTAATTACCAGCCTACGACGGCCAGCGCGGCCGTGAAGCGCTACAAATACCTGCGGAGACTCTTCAAATTCAATCAGATGGACTTCGAGTTCGCGGCATGGCAAATGGTTTACCTGTTTGTGTCACCACAGAAAGTGTTTAGGAATTTTAATTATAGAAATCGTGAGTATACAAACATGTTGGTAATTAATCATGTTTTTCTATGGCCATATTAAAACTGGTCAGATCTGACTTTAGTTCTTAGTTGCAGCTAATTAGACTAATTAAAAGACGAACTTTCTCCGCATTCGTCACATGGGGTACTATCATCAGCAACCCAGTACCCTTAAAACAAATAATAACTTTCATAATTTTCTATTACATTATAAGTGATATTATTGTATGACCTATTTTATTTAGGTATGTGATTGCATCATTATATAAGTAGAACACTTTATCAAAGAAACTTTTTTTCAAGTACCTTTATCTGTTCTATCTATGACTATTCAAACAAAGAAGCCTGGCACTTTTAAAATGTTGCCTCTAAAGTAGTAGGAAAAAACTCATATGCTTAGTCACAGATCTGTGACAAATTTAAGGCTATCTTATTATTATTTTTTTGCGATCTAAAATTTGTAGGTGTTAATAAAATAAAAGAGACTTGAAAGCAGTTTTTTTTGCTTCCCACAAGAGGGGTGAGGGGTTCAGGTCCATTCTAGCCATCAGTGCTGTAAATATCCTTTTATTGTTATGCTGTTTTTAAAACTGCATCCTCAAACTACAAAACTTAGTCCCTGTTTGGTATTTTCTATGTCTGGGCATTGTTGGCAGTCGGCTAATTATGGCACTACCATAAGAATAAATAATAACATAGTAGAACGGAATCTCTTTTGAAGGAGTCCAAAACACCACCATTGATATACCTACTTCCCCCTTCACGTCGTTACACCCCTCTGTCATACAGGCGTGTTGCTAGGGTTGCTTGCTGTTAAATATTAGGTACTTACATCTAAAGATAATATCAATAAGATATAAGTTCTTCTTTGCTTTGAAATCATTATTTTATTCCAGTTTTACAAAATATGAGATTTATAAATCATTACGTACCTACATAATTATAGACACTTCTAAATAAGAAGTTATTATGAGTGCCATACCAAATGAAGCCATTTAAGGTGATTTAAGTAAGTATTACTTACCTACAAATATAAAATAAAATACGTACAGGCTCACATAAAACTATTACAACCAAATTATAAACAACCAGGCGCGTGCGGCGACGCCGGCCGTGACAGCCTGACTGAGTAGTCTGTTTAACGAATACCCTAATATCGTGACCTTGAGCCCGTCCAGAGCGGGAGTTTCCGTTCAACTATGTTATTATTCTAAAAATTTGTCTGCAATGTTACAACAATAGTATGTTAGCAATTTGTATTATTTCAGACACAAGATCACAGTTTGCCAGAGATGACCCAGCATTCCTCGTCTTACTCAGCATTTGGCTATTTTGTAAGTACAGAAACTTTTACTAAGCAGTATATTTTAAGCTTAATCAAGATTTATTTTGACCTAATTGTAAAAGCCTAAAAGTCCAAACTGATTTGGAATGGAACAGTTTTATTTTACAAAATAGGCTAAACAGTCTATGTTTTTCCTTAAAAAAGATATAAATTAAAAATAACAATAATCCATCCTACTCACAGTACAGTTACTCTGAGTTTCCCACTGACAGATGGGTTGCCTTAATTTAAGTTTCAAATTTAATGCTGTACAAATAAAGTACTTATTACAAAATCTGTACTTATCTTTACATTATTATATTATATTTCCAAATGATTGCTAAGTTGTTCCGAGATTTATTTGTAATTTTCCAGTATCATCGGTCTGCTTTGCACTGGGCATGGGCCTCGGCTGGGGGCAGCTGGTGCTCTTCATCATCTTCGTGGTGTTTGTGGACTTCATCGGGGCCGGGTTGCTTGTCTCTACCATTTTCTGGTAACATCTACCAACTCCGGTCGTTATCATAGCTATCTTACATGCGTGGTCGCCGTTGAGCAAATGAATTGTTTTTATTTCGTAGTCATAGTCATATATCTTTATTCCATTAACACAAAAATTATGCACTATGTTTGATTCTATAACATACTTCTAAAATTAAGACATTGATGAACGAGTTACATTAAATTACAATATTATGTTAAGTACCTTATTCCAATTTGATGTCAAAGTAATAATAATAATTAATAAGCGTAAAATATAAAATATAATAAATATGATTTCATGGATAATCCTCCGCAAAGTAATCTTGGCTGGCTATATTTGCAAATCTATCCTCTTCTTATCTTAACAAATCTTTATTCAACAATACACTCTTGTCTTTGGGCAGTTGTGCAATAAAAACTACCAGTCGCAAAAAAATATTACAAATTGACAAACTAAAGATCAGCACTATGCTTCGTCAATAAGATCGATGACAACAATGAATATAATATAGTCATAATAAGTAGTATCCGCAACTTGGTTCGTCAAGCAGCTTACCTGTTGAACAGTTCTGTAAAGTACTCAAACTGTGGTTAACCGAACAATGTTTTTATTCAATCAAAGAATTCTTGTCAAAAAGTACATGTAGATATGACAGATATTAAATACTCCAAACTTTATAAATTATGTTAGATTTCTGATCGAGATTTTCTACTGTTTGGGGTATTTACCTGTAGCCATGTCCTTACTTTAAGTTTGTTACCCTAATAACTTTAGGGCAATAAAAATACCTAGTTAGTTATAAGAATTTCTATCTAGAAATGTGTAAAATTCGCACACCGGTTTCCGGTAGAATATGCTAGATACTAAGAACTAGTGATATTCCACCCATTGTAATCATATTCAGCGAATAAACTGAATGTGAGCTATAGTTATACAAAGACATATTGCAGGTACTTGAGCAACCGCTACCTGCGCCGCGACGCGTCGTCCCCCGCCCTTGAGTGGGGCTACGCGTTCGACGTCCACATAAACGCGTTTTTCCCGCCACTGTCGTTGCTGCACTGTCTTCAGATCATTCTGTTCAATAGTAAGTATAGTGCCCCACCACTATGAAGTCAATCCTGACATATTGAACAGCTATGAAGTTTGTGATTATTCACAATGTCAACCTTATGAGGATAATGCTAGACTTGCTTGTTGCGTGTGACAATCAAGCAAGTCTATGTCTTTAGTTTTTCTCCTATGGTTAACATTGTCAACAATCAGAAACTTGATTGCTGTGCGATGTGTCAAGATTGACTTCATACTTTCGACGTCATAATACTTTTTCATCACATTTCAGTAGATTAAGCTAGCTTTCGATAATACAAAACGCGCACAAATCGATCTATCCGATGAGGAGCCACGATGCCACAGACTCACGCGTACACATACAGAGTACACACACACACACACACACGTCACAGATACAGAGCTATCTCTCTCTACTAGGCAATGATAATGGGATAAAAGTAAGAATAGATTAAAGCAGCGCCTTGTTTTATAAAGCTTGTAAATTGTAACTTGTAGCTTTATAAAACACGGCCCAGGTGGTGCTATTTAGAAAGTTTCACCACTTTAATGAATAAGTGACACTCAGTTCCCAGCTGTCAAATCCTAAAATCTGAATAAATCCGTTACAATCACAGTTAGTACCTATTTCGTGTTTCGTAATCATTTTTCCTTTTCCAGGTCTCCTGAGCCAGCCGGGGATGCTGTCGTGTTTCGTGTCGAACACGTTCTGGCTGGCTTCTATCATCTACTATCTGTACATCACATTCCTGGGATACAGCAGTAAGTTGGATTTTTTACAATCTAAATACCTACTTACCCGTAGTATTTTTTTTATAGTTGTAGATAGTGAAATTACTACCATGGTTTCTAAAAAGATTCAGTGGAATAGGTACGCAGCATCGTCGTAAATGTCGTCTGAATGTAAAGATGTTATAATTATACTGTTTTTAACTAACTTAAAAAAACTCGCGCGCCAGTGTTCCATATTTAACGTTTTTCGGATTTATTCCTCGACTTGTGTTTGCTGCATACCAAATTTCATGATTCTATGTCAATAGGCATAGCCTAGTGCCGTGATAGCGTAGTGGTTTGACCTATCGCCTCTGAAGCAGAGGGTCGAGGGTTCAAACCCCGGCTCGCACCTCTGAGTTTTTTGGAATTTATGTGCGAAATTACATTTGTAATTTATCATGAGCTTTTCGGTGAAGGAAAATATCGTGAGGAAACCTGCACACTCCTGCGAAGCAATGGTGTGTGTGAAGTTCCCAATCCGCACTGGATCCGCGTGGGAACTATAGCCCAAGCCCTCTCATCCTGAGAGGAGGCCTGTGCCCAGCAGTGGGACGTAAATAGGCTGATGATGATGTCAATAGGAAAAGTATCCTGTAGGTTTTGATTTACTTAGAATTGACGCAGTTGGAAAATAAAGTGATCCTATAAGGGTTCCGTTTTCTTTCTTTTGAGGTACCTATGGAACCCTAATAAGGTGGAGGATCTCAAATCGGTGTTTTGAAAAAAATATAGTTAGGTACCTCAGCAGTCCGTCATTTAAACTGATTTTAAATTATTTTTTTATCTTTAACTGTTCATAAATTTACACACATAATCTGAAAGTTTCAAATTAACTTTCAGATTATGGAAAACTTGTCGGTGGTAAGTCATGACTGTCATGAGACTTGAGGCATACACCTATAGCTGTATTGCCTATTGGGTTTGCAATAATAACTCTACCTCTATTTAATCTTTTGCACATTAATTAACCCACTACATTTTGATTGTGTAGTTTCCGGATATTAATCGCATTATCACTATTTAAACTTCTCATAAATCTTCAGCTTTGAACGTCCGTAAAGGCATCTCACAATGCTGGGACATTGGCTATAGGTTCCACACGGACTCTATACGAATTGGGATTTTTAATGTCGCATTTGGATTTTACATTACAAACAAAATTAGACTCTTTTTTGTTGACAGATCTCCCAATGCTGACCAACACGCGAGCTTTTCTGCTGCCACTACCGGCGTTAACGCTGGCGTATATAGCATCACTACTAATGGGATTTAACTTTAGCCACATGTTAAAAGACTTTTACTTGTATAGAGTACTATAATGATTAGTTATAGTGTCCTTGACAGGTGTTTAGCGTCACCAAACCCATACAGAAACACAAGTGCGTTTTGATTCTAAGCCTGGTTGCTATTCGCTGCGTTACTTGCACTAAAACACTAGAAAGAAACATTACGTACAGTTGTACCATAAATATAAGTTACAACGATGCACCTGCGTAGTGAGCATTTTTCGGAAGGCGCGAAACCATTTTAGCCGATAATAAGGCAGTGCGTTTGCGCGGGTAAAAGATTCAGCAGCCATTGGTCCACCTTAGCGCACCAATTCGATGACCACCATTTTGTTCATCGCCGCGCTACGCTTCTCAGACGCTATGAGCGAGAAAGCAAGAGTTTACCGGTCGTTGCATATTTTACCTTGGGGCTAACGCTATAAGATCTTTATTGCTGGTGCTTACATTCGGTATAGTTCTGCATTTGTCAACACTGGTCTGCGCGGACGAAGATTGCCGATGTAACTTATATTTGTGGTCCACCTGTGCCAAGTTGCGTTACATTGCGCAGCGGGACCGCGAAGTGAAAGTTTTTTTTTATACGACGAGGAAGGCAAACGAGCACCCTGATTGATGGTAAGTGATCAAGGGTTAGGAATTTTGTGGCATTGTTGGACAGGTAATGCAGTGGAGCCGTCATTATGTACTTTTTGTAATTGAATGAATGACTGAATGGAAAAAGACTTAGGTAGCTCAAGTTATGTAAAAATTTGCGTACGCTGTTTCCATTAAATAATTTTAAGACTCGAATTGTCAATTTTCCACTTTCAAAAGCTATCAATCATCCGATCTGTTCATCAGATATTTTACCTTTGTTGTTGACTAAAAAGTCTATTCAAGTAACTTAAATCTCTATGACGTTTTTATTTTGTCGGTTTAGGCAACTCGTAATATAATTATATCATATTTTCATGAATATTTCGGATTTTTTACCAGATATGAATGCATTTTCCCAAGTATCAGCAATTCTGTGGTGAATATAAAACCATATGAAGAACCTGTACATTTATAGCGAAGAAAACAATACTATACAATACAAGCATGTGCATTTGCGGCACCCGGCACAAATTCAAACCAGTCGGCAAATTATTCGGCTTCAGCGATGGAGCAGCCGTATCCCATCATTACCATTCTTAGTAGTCATAGCAAATAGAAATAGTCCGTCTTATATACCTTTTTTTGAAGCATTGCTATATTTTATAAGTAATGAATTTGCCCATTCTATATACCATACCATATATATAATTGTTCAGCATGTGCAGTAGCACGTCTAACGCAGATAAAAAAAAATCGTAATGAAATAAACAGTAACTACTGCATTACTCATTCTGTGAGGAGGCCTGTGCCCAGCAGTGGGACGTAAATAGGCTGATGATGATGATGACTGTAGTGCTAAACACCAAATTAATTGTGGCGACCAACCTGACTTTTTGTACAATTTGTGCATTTTTTAAAATTTAATTAATACAAATCATTCATTCATTCATTCAATCATAAATGTATAATAACGACTCCACTATACTCTGTTCTTAATTTGCCACCAAACATCCAGGGACCGGCCCGCTATCCCTTATTAGGGGTTTTGTATGGGTTTTGCATAAGACTTAACTCACCATACCCTTTGCCCGACGAAACCCTTTCATTTTGCTTTTAAAGCCCTTATATAAACGCTAACCTATTTGAGCAATCGGTATCCCAATACCCTTACGAAACCCTTATCATCCGCTCACCAACACCTTGCATATCGCTTATAAGGGTTAGCCTTATAAAAGGCTTCCCTTTTAGCATAAAGCGTGCTAAATTAAACCGTCTACCTTGTTCATAAAGCACACAATATTACTCCGAATCCAATAGTAAGCGATTGTCGGTGGCGGCACCGGCAGGCGGCGGCGTTCTTTGATATTCGCGCGCGCACCGCGCGAAGTCGCTTTCTTCAGGTGAAAATTTCAACTTGAAATACGGTCCAATTTTCAATGGCAAAGAGTTGTGATTGTGGTTGGCTGTTGCCGCTTTGCGCGGGTCGGGTGCATCGTTTTTTCTTTAGTCTTAGGCACGTGCCAATGTTATGATTGTTACAATCTATTTAAACCTGTTCACTAGCGAAAGCTTCTATATTCCTAATTGATAAAGTAAAACCACTTTTCTTGTCCGTATACCACATATATTATTTTAAACAAAACCGCTCAACTGACAAGACAAGACCAAAAAAAACATCGCAACCAAGGTTACAAAACCAAAGACAATCACATAAAAGTATAAACCTCATCATCTCCCCTCAATTCTAATTTACCACAGAATAAGGATTGTCATAAAATAGGAAACAATAGAGAACACAATAAGTAAACAAAATATCAACACTTATGTTTTCATTTAACAAACCAGGAAAGAAAATATCATAAACAAATTATCAATATATTAAGTTTTCATTTAACAATCTCTACCCCCCCTCAATTTCAAAAACTTAAACCCTTTTTAGTTTACTAAGTATCACACAATCACAAGTTGTTGAAATTGAGAATGACAATAATCATTATATCTCATTATCGCAACATTGTCTAAACAGTCATATAAAGAAACCATTCAATTAAAGCCTAGTTTGTGTACAAAATAATTGTGCTTCATCAATTCATCAATTCATCAATTAATTCTGTACACGCTAGAGCCGCAGCTACATATTCAGCTTCGGCTGTTGATAAGGCGACAACGTTTTGTTTCTTACAGAACCAGGCCACTAAATTGTTTCCAAAGAAAACAACAGAAGCACTCACGCTTTTCCTGTCTTTTTTGTCGCCAGCCCAGTCAGCATCGGTATAGGCAACTACGCTGCAAGTGCTATCCCGTTTATATAAGAGAGATTTTGACTTCGTTTCTTTTAGATACCGCAAAACTCGCTTAGCTGCTTTCCACAGTGATAAAGTAGGCTCATCCAAAAATCTACTTAAGAAAGATACTGCGAAACAAATATCAGGTCTACTTGAAGTAGCTAGGTATAGAAGACTACCTATAAGCACACGATATGGTATATCGTAGGTTCATTGTCATCTGTTGTGAAAGTTACTTCCATTGGCGTCTCCGCTCCTTTGCAATAAGTCATGTTGAATTTATCAAGCAACCTATTTATTGCTGATTCTTGAGAAATTGAAATTGATTCTGACGATCTCACTATATCCAATCCCAAGTAAGCATTCACCTCTCCAAGATCTTTGACATTGAATTCAGTTTTTAAGAAATCATGTGACTTATTTAGGTTTATTTTACTTTTTGACATTAGAATTATATCATCAACATAAACTAGCAAAAATACATCTTCCAAAACATATAAACAAAAATCATGTTTTGATTGTATAAAACCTTTCTGGGTTAAAAAGGAATGAAGTCTTTCGTTCCAGCATTTAGGTGCTTGTTTCAACCCATATAGCGATCTTTTTAGTTTCAAAACAACACCCTTTTCAACCTTTACTCCCAAAGGCGGTTTTATATAGACATCTTCTTTTAAGAAACCATTTAAAAAGGCCGTTGGGACATCTAATTGTTTCATATACATATCATTTTGTACTGCTTGGCACAGCATCATACGAATTGTGGGCATATGAGCTACTGGTGCATAAACATTAAATAGTGTTTCTTCTTGAAAACCTTTTGCCACTAATCTGGCCTTTTTTGTACCATCCTTTTTAGTAGTGAATACCCATTTGGTATCTATAGCCTTTTTATCTTTAGGCAATGTCGATTCTTCCCATGTTCCCAAACATTTAAGGGAACTTAATTCTTTCTCTATAGCGTCTTGCCACTCTTGGCCTCTTTCAACTGCATCCTTGTAAGAACTTGGATCACCCGTACACAAACAGTAAGCCACATGTGTTTCATAATCTTCTAATCTTTTCGGAGGCTTAACACTTCTGCCTCTTCTTGTTTTTATCACATGCTCATTTGGAGCGTCGTTTTTCTCGTTTAAATTTTCTTCAGTACAATCTTCAAATATTTCTTCTGGATCCATAATTCCTTCATCGACATTTGTATTATCAACGATAACCTCTTCTCTATATTCATTATCTTGTTCAGGGTCAGTAATCCTATAATTATTTTCCGAATTAATTTCTGACATACTTACTCTTTGCCACTCTTGTTCGTTATTAGTTTGATTACTTTCGTTGTATATAATATTGTCTTCATCGAATCTCACATCTCGTGACACTATTATTTTGTTGTTGTTAGGATCCCATAAATTATACCCTGTCCTGCTATATCCTACCATTCTACACTCACGGGCTCTCTCTGAAAGTTTATCAGGTTTAGGTTAAAATGTAGGCCCACGCCTTTGCACCAAATGCACGTAGTTTGTTTAAGCCTCTAGTCCCATATAAGATTTCACAAGGAGTTTTGTAGCTAATAGCCATAGAGGTGCAACGGTTTAACTGATAAGCTGCACATTTTACAGCTTCACCCCACAAGTTTTTCGGTAGCTGAGTTTCAACAAGCATAGTTCTTGCTTTGTTATATAAACTTCGATTCATGCGTTCTGCCACGCCATTGCTAGCAGGAGAATATGGTAAACTATATTCTAAAGCTATACCTTTCAGGTTACAAAATTGCCGTAATTCATTGCAGGTGTATTCACCTCCATTATCGCATCTAATCCTTTTTACCGTTTTTCAAATTCGTTTTCATATCTACGGATGTAGTTAATAATGTTTTCAACTGCTTCTGATTTTCTTTTTAACAAGAAGACTACACAAAAGTGGGAAAAATCATCTATTATCGTTTGAAAATAGATTTCATCCTGTATAGTCGGAATGCTAGATGGGCCCGCTATATCACTATGTAACAGTTCTAAGACCTGACGTGACCTAGGTCGCTCTAACGTTTTGAATGGTAACCGTGTTGCCTTACCTTTCATGCACGCATTACATACATTGTCGTTGAGTGGAAGCTGTAACCTTTGGAAAGTTTTAGAGCCGGTATGTCCTAAACGTCTATGCCATAACATGCCATCTGCCGAATACATAGCCGCGACTCCATCCTCTATTATAATTTCACCCTGTAAAGTATAAAGTTTGCCATTATTGTATGCCCAAATAACAGACCCATTATAAAAGGTAATTTTTGCATATTCATTTACTAAAATGATTTCGTTTGGTTTTTCCACTAATTTCCGTACAGATAGAAGATTATAGGCTAAATTTGCCACTATAAGTCCCTCGACAGTAAACTTAACGTTACCACATATTATTGGTAAACTGCCGCTTTGATATGCAAACTATTTTTCACCATTAGCGGTGTTAATTTTTATGGGATGTTCTAAGTTTTTTATGTTTGTCATAAATTGTGTATAAAGATCAGATATAAAATTTTGTGATGCACCAGAATCTACTACAAAGGAAATTTATTTATTAAAGAATGCCTTACAAGTTAAATTAAATTCTCCATCAACCATGCAGCCCACTTCCTCTGTGGTTTCTTCATGGACTATTATGGCATCATCCCTCGATGTACATGCTCTATTCACACCCGGACTGCGTCCCTGCATTCTGCCACGACCCCTTCTATACAACTCACCACCTCTGACAGGAGCTCCACGTTGGAAAGCGTAATAATGTCTGTTTTGGACATTTTTGTGACAATATCTTGCTGTGTGTCCTTTTCCTTTGCAGTTCCAGCATTCTATATTAAACGCACTATCTTGGTTTGGTGTAATCATGTCATCCAGCCTAATTTCTGCATCAAGCAGAGTCCTCTTTGTCTTTTCTAAAGTCAGTTCTTCATTCATTGCTTCTAAGGCTGTCGTAACATTCTTGTATTTACTGGGCAAGGCGAGTAGCAAATGTACCACGTTATCAGACTCGTCCATTTCTGACATCACTTCAATGTCACTTACCAGTTTGTCAAATTTCAAGAAAAAATCTTGCAATTTTTCATTGTTGTCACATTTCAACTCGATTAACCTCTTCTTCAAATTATATTTATTCATAATGCTTCTTCGTGTAAAAATATTTTCTAAAGAATTCATCATATCTTTTGCAGTTTTGCACCTTTTCACAATTTCCAGAAAAATTTCTCCTATGCACTGTACTATTAGCGATCTTGCTTCTGCGTCCTTCTTTTTATTTTTCTCATTTACGTCAGCACAGGCCACTATATCACCAAGGCCTTTCTCCTCCATCAACAGCTCCAATCTAAATTTCCAGTTGTGGAAATTGTTTCCATCTTCCAACCGACAAATCACGTTTTGTATTTTCGATTGAGCCATATTTTGTTCTTGTAGGTCTTTTACTACAGTAGCAAACTCTATTTATTGTAATTTAATAAAAATTTACATGAATTAAGAAAATATCAAAAGTATATTACGATCGTAAATTTTGTATTTTTTTTATTCGAATCACTGAAAAATCAGGAATATGGGGTGGCCCATAACCTGTTACAATCTATTTAAACCTGTTCACTAGCGGAAGCTTCTATATTCCTAATTGTTATAGTAAAACCACTTTTCTTGTCCGTATACCACATATATTATTTTAAACAAAACCGCTCAACTGACAAGACAAGACCAAAAAAAACATCGCAACCAAGGTTACAAAACCAAAGACAATCACTTAAAAGTATAAACCTCATCAATGATCAACTCCCGGTTGCAGATAATAATATTTATTATTTATTCGTAATTGACAGTGTTTGTACTTGTTTGTTTTACAAATCAACTGCGTAAGTGAGGACTGAAGTGACCTTATTTGTTATTATTGTTGTTTACGCCGTTGCTGCTACATACGAAACGAACCATACCTACGATGCCTCTTTTACGCAAGGCTCAAGTACGACACTACACTACTAAAGGGATAGCTTTATAAAAAAGCGCTAAATGATAAGGGTAACCCTTATTAAGGGATTGCAAGGCGTATAGGATAGCAGTAAGCCATTGTAAAGGGCTAGCTTTATTTTTAGCTAAGTTTTTCGGTAAGGGGTAGTCAAATGAATGGGCTAGCATTTCAAACGGGAAAGTCTTTTAATGGGTTAGCTTTGTTTAAGGGACGCCCACTGAAAGGCTTTTGTCGCGGAAAGGGTGGTCCGGTCCCTGCAAACATCCCAACTCGATGTGATCGAGCGATTCGAGCGCCGTAATGTAATGCAAAATACACAAATTTTCATACTAGTGTCAGGCAGGAGAGCTTAGGCAGTGGTTCAAGGAGGAAAAGGCTTACCTATGGTATTTTAATTTAAGATTCGGTCGGGCAAATATTTTAAATGCAGTAATTTGAAATAAAAAATGAAAAGGTTATAAAAATTATACTTATTTTTGTGTTTTATAAAGCTACAAGTTACAATTTACAAGCGGAAGTTTCATTCTATCACCTTTTATTAGAAAGAGACTTCCGCTTGTAAATTGTAGCTTTATAAAACACGGCCCAGTCCGACATAAAAGCCGTATTCGTTCATCACGTTATAGTTAATAAGTTAACTGAAAATATATCAATGTAAATAGTCAATAATTGTGTAAATTATTTACTTAATTGTTTCTAATAAATAACTTTTTAAATTAAGTGTTTTTTTATTTATTTATCTGTAGTGGATTGTGTTTTATAAAACTACAAGTTACAATTTACAAGCGGAAGTCTCATTCTATCACCTTTTGTTAGAAAAAGACTTCCGCTTGTAAATTGTAACTTGTAGCTTTATAAAACACGGCCCAGGCTATGGTAACCGGTTAAAGGAATTTGGAGCACTGTTCCGATTTAGGTAAAGAAGAAAAAATCTCAAACCTTAAAGTATTCTATTAGTACAATGAAAAATAAAAATGCGACAAGTTTTTCTAATTTATGATATTTTATTAGACAATACATTTTGATCGAATGATTAATAACACATAATACTACGTAGATTAATAGATCCTATCACATAATTTAATCGTCATCTAACACAATGACTTCATCCGACGACATCGTAGGTTTGGGCCTCGCTTCCGTTTCGTTGAACAATGCTTTTTTGACTTCCGGCTTCTTGCCCTGGACGACCGGCGCTTTGGGCACGGCGGTCTTGGTAATGGTCAGAGACGACGGTAGTCTACTGATAGAAGCGTTTATCTCCTGCGTGCTAACGTTCTTTGTCATTGCCGGCATATTCTTCTGCCTTTCAGCTAGTTTCTCCTGCAGTGTTTTTCCCGGGCTCACTTGCTGATGCGGCATGGGCGGTTTGGTGTGAACAGCCGCATTTACCGTTGAAGCTGTAGACATGTGCGCCTGAGTGGGCAAAGAGTGGGTCGATGCCGGAGGATTATAATTTGTAAGGTTCGCTGTCATCGACGCGGGAAGTGAAGGCAAGACTGTCCCCATACTCGGAGCCAAAGGAGCTGATGTTGATTTTTGTAAACTGCTTGTCGATTTCTGTAAGCTGTTCGTTGGCTTTGGTAAGCCGCTCGTCGAGGTACTCACTGATTTGTGCATCGTTGTCCCCGCACTGAAGGATTTTGATGCCTTCAGCTGTGAGCTGACTGTGTTAGGTCGGTTTCCGGGTTTTGGGCCGCGTTTTTGTTTCTTAGCAGGCGGCATGTACGAAGAGAAGCTTTGTCCCAGAAATTGTCTGTAAAATTCAGCTTGGAACGAATTTTGTAGGGACGTTTGCAACGAATTCTGCAGCGTGTTTTGCAGTGAGGAGTAACCAGCTAATGCATTGCTCAGGTAGGAGAGGGACAATGCTGCAGCTGTTTGCTGGGAGATCATGGGGTCGTTTAACATCGGCAAATAATTTTGGAACGCCGCAGCCATTTCGTGCTGTGACATTTTGGGTACAGAAGTAGCAGGCGCCGCTGCAGTTGAAGATGTCGATGCACTGGTCGAAGGAACTTTGGAATTGGCTTTTGATTGACCAATTGTCGTTTTCAAAGTTTCAGCAGCAGCAGCTGCGGCCATTTTAGCTGCCAGTTTCTTCTGAGAATTTGGAGTCTTTTCTAAAGCGTCGTGATTGCTTGTTTGTCTGAGAACCTGACAGTATTTCAGGCTAAGGTCGACTAGATTCATGTTGTCTGTTATAGGAGTTGTGGTTATTAGTTTGTAGGCATCGACTAGTAGGTTAACGAACTGCTTCGAGTTAGACTGCTTTTGAACTCTCTGGTATGACTTGTAAATATCTATCATGAGACTTTTGAGTGCTTGTTGCTCGATTTCGTTGCTTTTTAAGTCTGGTTGTTGACAGAACTTAAGCAGTTGTCCTTTGAGAGACAGAACGGATAAGGAGAAGGCTTGCTGAGCTAGCTCCCCTCGGTCACAATCACGTAGATACGTTTTATCTGGTTCAGGAATCTTCTGGAGTTGTAATGTCAAGTCGAGTAGTGTTTTGTGGTCATCAATTTCTTTTAAAATCTCCATCGTAAGCAGTACACAACGACTCATGTGGAAAGCAAAGCCACCTGCTCTTTCAACCTCGTCTACTGGTATTTTCCAGATGTTATTGAAAAAGTTCGCTGTTTTCCTTTCACTGAAGAGTCCTCCAATAGATGAACCAAAACTCGAAGTAAAGTTAAACAGCATGAGGTCACGGCACCTCTCAATGTCCTTTCCTTTTTTGAAGTAAAAGTGGTAATGAGCTAATCTGTAAATAGCTTTATAATGTGGTGGAAATCTACTTGCACAGTCTTCTAATGCGTACAAGCAAGCTGAAATGATTTTCATGATCTCTTCGTCTGACAACGGCCTGGCATCATTGGCGGATTTATTGGATGATTCGCTATCTCTGCTCGAGTCAGTGCTGCTGTCGGTAGTTGAATCACTCGAACTAGATTCCGTGGATGAAGAAGACGAGCTACTGCTTTCTTCCTTTTTTCCTAGTTCTGTCGTCTCTTTTTCTGTTTCCTTTTCCGTATTTTCAGGTACTAGTGATACTATCTCCAGCTTTTGGATATCACTGACTTTTTCTTGTTCTTTATTATCAGTTTCATTTTTCTGCTCCATAACCTCCACAACCGCGACCGCATCTTTCACTAGTTCAGCTTCAGTATTTGTCGTTTGGCTTTCAGGTTCTGTATTCGCTATTCGTTCGGTGTCATACGAAGCAGATCGTCTGACTTTTGCTGCTGCAGATTCTAATTTAAGTCTTTTAGCATCGATATTGCCTTCTTCGCCGGCATCACTCACAGAACGTTTTAGTATATTAGCTGCCTGTACAGGTTCTTCTATAGAGGCAGCTTTGGCTTCAGCTTTTTCTGTCTCCAAGGCTGCATTTTCTCTATCCTTAGCAGATTTTCTCGAAAATGGTCCCTTCTTCCATTGTTCTATACACGTTTGAAATACCTTACCGACCGATACAGGTATTGGTTTGTTTTCATGCTGTTCGATGTATTTCAATATGGACGCATGGATCCTGTAATGCATCTCTAACACCTCAATAGAAAGATTCATTGGTGTACTGTAGCTAATTTTCAGAGGGTAAATAGCTCCAGCCTTTTGCAACATATCAACAGCTTTCGAGTACAAATCTAAGTAGGTAGCAGGTGGCTTGTTTCTCTTTTCGGCAACTTTACCTAGCATGTAATAGTAGAGCCATATTTCTTCATAGGATTTATCGTAATCGTTCGCAGTAAGATTTTCTGCAGTAGTAAAACACTGTTGAGTCGTATCCAGCATGTCTTCTTTTTGTTTTTCCAACGACGCAAAGTCCTCCATGCTGAGCGACTCGCTGGCTTGTTTCAACGCTCGAGAGCAGAATGAGTGCACGATGTATACGAACATGCCATATTCCACCCACATGTTGCAGTGATTAGGGTCTATCTCCAATGATCGCTGAAAACATCTTACTATACATCTAGCAGGATTCAAAAACTCTTTTTCATTCAAATTCTTGCAGGATTTTAATGGCCTTTCGAGGGTTGTTACTTTGGCCAAAGATATTTGCGCCCAAGATTCAAAGCGACCGTTGTTAATGACGACGTCAAGCATATTGAATTTAATAGCCATATCAAGTTCCTCTTTCTTAAAATAATAATCACCCAGAAAAAAGTAAATATCTTTCATTTTGTACGACAAAAGTTGGGGTACAGTCGGAAGTTTGGGCCTAATACCCTTTATGTATTTCTCGATTTCTGGTACATGCTTTTGCGGATCACATTCTGGAGGGAGCAACGCTAATATCCGCTGGAATAGCTGTTCAATGTCTGTAGTTATAGCTGACACCTTGCCCTCTAGCTCCGGCATAAATATAGGTCTAAATATCTCATACAACTGTTGGGCTCTGTGCCAATCTAACGAATACGGAGTTACGTTGTGATCCTCGAAATACTTCAGCTTTGTCTTTCTACTTGGGTGACCATACAAGCAGTAAACACATTGCTCCATTAACTGCAAAAGTTGTTCTGATGACTTAACCAATGCTGGTGATCTTATCCTTGGAACTACTGTATCCAGAATGAAGTATAGCAGTTTCCCGTCAGAATGGCAACACCAGCCTCTGTTCCCTAACTGTTGATGTCCAATGAATAGTACCATAAGAGGGTTAGGGACACTGTCATTGTCCCCTTTGTCAGCGTCAGGAATCACGGCAACACGACCCTGATCTTCTTCTCTTTGTAAGATATAATAAATTAAAATCCAAGGCACTATAGTACCGAAAGGCATCTCTGTAGCATTTGTCTCAACTTGATGACCAATTATTCTAATAAGATCTTCCAACCCTTGGCTGATTTCTTTTTGGGACGCCCCATCTAGACATGTCAGGCCTTCTGTAGTCAGTATGTGTTCTATGCAGCAAAGTATTTTAACGACTGCAACTGTCCATTTCTTATAATCTTCTGAACAAGATGTGCAGCGGAAAAAATGTTTGAGAGCTTCATGCAAACTTATTAAAGACCATTTGAAACATTCATTCACTTTGCCTAGAGCCCAATAAGTGTCTAGAATCAGGCACAGTTGTACAGCAAAATCCAGAGACATTTCTTCTTCTTGTCTCTTGGCTATAGTTTTACAGTGTTCAAATGAATCTATGATAATTGATAGTACTTCTTCATAGTTGCCCTGATCATATAGGTCCATGACTGTTGACAGTTTCTTATTTCTTTCTAAGAATACTATATAACCATCTATTTCTTTAATATTGATGACTGGCTTGTTTGTGAAGTTTACAATATGAAGAGTATAAGTATCTTTGTGTTCCCCCATGGCATCAAATTCATGTGACAATTGATACAAGCTGTCTAAAGCAAATTCATCACATTTGTTCAATATGTTGATATGGACTTTCACCCACAGATAGCGCAACATGTATTCTAGGCAGCTTATACCAGAAAAAGCATGTGGCTTAAGGGTAAGAATCAAACCAATTGACTCCACAACATCCAGACTATGCATTTCTTTATCTCCACTTGCATTCAACTTTTCACTGATTTGGAATTCTTCAACCAGTATATTTACTGCTGTGTAATGTATTAACTCTTCATCATTATTGCCAGCACATGATGGCACATCAATGTGATTATTGTAGCATTTGTTGCATTCAATAAATATTAATGGCAGATCTTCTGGCCATTTCACTCTCCATTTCTTAGACAAAATATTCAGATACTCATTCAAAATATCAATTATGTCTTTCTTATTTTCAGTATACTTGGTAATAAATAGTTGTACATCATCATTCTCTTTTTCTGTACCAAAATATTCTTCTGTGTCTTTTTCAGGCTGGTTTTTTTCATTAAATAATTTGTTGAGATCTGGGACCTCTGGAGTTGTTTCTCTGGTCTTTGATCCTTTTTTCTCTGAATTTTCAGGGGCTAAGCCAATTGGCACCATTCTTCTTAATGTTTCATAAATATTGTCATTGGCTCTGTCAGTTTTGTTTGTCTTTTTGCGACCAGACCTTCGCTTTGTGTACCACTCCCATTGTTGCAGGGAACTGATTGCGCTCCCTCGTCTGCGAATAGGCTGCTTTTTCTGAGTTTTCTGTTCAGGCTGTACTTCAACTGGTGGTTCTGTGGTAACCATTTCTATGTCACTTTCAACTTTTTCAGTATCTGTTGCAGCTTTGTCCTTATCAGAGACTTCATTGTCATTTTCTGACACATTTTCATTATTTTTATCACTTTCTACATTTTCTTCTGCTTTTTCAGGATCATCAACTTTCTTGATCTCTTCACACACTTCCATTAATTCCTCCACAATTTCTTTTTCAAATACAATATCAATGAAACAAGCATGACTGTAGTAGTTATCTGTAATGTAGTGGTGCATGTGAACGAGGGAGTTTCCAACTGAACTCCAAGTCAGACTGTTGATTGGCTTTTGTAATTTTAAATGAGGCAGTACATATTTGAACTTCTTTGCTTTCTGTTGTTCTATAAACTCTTCATGTATTCCTTCAGCCTCTTTTAGCAGTTTGTCTGCATCTTTGCTATCAAATAGATCATCATCTTTTTCATCCCATTTGTACATTGGGTTAAGATATTCCATGAATTCTCTTACATATGGATAGGCAGTGTAAATGTGTTTCCTGTACACTAAACCTCTTAAGTATCCTGGATCAAGCTGTAAGGCATCATGGATGGCTGAAATACACTCTTCTTTAAAGTCCAATCCAAGTAACAGTGTGACTATTTTATCGAGACACGGCCAATGTCGTGGGTTGCGGTCCGTCCCTCGCTGAAATGCATTCAATGCCATCTCGTACCGTTTAGCGCGCATACAGAGCTGCCCAAGACAATGCCACAGCGTGACATCCGTGTCATCTAGCTCAGAAGCAGCGCAATAACACTCTATCGCCGCGTCAACATCAGAGCCACTTAAAAATGCCCCTAGATTTTTATAGCACAAGTATTTCAAATTAAGCAAAGGGCCCGATACTTTCTCACCTTGCGCCGGCTTCTTGACATCGTATAACAGCTCTGTGTCCAATAAGTCTTTAAGAAGCTGTGTGGCGTCCTTTGAGTTTCCTTTTCTCTGCAAATCGAGAGCTTTAGCATATTGCTGTAGCGCAATTTGTTCCAAAGCTTCCTTGGTGACTTCTTCCTCTGAACCGCTCTCTTCTTCGGACTCATTGTTCAATGCTGCTATTTTAATCATAGCTTTGATTGATTTTTCATTATTTTGATTGGCTTGACTTGAAATAAAAACCGGCTCCTCGATGGAAATGGAAATGGAAACATAAACCCAGGGGGAGGAAAGTTACCTGTATTTGACAGTTGAAGTTTTTAGCTGCGCCATCTCTTACCTGTGTAAGGCTAATTTTTAGTAGTTAGTGCGTCAATCATTGCTGTCGGTTAAAAAAAAATACGGTTAATTTTTTTTCATTACATATTGTAAAATTTTATGAAAAAAATACCGAACCGAAGGCTTGTAATTTTCAGTCACAAATTGTTGCTTGTACTTCTGTTAAAAAATTTGCAAATTTTACCATCATGCAAAGAAGAAAAAAAACGGTTTTTGGTACACCTACTACATCCGTTCAATTTTTGGACTCAAGTAAACGTCATACAGCATGCAGCCGATGAAGCGCCCAGCGGCTTTCTGTTTTTTAGAAAAATGCGCAGTGTTTAACTGTTATTTCGTTACTTGTCCACTAGTAAATACGTAGAGTCGATTTTCAGCTCCTCCGTTTTATCAGTGTCAGTTCGTGTGTATTGGACGTTGCGGTGAAAATTCGGCGCTTTAGTTACAATCTTTCTGTGTTGTTTCAGTTATTTATTGCGATATCAGAAGCCTGTGATTTGTGCTATTGTTAGTTGTTGCGATTTTGGACGCTTTAAATGTATAATTTACGAAATAAACGGTTTTGAATTCTGAGTTTGAATTTTTCATAATGTCTAATCTAATAAGAGTGTGTACACATAATTCGTGTGTGTGCGCGCGCGTGCATGTGTGTGTGCGCGCGTGTGTGTGTTATGAAATCTGTTCTGTCGACTATCACAGATAAAAGATGGCATTGCTGTAGAGGCTGGTTGAGGGTGACATTTTTTTCCGCTGAGAGGGCGCTCTATTCCTCGTTTATTATATTACTCTATGCATAAACCACAGACATAAAAACAAAAAAGGTAGCAACGAAGTGTCAAACATTACAAGCGTTTTTGTAAGAAACTTAAACAGAAGTAAAAATAATATTTGCGATTGCGATCGCGGTCAACTGTCAAGTAGGTAAATTCCGTCGCTTGTGTCATCCGTGACCGTCAAGCGAGCGATCTATTTGTACCATATTTGTATTAAAATAGTTGTTTTCTAATCATTTTACAAAATGTCGCGGCCAGGAGATCGACCAAATCAAGCGCAGACGTACAAACTAGTCGTCGTGGGGGGCGGTGGTGTCGGCAAAAGTGCTATCACTATACAGTTCATTCAGGTATTATCCTTAATAGGTTAATCAAGGCCTTTGAGTGAATATTTACTATTCTTAGATACTGTTCTGCAGCTTTGATTCATGATCGTCATATCTAGTACTTGAAAGTAAATTTTGCCCCAATTCACGTAGTTATGACACGAAGTGTGTGTCAAGGTTCGTGTTCAAAGACGCCGCCCACTGCTACAAGTGGTGTATAAAGTGTTCCTTTATTCTTTCAGAGCTATTTTGTAACAGATTACGACCCTACAATTGAAGACAGTTATACGAAGCAATGCGTAATAGACGATATTCCCGCGAAATTGGACAGTGAGTAATTTAATAGTTCATGGTCTAGATTTGTTTTTGACTACGTAGCGTTTGGGCGGGCACGGGCTGTGTGTCATGGCTATTGTCAATATATGCAGGTATTTTTGTGGGCAGAGCTTATAGTAGTTTGTTCCTTATGCCCACCAGTAAATGATCAAGTTCTTATAACATATGTAGTTAAATAAATTGAGGCATAATTAAAGATAAATAATGTATTTGTATTATTACAAGGGGATTTACTTGATAAAAAAAATTGTTGTATTATTTAAAAAAAAGTTATTGTAGTAGTTTACTGACAACACCTACATATGCAACACCTAAATATTTTCCACTAAATTATCTTCTTAAAGCAATATTCATTATCATTACATTAAACAAATGTTTTTCGTATATTTTTTTAATTTTCGGCTCTGTAGTTTCGGAGTAAAGGGGGGGGGGGGAGGTCAAGTTTCGCCCATTTTCTTGAATAACTTCAAAACTATATATTTTGAAATTATGAAAAAAATTGAAATGCTCACAATGAGCCCTTTCATTTGACATGTAGCATGATATAGTTTGCAAATCTTTTTATTTTTTTGTTTTTTAATTTACCCCCAAAAGTGGCCCCCATGTTCAAAATTCTTTGGGTCACCAACTTAGATAAGTGAACCAAATTTCAGCTCAATTGGTCCAGTAGTTTCAGAGTAAATTGGTTGTGACAGACAGACAGACAGGCACGCGAGTCATCCTATAAGGGTTCCGTTTTTTTCCTTTTGAGGAACGGAACCCTAACAATAGCCTATGCCAATCAGAAACTGTGTAGCTGTCTTAGAATCGACCAGTATTTCCAGATACCATCAGTCAGATATTATTATTATAGATTGATTTCATCATTGTTTCCCACAGTCCTGGACACAGCAGGGCAGGAAGAGTTCTCAGCGATGCGGGAGCAGTACATGCGGTCTGGAGAAGGCTTCCTCCTAGTGTTCTCCGTGGCTGAGCATGCCAGCTTTGACGAGCTCTACAAGTTCCACAAACAGATCCTTCGTGTCAAAGATAGGGATGAGTTTCCCATGCTCATGGTGGGCAACAAGGCCGATTTGGAGATTCAGAGAGTTGTGAGTATTAGTTGTAATTGGGTTAATTAACTTTTGTTTGCCACTCGTTACCATGGAGATGTCCCCTGGGTCACTCGTCTAAAATAAGATTTTCTAAGGCACCACTCCATCAAAAGTTAGGAGTTTCGACAGTTATTATGCCAATTCCTTCACGTTTTATCTCCTAAGCATGCAAATTATAGTTTTTGATACAGTTGCTCAAAAAGTGGTACATTTTGTAGCTACGTTTTACGTACTAGTGCTTTTTACTTTTCCAAGGCGCCGGCGGGTGGTGGTAGGGCGGCCCGCCCCCTCGTTGTAATTCTTTTGCAAATGTATTAAAAAACGTCGTTTGGTGCACGTGCGGAAGTGTCATTTTCACTCGTCCCGAGACTCGACCCTCGCCTCGCGGTTCGGGCCTAGACACCTCTGAACTCGCGCATAATGACATACTTTCCGCAGTTATATCAAAAAGTACTATTTGTTGGGTTACCCAGGGGACATCTCCATGGCAACATGTGGCAATGAAAAGTTGATTGACCCAATTCAAAGTTTTTGTTGTATTCTATTTTACAAACTTTTAATTACGTTTACCTGTCCTGGTAAAAAGCCGTAGTACCCTAGTGGTTTGACCTATGGCCTCTCAAGCAGAAGGTCATGGTTCGAACCCCGGCTCGCAGCTCTGAGTTCTTCGGTGAAGGAAAACATCGTGAGAGAAAGTGCACACTCCTGCGAAGCAATTCGATGGTGTGGTGTGTGTGAAGTTCCCGATCCGCACTGGGCCCGCGTGGAAACTATAGCCCAAGCCTTCTCATTATGAGAGGCCGGTGCCCAGCAGTGGGACGTAAAAAAAGACTGGCTGCCGGCTGTAATTAAATTTTGCAAGTTGATTTTGACCCCATTTCCGATTGACCTGAAGTTTTGCATGCATATGTAAATCAGATCACGTTTTCTTATATTATCATGATAATCGGGACTTAATCGCGTAAAAAATATATATTTAAATTTCAGTCCCTGGACGCGCGGACGTCGCGTCCGAAACGTCGAGGTATTTAAATTTAAATATATGTTTTTTACGCAATTAAGTCCTGAGTATCATGATAATGTGTGAAAATCGCGAAAGTTTAAATCAATACGTTTTCTTATGTCAATAATTACACTAGAGCATAAGCGTGACACGATTTCGGGAATATACGTCGTAAACAAACACACGTGACACAGGGTATGATAAATCATTATAGTTTTACTGTCTTCTGGTTTGTACGTATATTATACGTCATACAGTTTATCCCGTTTAGTCACATAATAAATATAATTGCGAAATAATACGTAACAATATAATATTATTCAAGTTATAATTAATAATTATACGTACATAAATTACAATTTATACCTTAAATACCTATAGTCCTATAGTAAAGACCGTAATAATTTGTAGAGATAAGTAGGTACATATACTTTTATTGTTTGTCCAAACGTTTGCCTTGTTTTAGTCACACAGATTTTTTTTAATGATAAAATTGTATTGTAAAAAGTGGTTAGTTTTTTTATTAAGCCTGTCATTCCGACACAATAGTATAAATAATAATATCGGCTGTTAACATTTTAAACTTCGGCATCTGTGTGCCCGTCGGCAAAGGCCTTTCCCAGCGGTCTCCATTATCTATCTCTTAGTTTATTAAATGCCCTTTCACAAGATCGCGGTTTTACCGTGATCCACGGTCGAGATTTACCGGCGAGCCAACAAAACCGCGGTAAGGATCGCCCGCCGATCACACCCTTTATTATTTCCCTGTAAGCATAGGAAACACGGAAGGTTTGGTTACACATAGTTTAGCTTAAAATTAGTATATATTGAAAAAAAAAAACCGCATTTAAATCGTTTCAACCGTTTAAGAGCTACGGTGCAGACACAGACACACATAGCGGTCGAACTTATAACCACCCCTCTTTTTGCGTCCGGGATTAAAAATAGGGTTTAAGGGTTTAAGGGTTACTTTAAGGGTTTTATTTCAATTTTTAACCACCGACGAAAAAGAGGACGACGAAAAATAAAGACTTGCTTGATGGTTGGTATCTGGCATTTTAATTACTTGCTCAAAGGTGGGAAACGTATATTAGAGGAATTGGTTTTGTTTTACATTTCGTAGTAAGTTTGAGTGACGGCTTAAAATAAATGGTAATTTTTAACAACTAGGAAACAGACTGGGAAATAAAGACGAACTTCATAATCCAGTCGACCCAACATATTCATTGCATTTTTAACCCCCGACGAAAAAGAGGGGTGTTGTAAGTTTGACCTGTGTGTGGCATCATAGCTCCCAAACGGATGGATGGATTTCGATGCGGTTTTTTTTATAAATCGAAAGCTAGTGTTTTTAACCCTTAAAAGAAACTATGAAGGAGGCATATTTAATTCAATTATTTTTAATTTCATGTAATTGTGTTATGAATAAATTATAATTAACAATAAAATTGATTTAGATGTATTAAATTTATATCAATAATTAAATTAGCCAACAGAAATGATTTGCATTCAACTTATGATTTGTACCTACTTCCTTTGACGTCAATATTTTATGAATGAAATAGCAATCAAATGGTAAACCGAAACTTATGTGCAAGGTGATACAGCTGTTAATTCATCTCATGCTTAATTGAACATAAATCATACAGACGGGAGGCGCCTTTGGCTTATCTATGCACTACAATTTTTCTGCCACTTTTTGAGGGGGACGAGGAACACACACGTCTGCGCTTATGTCAAAATTTGTTACGTTCCTACAAATTCACACTAAAACAAAACTGTCACACAAATGCCAAAAACACGCACACAATCAATAGACCCTGATCATTTTGGTCAGACTTAATGTTAAGGTTTGGCAGGGGGGAAATTGCGCGTTAACATCTCCATTCCTTTCCTGCTCTAAGTAATTGAATAACATTATTGTATTATTTTCCATAATTGCCCTAATGAACCTCTCAAATTGTTGATAATGTAAATGAGTCAATTGTTTTGAATCAATTGGCTTGACAGCAAAAGTTAAGTGAAGTTAGTATCATGATTCATGTCCATACTTTTGTTGTAGTAGTTCCATTCCGTTACATAAGTGTATTCAAACAAAAGTAAACTGTTACAAGTTGAACCGATTTTCCCTTCTGAAAACCTTAAATTTAAATTTGCTAAAAATAAAGTGTTGTAAGACGACTAGTTTCCGCTGATCCCTAAAATAATACGAACGCTGAGAAACAATTCTGTTAGCTTTGTTTAACGAAAGCGTATTGAGTTAAATGTTTTAATGTTTATTCGGGCACAAACGGTACAATATAACTTATATTGTAATTATAATTAGTGACATGAATCATCCACCAACAAATTTGCCACATATTGTTACAATTCCTAATAATAGGTATAATTTATGTGTAAAGTGACAGTAAGTTGTTTGTTGTTTATGAAAAATAAATTGATAATTCTAACTGGCATCTCTCTTGAAATTAATAAAAATCAATCACTAATGTTTCGTAGTAATAATTAAAGTGAATAGGTACATTTTTCTATATTTCATAGTTCATAGTAGTTCATAATAGTCATAATATTAAACAAACTGACGTATAAAATAAAACTTTTTTTTTTTTACTTTGAGGAGGCGTTTTAGTGGACCGTCAAGAATTCAGCCAGCGGTTGAGTAAATCTAAGTAAATACCCCTGTAAAGTTTTTATTTGAAAAAAAAAATGAAAAAACCATTCTCCCATACAATCATTTCCTCTGCTGGTTGACAATATTTATAAAATAATGATTTTTTTAATTTAGAATTTTCAAAAAAAAAACTTCATAGATGTGCTCTTTTAGACTTACTCACCCCGGGCTGAATTCTTGACGGTTCATTAAAATGAACCTTGTACAGTCAGCAACAATAGTTGCTAAGCAACCGAAGCGGTCACAATGATCTGCACAAGCTCTTATGTCTATAACAATAGAGCCGTGCTTAGATCATTGCTGCTGCTGCTGACTGTATAAAAGACAAATGTGCTGTATTACAGCAGCTGTACTACTGTGACGTAAAAAGAGATATGGGATTTTATTACTATGCTTGACTTAACGCGGTAAATTCCGTAAATTGTAGTGTTTCGTCAAGGAAATTACGTATGGGTCATTGACATTAGACATAATGAAAACGGGATATTGGCCGCGATTTCCTTATAGGTTTGACGAGCTCCTGAAATTACCGAGTACTGTACAAAATGAGAACAATGGAAAAATATTAATAAGGACATGTGCAATAATTATGTAAATAAAATTGCCCTCTCATCAAAATTGCTGTGCCCAACAAGGCCCATGATGATCACATACATCAAATATTAAACAAGTTTTACTTTACATTATGGAAGAGCAATAAATAATAATTGAGTATGTATCTCGTTTTCATTATGTCTAATACAATTAACTGCGAATCATTTAAACTGTTGTATCATATCTCACTAAGTCCTAATGACCTAACTGGACTAAAACAAAAACTCTTCAAATCAGCAATTGACACCGAAAGGGACTACGGACGTCCGAAACAGTCGGGCTAAATTCAACTTATATACGCGAGCGATCTGATTATTTCACTACGATTGAGACCCACAGTAGTTTAATATAAAAATAAATAAATAAATAATAAATGTCATGGGACAATCGACACCAATTGACCTAGTCCCAAACTAGGCAAAGCCTGTACTATGGGTACTAGACAACGGATAAACATACTTATATAAATAGATAAATACATATTAAGCATCCTAGACCCGAGAACAAACATTCGTATTCATCAAATCATACAAACATTTGCCCCGACTGAGTATCGAACCCGGGACCTCTAGCTTCACAGTCAGGATCTCTAATCACTAGGCTATCCGGTCGTCAACAAAAATATAAGATTTTTTTTTATGAAAATCTCCAGGTATCCCTAGAAGAGGCGCAAGCATTATCGCGCCAACTGAAAGTCCCGTACATAGAGTGCAGCGCTAAGGCCCGTATGAATGTCGACCAGGCCTTTCACGAGCTGGTGAGGCTAGTCAGGCGGTTTCAGGAGGCTGAGCGAGTGCACATCAAGGCGGAGAGCGGACGCAAGAAACGCACCTGCGTGGTTTTGTAACGTACGTAAGCTACGTTGTTCAGAGGCCCGAGTACGAACATTCGAAACCTGCGTAACGTAGAGTAGTAAACGTTATCGAGAAATTTGTATGACGTTTGGAACATCGCCCGCCCGCGAGCGTGTTTGGAACAAAAATTTAATATGAGGTTTCTCGATTTCGATACGATAACGTAACGTTACGCAGCATTCGTAAACTTTGTGCTCGGCCTACAGAGTCTACTGTAACTCCGAATTTGTGCTTCAAAATTGTGTGAGTTCATTGCATTGCGATTGATGATATTAATATACTTGTTGGGTTCGTTTTAATGGACCGTCAAGACTTCAGCCAGGCCTCTATTTCACCAACTTTACAATTGTCAGTTTCAATGACAATTCGGTGTCAACTGCTGACTAGAAGAGCTTTTTGTTTTAGCGCGCTTCATATTGTCAAAGAAATGTAGTTCAAATTGTCATATAAAACGGACAATTGTAAAGGTGAAAATTGTGTCGTGGTATTTTATCCACACTTGTCGATTGAGTAGAAAATTTATCGATTGTTCTATAACGGTAATGCAAATGGGGTCAATCAACTTTTTATTGCGACTCGTTGCCATGGAGATGTCTCCTGGGTAACTCGTCTAAAATAAGATTATCTAAAGCACCACTCCATCAAACGTTAGGAGTTTCGACAGTTATATGTCAATCCCTTTTATGTTTCAGCTCCTAACCATGCAAATCCTGATTTTCCGCGAGTAAGGTTTTAGAAAATCTTGTTTTATACGAGTTACCCAGGGGACATCTCCATGGCAACGAGTGGCAATGAAAAGTTGATTGACCCAAATCATAATTACAGTGGGTACGATTACTCTAAGTTTACCACTGACAGATAGTCTGCCTTCATTTCATTTTCAAATTTAATCTCGTACAAATAAAATAGTTATTATAAAGTCTGTGACATGTTTACAGAATTTTGTAATAAGTATTTTATTTGTACGACTTTAAATTTGAAAATGAAATGAAGCAGACCATCCGTCAGTTTTTGAACTTAAAGTAATCGTTCTTTAACGCTCGTTTCACAATTCGTTGGGCTAAATTTAATTCTAGAGTTAAAAGGGCCAGTGATAAAATATGTTGTGAGCAATATTTTATCCATGAAGACATAATTTTGTCTACATTTTCGCGTGCTAGGGGGGAAGGAAGTAGATATGAGACTACCGCGTCCCAGTTAAAGATGCATAAAAGACTCAATCGATCACTCTTTCTGACTTTCACTTCAAACAACTCTACAAACGTGACGTAACGAGCAACTATAGTTATAACGAGAAAAGCTATCCCCTATCAAAAAGTTTATGACATCGTAATAAGATTGATTTTTGCCTGGTCCGTGGGAAAGGTTTATCTACTATGTCTATATGCAACCGCGACTATTTTCGAACGCAATTCACTGGAAACGTAACATCTTTACTCTGAGCCCTTGGAAATTACACGTCGCAATAAACGTTTCGAACACGTTCGCGTTAACGTGTCAAATACTATGGTAATAGTACGTTTCCAATACGTGCTGCTAGAGGCGCTGCTAATTCGCCATAGTAATTGAGACGAACGCGAACGCGATCGAGAAGTTTTCTCGTGTCAGAAATTAAAAAGTTCTGTAACATCATTGATATTGCGGCGCGCGATAGACTTGCTTCGAACTCGTTCGCTTCTCGGCCCGCAATGTAATGTAACTTGCACGATTTATGTAGCTATTGTAAATCCGGGGTAAGTATTTGCCGGTCCGCTGTCACAGAATAAGAAATAGTACTGCGTAAAGAATGGTCATTAATGATTATGTATCTTAAGAAATAAAGATAACTAAACTTTTATAAATCGTGTAAGCGACAATATGTCGCTTACGTGAATTGTCATATACAATAGAATTTTGTGTGGTTTTGTGACGCCTATTATATGTGATGCTGTATTTTTATTAAACTTTACAGACGAGTTCGATATGTAGTTTAATTATTTGGTAATGTGATATGTGGACTTGGCAATACTAATTTAATAGTAGACCGGTATATTGTTAAATGGAACTCAATTTAGCTAGATTGGTTCTTGAGAGCGCACATAATTTTGTCTGTTTTAAAAAAGTCCGTACTTTGTCTATAGAACCATAACTACCTAGACTGAGCCAAACCATATACATCTTCGTCTATGCCTTTGATTCTGAACACGTGACAGATATTTTTATATCACAATATTTAATATTTATTATTTTGTTCAGTGAGATTCATTTTTCTACTTTGTCTTTACATTTTTTTAAACGCGGGTTATTTTGACCTACGCTTAAGGTATTTATTTTTATTTGTTTAAGTTGTTTTCAAGCTTTATTATTGGATAGTTACTTTTGTTGAACACGTGAAAAGCAGATGCATGCTATTAAAAAAAAAAAACAATCTTACTGCATCTGCTTTTATTTAGAGTTGTTGATTTTTCCCACATTTTTTTTTCTGGTGCTGTATAATTTTATCTTGTGCCATACTTCGGACAAAAAAAGAACACCAAATATAGCTTTATTTTTAAGGCTTTTAATATTTCAGTTCTTTTGCTGTGAATGTATGCGTACGGCACTACATGTACTCTTAGTTAGAAACAAGCAATCATGCTTTATGTTACAAGTTTAAATGTTATATTTTCAAGATATTTAATAATAGATGAATCCACTTGGCTGGCATGAATGCATTGAATGAAATTAATGTCACTTAGACATTTTTATTGGTAAATGAGTTAAGCCTGTCACACAGAATTATATTGAGATAGAAGGAAATAACAATTTCTATGGGAACCGATTACATGGATATAATAGAACAAAGAGTACTTACCGATGAAATTAAATTCCTCTATTAACAGGTTCAACTTTTTTGCTTGTGCTGCGGCAGCGATTTAACGTTTAACTATTGAACAATGAAGCGTTTAATTTTATATGACGTTCTCAACCCTTCTTTGGCATGAGTGGCACTTATTCGCTCAATAGTGCCAGCTCCGATAAATTGATAAATACTTTTGTTAAAACATACGCATGATTGCTTGACAATAAATCTTGTACATATCTGCAATTTTATAAAATGTCAGATTTTTTGACAGTCGAAACTGAATGTAATTTTGACCGTATACATATTATAGCGCAATATAAGAAGGTGCTAACTATATCAACTTAGCTTAGCAATCAGTATACAGGCGTTTATACTTTTTAATGGAGTAATTTTACTAAATATGGGATAAAATCCCAGGCTGGAACGAAGTCAAAAAAAAAAGATTTAAAATTGTGTTAATACTGCCAACTACATAATAAGAATAGCCTTAAGGGTAAGAATAACAAGTAATTGGTGAATTCAAATGGTCACTTTAAATGTTATATGCATTGCCAATGTCAGCAAAGTTGCATACCTGAAAAAACTATAGGAGCGCACATTTGTTTTTTTTTATAACCGATGAACGTTATAAACTAGACATAATGAAAACGGGATATTGACCGCGATTACCTTATAGGTTTGATGAGCTCCCGATATTTCGATGCAGTTGCATGCATCATGATCACGGGCAAACTGACGAAACGAGGGTAGACTCTAACGTTGCGCAGACCGGGCTCTGTCTACCCGCATTTTTGCGCGCCGACTGCGCGCACTGCCACTACTATCGGTCGCGTTCTTACTTGTTACTCGATTTAAGCACACAACACTTACGGTGTCACTACGCGTACCCGAAACTGATTCTGGACAAGTCTTGCATAACGAAATCACCGGATTCCAGACATTTGACAACTCATTCATTTCATTATGTCTAATGCAATTAACCGCGAATCATTTAAAACCGTTGTTATAAACTAATCCGTGATTGACTCCTATCTCCTATCCCACGATACAGCGGTAACAAGAAAGTTTTTTCAACATATTTGTACTTTGGTCGATGTAATGTTAAAACTTATTAAAAATATTAATACGTAAGTATAACATAAGTGACCATATCATAAAGAACATCTCCCTTGTGTAGCTTTACATAAACACTGTAACACAAATCTTGGATGTGGTCCCAGACGTTTTGAAACCAAATACTAATTTATATATATTTTGTTATTAACAATTTGTCGGTATTTAATATTAGTTAGCTTGTAATTCGATGTGTTCATTGAATAGAAAGTGATTGTGCTTCGACGCTGACGTTCAAGGCTTTTTACTACTTAAATAAGTGTATTTTCCAAATTCGGAATTAAATTTGCAAATGTCGCTTACGCTTTTGTGTGAAAAGCTGATTGTGAAAGTGGCAATTATATTCAGTTTTATTGTGTTAGGACGAATTCATATTATGGAATGGCGCTTACGTTCAGGTTTATTGTGCTAGGACGACTTCTTTTCACCATTGTCGTTTAGTGCCTATCTCTTGCTCTCGTAGCATTGTAATTAGACAAGGACGCAGACTGTCAGTATCATATCAGAGAATCGACACTTTCTATTCGAAGCACTGCAATAACTGTCATTATAGGAAGCACATTTTGTAGTGTATGTTACTTTGTAAAGAGATACTATATATTTTTATATAATGGTATTGGTTCTTACGCCCTTTTGCTACGCGTCGTTTTGTGGTGCACAGGTTTTGATACGATTTACAATGATTTTAATGTATTGTATGTAGAATTTACATTAACCATGTGGACGGATATTTAATGAGTAGTTAATGAACGTATGTCTTAAAATAATAATGTTGCTTTTTAATTTGTTGCGATATGGCTATGGCGGATACATCTTTTGCCCGTATGGCGGTTACGCAACTACGCATCTACAAAATCGAGTGCCGATAATATTTTACTACAACTTTTGGTGAATAAGCGTAAGTGTTGACACCTTGTTATGCAGTATTTTATTTTATGTTGTGATGTACTCAATATCTTAAGTACAATATACGCATTTCTGTATCCCGTGCAAAATCTACAGGGCAGGGCCCTATTTAGGAGTGGTAATGGTGGCAGTGGCAGTATAGTAGTAGTGGAATATCGCATTCCAACAATATTGCCTTTCTAGCGTAATGCGTAAAATATGAGAACGAAGTACGTTATTTGGTTTTATGTCGCTTAGACTCCCTAATAGTGGCCCTGAACCTGAACATGTCATACCGATTACGTGTATGAGAAACTTTAATCAGATGACTACGAACTTTAGGGACGTTAGGTACATACGTAAATTGTTTTGTAAAGAATCACACTATCTGTAAAAAGTTGGCGCGTCATAAATAAAGACACGTGAAGTTACATCTATCTTTATTCGCGACACGCCACTTTCTTGTGGTTTAGTTTTGCCATTTGTGAAATAATCAGAAAATCATTAGATTTCTGTGGCGAGCTAACAGAAATTCATCGATAAATTAGCAACACTTAATGATCAATTTGAAAGACGTGTGTGTCGCTTAGGTATATCTGACAAACCTGTAGATGATAATCTCTTTCAGCCTCGATCGCGGTCTCGAGCGCTTAGTGTCACTTTTCGGTACTAAATAATAACCGATTTGACACTCCAACTCTGAAACAGCCATGAATAACACCTCTAACTATATCTAATCGTATATTAACAGTTACAGTTAATAATTTTACAGTTAGTAACCACGCTTAAGTACCTATACTTAGGGAACTAAGTACCTATACTACGAGCCTCATTTAAAAGGGGTTGGGGGGGGGGGGGGGGGGTCTTGTAGTACGGAGGGTCATAGAGGGGGGAATGAGGTATAAAAACTAGCTTCTCAACTTACTAGCTGCAGAGTTAAAACTGAAATTCCTCTAGATCCCTTAGCTCGTCGTCAGGAATCCGTTATTTTAAATTGAAATAAAAAATAAGCTTTAACGCGGCCCCGCCGCCATTTAACGTTAATGTTGTCCAGTTAATGTATTGTATTACGTAATAAACATGGTAACATCCAAGCGACTTTTATTCACCGTTAATTTAACAGCTTTCAAACCTTACAGCATTGAGGTTAAAAAATGACATTTTATTTTTATACAAGGAAGGCAATCGAGCAAGCAAGTAACCTGGTTGTAAATGATCACCACTGCCTAGACACCTGCAGATGCACTGCCAACCTAGACAGCTAAGATGAAATGCCTCTTGTGCCCGAAGTACACTGGTTGTCTTACTCTCCACACCGAACCACAACAGTGCAAGCACTGCTGCTTAGCGGCAGGACTAGCGAGTAAGATGGTGGTAGCGATCCGGACGGACCTCGCACAAGGTCCTACCACCCGCAAAAACATTAGTACCTACTGGTACATGACCATATGAAAACGCATTATGAAATACCAAATGACCATATGAAATTATACGATGATATAGGAGCTCCGCGCGCGCAGCTCGTCGACGTAGGCATGAGGTGTGACTTGTGTTACAAAGCAACAAGGAGACCAATAAAAACACAAAGTAATTAACTGATCTCTTTACTCATTACACAATATTACATGATGTATATAAATAAGTCTACTTCTTTTACTTCCTGGCGGAGAGGGCCGCCAGATCGGCGATGCAGCGGTCGAGCGTCTGCTTCTCCTGGTCGGGGGTGATGGCCGTGCTCACGTGGCTGACCACCCAGTCCACCAAGTGCCTCTGGGCCAGGCGGCGCTCCAGGTTCGATTTCTCCAGCTGGTAGTCTAGACGGCGTTTGACCTGGAAAAAACATACTTTTTAGCGTTTTGAATGCCACTGGCACTACAGTTGATATACACGCCATATCAACATCGGCATGTAAGAGGGGGGGGGGGGGAAACTTGATTTGTTTCCAACAAATAGGGTTCAGCTGTTTTAGCGTGATAAAGTAAGAAAATTGTAGACTTTGTATGTCCTCACTATTATACATACAATCATCATATACTTCCTTTTTTTAGCATAAGAAAAAAGGTAAAAAATCTCGAAACGCTTTTAAAAAATAAGTAACAGCAAGGTACAATTAAATAACAATGAAACTTAATTATTTATATTGTTATGGTTACTTATTTATAAAAGCGTTTTTCAATAAAAAGTCATGTCAAGATTGTTTACCTTCTTTCTAATGCTAAAAAACGAAGTATAGCTAATGTTGAAACCCCCACCATTTTATTTTCAGTCTCATATGTCAAGAACAGCTAAACCGGATCATGAAATTTAGCTTAGGGCCATCTCGATTAAAAAAAACCTCGTCCAAATTGGTTTATCCATTCATGATCTGCGGTGCATCAGACAGCCTCAGTCAAACTTATAACACCAATCTTTCACATCAAGAGTTAAAAATTTAGCTAGCTTGCGAGGCACTTAGGATGTACCTACTTTCAAATCAATTGATTCCTGTTCCCTGACCTGGCTTGGAACCTTTTCACAGTACATGTCATAGTATTGCTTGACAAGAAAAATCATGATTAAACCAAGAGGACTGCCAATGGCTATATAATGTCTCGTTCCTGTAAAATAATGAGACTGCTGTAGCTAGTTTCACTATAGAGAGGTCTCTGTACCATTAATTTTGTATGACACTTAGTCCTCTGGCTAACACAATAGCGCCATCTATGAATTGAAAGAAAAAAATAAATTTAGATGGCGCTATTGTGTTAGCCAGAGGTCTAAATGTCATACCAAATAAATGGTACAGAGACCCCTCCGTAGTAAAACTAGCTATAGCAGGCTTATTATTTCAAATAACGGGACATCGTATAGACACTGGCAGTCCTCTTGGTTTCATAGCCCTTGTGTTTACTGTGAATACATTCTAAGGTAGGTTCGGCATCAGTTTGTACGACCATACCTCAGTGTAAGTATTCATCAGGCGCTCTCGGTAGGCAGCCTCGAGCTGCAGCAGCACATTCTCCTTCTTGGCCTGCAGCAGCAGCTCTTGGCCCTCGGCGCGCCATTGCGCCTTCTTCTCCTCGGCGATGGCCTCCTCCAGGGACTTGATGGTGTCCGTACGACCCTCATTCCAGCTGGACTCCACGGCCTGGAAGATACAATGCAAACAATAAGCATTAGTACCAAAACAGCTAATATGTGCACAGTTTTCTTGCTGACAGCAACATATTATGATATATCTCACAGAGTAATTTTTTTAATGAGGCTTGAAGAAAGAAAGAAAGACTTCACTTCACAAGAAGACACACAAATACAAGGAAATACACACAAAAAATATACACATTTCATTCTAAAGGAACCTTCTGTGACTCACGGAACGATACACAAATGTACCAATACAAACTACAAATACAAGATAGAAATAGATTTAATTATGTATACTTAACCAAATATAATTAAATAAATAAATATACAATAAACAAGAATAAAAAGAAGGGAAAAAATAAATTGCTTAAAAACAATGAGCTGAGTGTGCAAATGGTGGTATATTGTAAGGATTTTTGGACCGTCAATAAGTGATCCTTGAGTACACCAAATGTGAATAAGTATGTCAACCTCATAGGAAGTTACGGTTACATGTCTATCAAACTCTGCTTCGTCCAGAGTCACAGAGTTCGAAGTAACAAGTATAATGTCAACTTTTAACATGAAACTACCATAAGACTTAATCATAGTGGAATAAAAATGACGGTGAAAACGAGGGTAGTTGTGTGCCGCTGTCAGCTGCGCCTAGTAGTCGCGCGAGCGAACCGCGGCGCGCAGTATGCGTCTAGCTGCCGCTGGGTCGTGCGCTCCCAGAGGTCAGCCTACGAATGTGGACATGTCGGGCTAAACTCGATTTATATACAATGCAATAACTCTTTATTGAACACCCCATAACAGGCAAAACAAGAAATTAGGCTTACGTGATACATGAGTGATCCATTTTATTTCACTATGAAAGGGTTAACTGTTTTAAACTTAAATGCTAACCTGGGGTTAACATAACGTCAGATGATACAAATAAATCATCTCACAAATTAGATCACTGTGCTATATTAACTTACATCAACTTCCTTATCCAAATAAGCAGAGATGGAGGGTCCAAACTTCTTGGCAGCAATGTAGACCATGATCAGGAGTGACAGCCCGCTGTAGTATTCATGCTCCATGACGAAGATCTCCTTGCTGCAGAGGTATGTTGCCAGACCCACTCCAAAGGTGTATGGTCCAGTCACACCCGTCTTGGAGTGGAAGAACTGGAACCTGGATATTGAAATTAGGAGTTGAAGGTTTTGAATTAATTTTCAGTGGCAGCTACAGGGGCTAGCAATTTAGAGCACTTCCAAGTGGATTTATTCAAACTCCTTGCCATAAAAAAAACTGATTTATTGAAATAAACACTGCAGGAACTTTGCATTTGACTTGACCCTGCTTTCCATTTTTAGGGTTCCATATTCAACAAGGAACCCTTCTAGTTTCACAATGTCAGTCTGTCTGCATTATGGGACTCTTGGTACTGGATATCTGTAATTTGGCATGCATATAAATAGAAGGTAGAATAAAATTATTTTTTCCCTACACAAAGTTTCCTGTCCATTTTGCGATTTCGGGATCTGTTTGCGTAACATTTAAATAGTCTTAAAATGTTGTCAGTTTATGAAGACGGGCCCAGTTAATACTATTTTTTCTCCTGTAGTTTATCCCTTCCCCCATTCAACCACAGTTTAAAGGAGTCCAACTTTCCATCTTACCATTCCTCAGGGACAAAGCCAAGCCTGACTTTGCCAGGCTCCCCTCGCACAGGCCTGGGGAAGTTCTTCTCATCTCGGACTCCGGAGACATCGGTGGCTGAGCCACGAGCCACCAGCGCAGTGGATGCAGACTGTCGAGCCGCAGCTGAAAAAACAACATAAATAAACTATTCTAGTTTCATCATTAACATCACTAAAAAAAAGATATAAACTTCTGCACTAAAGACTTCTCAACAAATAGCATCTTGTTCTCATTACATATAGATATGTATTGTGAGCATTTTTTAGTAGTAAGATCTTTCAGGAACGAATTAAACCATGTTAGAACATCATGATTTACATCCAATACATTTAGACCAGCTAAGGTTATGCTTGTGATTTACCCATGCTCCAAAAGACCTTCAAAAGTAATAGCCATGTCATCAAGATACATTAAAACATTATAATTGGTGCTCAAATGTTTTTTCTAACAAGATCAGCAAGTAAAACCGATCTTCATTTGTCAGATTAGTGATTACATAAACGACATAACTGAGGGTTAAGGTTAATATTATATTTTTATTAGATACCAAGGCATCAATATGAGTGTTTGAAGTAATTTGTACGCACCTGAACGCAAAGCTACGCGTGATAGCATATTTTATAGCGTATTTAATGAATAATTTGAAATTTTCGACAGTCCACCATGAAAATGTACTTTGCGCTAGTGATGCGAATTCATCGATAATTCATAGATGGAAAAGTGACAGATACTCGTAAGTAGTGCGGTGCGATCATTATATCGTTAAATTTCGATGGTGTTCGATGAAAAAAATAATTTTCTTAGGATAGTTGGCCAGGGGTTTAAAAAGAATGATACATTTTGATGCAGTAAATGCTCGTGAACCTCTAAATTGCTAAATGATGAGTACTGAACTTCAAGTGTAACCCTTTCCTGCTCTATTAAGTAAGAGAAGATGAAAGTCTAAACAACAACTCGATTCTATCAAGCAGAATACAGAACTCGATGCAAAGATTTACTTTTTTTTAAACAGTTCAATTTAATAATTAGCATAATATCAACATACACGTTCAAAATATCTAGTTGATGCTGATTTTACTGATGTTAATGAGAACAAAATGAGGAAATGATACCATCTTCTACTATCCTACCTGCAACACTTTGACCTAGTTTTGATCGTTGGTAATATTTTACTACTATTGATTTAATTGTTGCTTATCAAACCGTATGTTCGCAATTTTGCTCAGCGGTGCGAATTTATTTTCAAACGGTGGGTAGGCCTTATTCCAGGAGCTTCTCGGCATATTCAGTTTGTTTGAGACTTAACCAATCAGTGAAAATGGCAAATGTTCAGTCTATTTGGAAAAAAATGGTTAGTTTGGCAAGTTTAGTTGTCTGCTTTATAAAGTTTAGCATTAAAACTTAAATGTAAATCCACTTTTAGAGTCTAGTACAATAGTGACACAAGCCTCATTGTAATTTAATGACATTTGTTTATTTTTTTCTTTTGCGACTGTCGATGTTTTTTTATTTAATTCCAGTGCACAACAATTACACCATTAGATCCTTTTTGTTGTACAACGATTCGAATCGGATCTTTTTATAAGATCAAGCGGGATAAGTTCAAGGTTCAAGGTTCTGAACGAATTAACCTCCCCTTGTCTAAATTTCTGAACGTACTATGAAACGTCATTATTTGTTGACGTTTTTGATAAGGAAAAGATTGATTTGAATACCTTGAATCATAATATTGAAATTAAGCTTTAAAATAGAGGCTTCTCCCTAAAATGGGGCTTATAACTTCTTGTTGTAAACCTTCTGCTTCGGATGTATTGACACCAGACGCAGTAAGTAACTCGTACTCGTACTTTTCGATGTTGAAAAGTAGTAATCGATTGCGACAACATTGTACATTACAGTTTTCTCTGGTCAAGCATCCGTGTACAAATTTTTGTAGCTTAGTATTGACCGATTTTAAGGAGTGTCCTTTTGAATTTAACAAAATTATACCATTCAGGAATAAGCCTTAACTGATTCATCACTATCAATTTATTATCAATCTGAAGTATCTAAGTACCTGCTATCTCTGGTCTTCTAAGTCTCGGTAGCTGTTTCAAAATAAACTTAATGCTATACTAGGAGACCAGACGTCGCCAGCTGGTAGAGGCGGCCGAAAAACGCCGCAATGAAGAGGCCTCACGCGGGGTCAAAGACCCCGAGAAGGTGAGGAGACAGCAACAGAAAGCCGAGGAGATGGAGCGCCGAGAGCAGGAGCTGGCCAAGGAGGGTGGGGCCACATTGAAGGTAAATAAAAAAGAAAATGGTCTAACTAGCTTATGCCATGGCTTTACTCCTGTGAAATATTTCAAAATGGACTAGTTCCCTATCCCATGGGAATTTTGAAAGATCCCTTCTTAGTGCACCTCTAGGATACTCAAGGTATATGTTTGCCAAATTTCAAGTCTCTCTCTAGGTCCATTGGTTTCGGCTGTGCATTGGCTGTTAGTCAGTCAGTCAGTCAGGGTACTGTTTTATAGGGTTAGATTGAGAACCTCCTCCTTTTTTGAAATAGGTTAAAAAGATAAAACAGCTAAAGATACTAACTTGCTTTCCTCCTTTATTTCATAAAAAATTAACAACAACAATCTGTAAATATTCAAAACTTTTGCCCTAAAACAATAGTGTTCTTGAAATATGGAAAATGGTATAGAAACTGATTTAGAATTGCATGGGTTCCCAATTTTTTTTATTTCTGCTTTAAGTATAAGTTAAAGAACAAAACTGAACATAGATTATGCAGTGCAACAGAAATCTATATCCATACACTAACCAAAAGTATACAGTCAAGGAAATTAATTCCTGACCCACCATAGAACATTTTCATAGTAAACGTTATAACTATTTTCCTTGTCCAGCAATGTGATGTCACTATGACGTTTGCTGTGAAAAGGTTCCATGGTGGGTCAGGAATTAATTTCCTCAACTGTACATGGTTACATTTTTTTTTCAGTGGACATCCGGCTGAGATCAGGCCCAAGGTGGGACCAGTACAGCCAAAGAAGAGAGATACAAATACAAAAACTGACAGTTCCCACTAAAATACCTTGTCTATGGTTGGTGTCTGTATAAGCACAGTATATATTTAAGCACAGTATATATATAAGCTAAAGCAGTACAGAAACTACATACAAACGTTCAAAATGACACATGCATACATACAGAGTTTTTACAAGGCTAATAAGGGGGAATAGCGGTGCTGTCAGTCGCGGGTGCCGCGTCGAGACGAGTGGCGACTCTTTGTGTTTTAATAGTTGGTATAATTTAATGACGAATAATGGTAATAGCATAGTGACATAACTTATTTACTTTTTATTAATTTGGATCCAAGATGGCGGATGACAGTTTTTCATTTTTGTCACTAAAAATGGCTATGGGTGTCGTCGATTTCATGTAATTTGGCAGCGGTGAAATCGAATTTGACCTTATTTTTTGAATCCAAGATGGAGGGTGATAGTTTGTCATTTTTGTCACTAAAAATGGTCATGGGTGTCGATTTCTGTGAGTTCGAATTTGACATTATTTTTTTGGTCCAAGATGGCGGATGACAGTTTGGCATTTTTAATAACAAACAAAAGCAAAGTTTTCTTAAAATGTTGAAGATTATTTAATTACACAATTTTGCTTGTACACTAGTCAGTTCATTCGATTATTTGATCATTATAAAACCCAAATAAACGTTTTAATAAATAATAAATGAAAACCTATTAATTTTATAATAATTAAGAGTGACAACCCTAATGCCCTAATGAAAACTAGCTAGTTATCTCAAAAAAGGCTTAAATAGCTAAGATATAGGGCTAACTACACAAAAACTTTTTCAGTTTTACAAAAAATAAGAGGACAACCCTAACGCTCAATTGGCGCTCACGTCATCATCTCAACAAAAAGGCCTAGTTAACCCTAGGCCTAGTTAGGCCTAGTTAGGCCTAGTCTGTACTGCTTTAGTTTACAACATGGAGTGTTCAATGTAAGAAGTAGTGAACATAGAAGAAGTTTTGGCGCTGTAACATTGCCATAACTGAGAAAAACACAGATATTATAGTCCTAATTAATTTTATTCTAAGATATTTTTTTTGCATCAATAAGATAACCAGAATCAAAATCAAATAAATCACAAATATAAATAATGTTATGCATTTTTGTAGTTATGTGTTTCAAGTAATTATTGTTATAATTTTATTAATTCACAGTTTTCCAAAATAAGTGTCATTATAGTGAAATAAAGCGGATCACTCACGTATAAAAGTCGAGGTTAGCCCGACATGATTCGGACTAATTCGTAGTCGTTCCTCTGGGAGCGCACGCGACCCAGCGGCAGCGAGACACACTGCGCGCCGCGGCTCTGCTCGCCCGACTACTATTAGTGTTTTATTTCACCATGATTGAGTCTCACGGTAGTTTCATGTTACAAGTGTCATTGTTTGGTGTCCTTAGCAATGTGTTTGACATTCTGAGGTCGACTTGCACTAATCTGCGTTATACACAAACCTGTGGTTAATGTGTTGCAGACTACAAATACTTCAAGTTAACTTTGGGTTAGTGTGTAACTCAGGTCTGTGCAAACCGGCCTTATAAAAGTGGCTATTATAAACATTAAACACCCAAGTTCATGTCAAAATAGGTTGTATTTAGGCTGTGAGTAGCATATCATCTGCTACATTGGCAGAAATGTTCCCTTTCTGCTCAGGAAAAGACATAAAAATGCCTGAACATCATTGCGTGTTTATCGTAGTCGCTTTCGGCTTGTGCATCAATTTCCAGACAACTTGTACTTTATACGAATTTTGTGTGAATTAGATGAAGCACCAGACACCATAGAGTCTGTTTTCCTGTGGTCTGTCAGAAATGTCTTATTGTGTATTATATTGGTCATGTTATATTGTATTTTGTAATTTAAATGTGCTAATATATTCACGATATATGTTTTGTAACTATTTAAATGTATTTTTGTAATGTATTTGGCCTGTACAGCCACGAGCATTTGACGGCCATTCAGAACCTTATTATAGTGTAATAAGGTGCATGTGTGGCCAGTTAAAAGTGTGCAGCCGATTGTATTTACATTAGAGTGACGTAACAAATATGTGATGTGTATTCAATAGGAGTCCGATTAACTATAATTTATGTAGCAATAGATTTTAACGGCAAAACCGTAAAGATACAAAGTTTGTGAAATATACAAAAATAGACTTCATCAGGTTTAAAAAAAGTTAAAAAAAAATTGGGATTAATTGGAATTATTACTATTTCTCCAGGACATAACCCTTTCATAGTCTATACAGTCGTCTGACGAAGGCTTCTAGACAGGGCAGTCGTGGGGGGGGTGCGGGTGCGGGGCGGGCAGGGCGAGCCCCCTTGCATACGCCGCCACTGCCCGATTAGCTAGGAACTTTCGCCCTCCTTGGTGCTTGGGCCATGCGGTTGCGGTGTCGGCATTTACGCAAACATCAAAGGCGTCGGACCACTGGTAGGTATAAGCTCTTTACACTGTGACCCTATTATAGCTGTATGGTAATTCCGTAACTATTTTGACGCTCGTCATCGGATTGAAATGTCAGTTTTTGTACGACTGTGACGGCTAGTTGATTCCGATACCAATTGTCAGCCCATACAAAATGAACGCGATTGCGATTCGCTGAGTTAGCGAAAACTCGTCTCTTCGCCGTGAGTCTGTAGTTTGGGTTTGAAAAAAAAAAGTAAGTACCTACTTATAGTGAAGCTACCTGCAGTAGGCTTATTGTTTTTAAGGAAGGAGAAATTCTATAGACATCGGTTGTCCTCTTGATTGAATCGTCTTTTCGTGGGATGACAATTTTTCTTTGCATTGTCATTGTTTTTTTACTCGCGCCACGCTTCTTAATTGACTTCCAGTGCGACGACAGCCGGACAGCCGATTGTTTTTTGTATATTTGTTTTTGTTTTTGAATGGCTCACAAACCGGCTTCTTTTATTTTTAAGTCTTCAATAATATATCAAGTTTGTAATTTGTATATGGAACTTTTATTAAAATGTGTGTTAATTATATGTTTTTCTTTACACCGCAAAGTACCTTTATGCCAAGAATAAACGTGCTTGTAGACACCCACGGCCTTTCAAGCAAAGTGCCGTGGATTCGAACCCCTTGCTCGCAACTCTTGAATAAGTTTTTCGGAATGGCCTAGTGGTCAGAGAAATTGACTAATATGAAGCTTGACGGGACGGGTTCGATCCCCAGTTGGGGCAGATATTTGTGTGATGAATACGAATGTTTGATAACGGTTCTTGGATGTTTAATATGTATATTTAAGTATGTTTATCCCTTGTCTAATACAGGTCTAGGTCAATTGGTATGAAGAGCTTTTATAGACCGACCAAAAAATCAAGAAAACGGAGAAAATAGGAAATAGGTAAGATTCGTCTTGCAAAACGAGTTGCCGTATTTAAGCAATTTACGTCAAAAATGTCACAGTTACAAAGAAAGTGGCGCGCTCATTTTAATTTGTTTGGCTTTTTGGTCGGACCACGTCGGACTAATCAAAATCAAAAATTTACTCATTATGAAAGTTAATCAGGCGATTATGATTGACTATAAAGTAGGTGCATCTTTTTGATTTTGACATTTTGGTTGGTGGTTGGAATCTTCTTGGTCGTTTATTTATTGAAGTAGGAAGGAAAAGGAGCTAGTGTGTCACCTGATGGTAAGTGATCACCGCTGCCCGCAGTCATCTGCAACACTAGAGGGATGCACATGCGTTGCCAACCGAGAGGGCTAGAGGGGTGCTGTGCGGGGATCTTTTGTGCCCGTTGTTACCCCGGCTGTCTTACTCTCCAAGGTGCCGGAACACAATAGTGCAAGCACTGCTGCTTAGCGGAAAGTCCAACCGCCCACAGAAATCTAGATATTTAGGTCAGTGTTTTTGCAAACAAAGTACAGTCATCAGTGAGTCGTATATCGTCATAGCTAATTTATGAGTTAGCTCGTGCATATGTATGTATTTATAAATGACAGATAATAGGTAACACGATAATAAATGGACATCGTAAATAAATAGTTTCATCGATCCATCAGTTACGACTGTCGTCATAATCTGAATGTACTTATGTACAAACACCGAGGACGAGTTTTGACCAGAATCGATTTTGACGCTAGATGTCGTTACTTTTTACTTTTTTAGGCTTCCGTTCCGTACCTCAAAAGGAAAAAACGGAACCCTTATAGGATCACTTTGTTGTCCGTCTGTCTGTCTGTTAAGAACTTTTTTCTCTGGAACGCGTAGAGGTAGCATGCTGAAATTAATATCAAATACTCAACCCTGCGGTCCCTTGAAGCTGTGAAAAAATCAACCTAAGTCAACGCAATCAAAAGATACAGTCATTAAACAGGCTATTTCCGTACAAATTGCCGCAATCCGAAAACCTAAAGGGTGCTTCCAGTTATCCTAGAAACTTGAAATTTGGTATGAAGGTAGCTCTAATATTAGTTTTTATACGAGCAGCCTGTGGACCAAGTGTACTCATAGAGCTCTCAGCGCCCTGCGTGTCCAGTATAACAATGGGTTGAGGATGTTGCTGGGGCTGCCCCGCTATTGTAGTGCGTCAGGCATGTGTGCTGAGGCTCGCATAGACAGCTTTCAGGCCACGTATTGCGCAAACGAGTCGCCTCCCTCATGCAGCGCGTGCTGGGCAGCCCGAACAGCCTCCTCCGGACCATTCTAGTCCGAGTGGACCGCCCTATTCTACGACATTGGAACACTGTACATAAAGGTTCGAGACCTGTGTTATTTAACAATAGATAGTGCTCAATACTGGTTGAATGAACAGATCACTTAAATAGGTGCATAAATTGTTCCAATAGGATTGAATCTCACGGTGGTTTATATTAAAAATTATAGGTAGGTAGGTACAATAAATGTTGTGTAATTGTGACATAATTATAATAGACAATTTAATTAGCTATCTTGGTGTTATTGAATGTATTTTAATGTATTTTAATGTAATGTTATGGAATTATTTAAATTTACTAACATAGTTATATAAGGTAAAATTACTAACCATCTATGGACATGTGTTCGCAATAAACGAATTAATATTATTATTATTATAGCACAACCACTCAGAAAAGTCTCAAAAATCTTAAATTTTTATGTCTGTCTGTGTATGTCACATACCAATACACACTGTTTACCACTGCTAACGACATCTAGCGTCGAATAGGAGAACTTTGGCTCCAGATCATTGACCTCTCGCTGATGTCACTTGTTCGTCTACTCGCCACTAGATGGCAGTAAAATCCTAAGCAAAATATAGGAACGGGGCTTTGCTAATACTGGACAAATTAAAACACTGGGGAAAAGCAGGGAAATCTTTGTACGGAAGTCCAACTCGCACTTGGCCGGTTTTTTTATTTGATCTTACATACATAAATATAAATGTCGAAACTTTTTCTCGTTATAAGTAATAAATCTGTTGTAAATAAAATATCTACTTACCTAGCGAAACAGGAGTATTGCAGCTGATTTACGTATTGCACATGATCTCAACGCCATCTAGTAAGTCTGCAGGGCAAAAATAGCCATCCGTAGTTGTACAGTCAACAGCAATAGTTGCTAAGCTACCGAAGCGCTCACAATGATCTGCACAAGCTCTTATGTATATAACAATAGAGCCGTGCTTAGATCGTTATGAGCGCTTCGGTTGCTCAGCAACTATTGCTGCTGACTGTACTTGTGACTTGTGACGGGACCGATTTTTTAATCTCACTTGGTGACTAAATTCGCACCCATGACATTGATATAACTGAAAATAATCGATTTATTGATTATATTTGTTTTAATTTTTATGAAACATTCATAGAATGAAATTCAACATACAATGACTATGCAAAGAAAAATCCGTTAAGCAGCTGGACCAGGATTTTTCTTTGCATAGTCATTGTATATTGATATAACTATTTGCTAAAAGCCGTATTTTTGAATGATGACATGTCTACTACCTAACATGCAGCTAATTTGCATTTCTGTAGTAGACAAGCGAGTCAACAGTGGATTGAGGTTAGCTGTCACTGCCAGTGGTCAAGAAGTCACTCAGTGATCTCGTTTACGAGTGGGTGGGAGCATTCGTATTTGATATCAAGGGCATAAGAATTTTAGTCGGGTAGATTAAAAAATACGAACTTTTTAGAAATCACTGAATTTAGTCACTGGTTGAGATTCAAAAATCGACCCCGTAAGAAAAATAGCCATCCTGCCTTAGAATGGTGTCGTTTTTCTGCATGAGATTGTTATAATATAACCCTAGCCAAATATAGCCCTAACCCAAATAATATTATGATGTAGGTACCTACCTACTTACCTAATTGTGACTGTGCACTCTTTTTCTGCACGATCATGGCATCTCTGGTCTAGAGTTTCACGACGCAAGTGATCCGATATTAAAAATCTATCTTATCGACGTTGATTCATCATAACGACTTATGTGTTGTTTCTTCGTCACCTAGAGAGTGTAGGGTACTTAACGATGACTCATATCGTAAGTGTCAATCAACTCAGAGATGGGCATCTCAGTTACTATAGTAATATACTAATCTATATTTATAAAATTCTAAACTGACTGACTGACTCACTGTTAAACTATCAACGCACAGCCGAAACCACTGGACCTAGAGACTTGAAATTTTGCACATAGATACCTTACTACAGACGATATGGTTAAGAAAATTGAAAATATCGTTTTAGCCGACCGCCGAATTAAACTTCGAGAAATCGTTGATGCTGTAAACGTTTCAATCGAGAGGGTACAACACATATTAGAAGAAAAATTGGGTATGAAGAAAGTATCGGCGAGGTGGGTGCTGCGTTTACTCACGGAGGAGCAAAAACGGAACCGACTGACTACTTCGGAGCAGTGTTTGGCCGTGTTCAAACGTAACCCGAAGGAGTTTCTGCGTCGTTTCGTGACCGTGGACGAAACGTGGGTCCACCACTACACCCCGGAAATGAAAGAGCAGTCGAAGCAGTGGATGTTACCGGGTGAACCTGCTCCAAAGAAAGCAAAAACCGTCCCATCGGCTGGAAAGGTCATGGCGACCGTTTTTTGGGATTCGCAGGGTTTTATACATATTCACTATTTAGAAAAGGGAAAAACAATAACAGGGCAGTACTATGCTAATTTATTGGATGAATTTGACGCCGTGTTGAAGGACAAACGACCCCATTTAAAAAAGAAAAAAGTACTGTTTCATCACGACAACGCCCCGGTTCATTCGTCCAGAGTTGTGACGGCTAAATTAGCACAGTTACGCTACGAACTATTGTCTCACCCCCCGTATTCTCCAGATTTGGCCCCATGCGATTTCTTTTCGTTTCCCAACCTAAAAAAATGTCTCAGTGGCAAGCGATTTGGATCAAATGACGAAGTCATTGCCGCCACAGAGGCCTATTTTAATGACTTTCCAAAATCATACTTTTTGGAAGGTTTATTGAAGCTTGAGTATAGGTGGAACAAATGTATAGAGTTAAAAGGTGACTACGTAGAAAAATAAATGCATATATACAAAAAAAAAGGTTTTTTTTTTCCATAAACGGGTACTTATCAAACAGCCCTCGTAGTTAGCTTGTTTGCATCTTGCTTGCATGCTTGCTTGCTTGATACTCGTATCTTGGTTCTTTGAAATACTCGTATATAATATACTAAAAAAGCTAGTATATAATATACTAGCTTATGCCCCGCGGCTTTGCCCCCGTGAAATATTAAAAAATGGGCTAGTTCCCTATCCCGTGGGAATTTCGAAAAATCCCTTCTTAGTGCACCTCCAGGATACTCAAGGTATATGTTTGCCAAATTTCAAGTCTCTAGGTCCAGTGGTTTAGGTTGTGCGTTGTCTGTCAGTCAGTCACTCAGTCACGGTACTGTTTTATAATAGGTATAGATAGAAGACGTTACGTCACGGGCATCAAATAGTATGAGAATTGCTTGTGGAAGCGTGCTGGGCCCATAACCTGTTGAAGTATGAATAAAATAATGCAGGACTTTTGAGGAGCTGTTTATTCTTGCGCAACTTATAGCAGAGTAATTTGACAAGAGTGATGGTAATACAATTTTTATAAACAGATTAAAACCTTAACAGATACGAAACACTAGTCTCGCTAATGTGCCCATAGTGCCTAATTCAGATTCTAACGCGAACGCGATCGAGACGTTTATTTTGGTATTTGCTTACGTAGCCGGCCTCTAGTGCTAGTGTAATGAACGAATGACTATGGGCTGTGCCCTTAGTGTAATCAAAAAGCACAAAATACGTCTCGATCGCGTTTCCGTCTGAATGACTATGGGCTGTGCCCTTAGTGTAATCAAAAAGCACAAAATACGTCTCGATCGCGTTTCCGTCTGAATGACTATGGGCTGTGCCCTTAGTGTAATCAAAAAGCACAAAATACGTCTCGATCGCGTTTCCGTCTGAATGACTATGGGCTGTGCCCTTAGTGTAATCAAAAAGCACAAAATACGTCTCGATCGCGTTTCCGTCTGAATGACTATGGGCTGTGCCCTTAGTGTAATCAAAAAGCACAAAATACGTTTCGATCGCGTTTCCGTCTGAATGACTATGGGCTGTGCCCTTAGTGTAATCAAAAATCACAAAATACGTCTCGATCGCGTTTCCGTCTGAATGACTATGGGCTGTGCCCTTAGTGTAATCAAAAAGCACAAAATACGTCTCGATCGCGTTTCCGTCTGAATGACTATGGGCTGTGCCCTTAGTGTAATCAAAAAGCACAAAATACGTCTCGATCGCGTTTCCGTCTGAATGACTATGGGCTGTGCCCTTAGTGTAATCAAAAAGCACAAAATACGTCTCAATCGCGTTTCCGTCTGAATGACTATGGGCTGTGCCCTTAGTGTAATCAAAAAGCACAAAATACGTCTCGATCGCGTTTCCGTCTGAATGACTATGGGCTGTGCCCTTAGTGTAATCAAAAAGCACAAAATACGTCTCGATCGCGTTTCTGTCTGAATGACTATGGGCTGTGCCCTTAGTGTAATCAAAAAGCACAAAGTACGTCTCGATCGCGTTTACGTTAAAGTGTCAAATAGTAAGAAAATTGTTAAACGCAAACGCGATCGAGACGTGTTTCTTGGCCTGGACGGCGATTACAAACACTATGGACACATTAGCAGCGCCACTGTAGCACGTATCGACAACAAATCATTCTCATACTAGTATTTGCAAACGCGTTCGAGACGAATTTTTTAGGGTTCAAACGGAACCCTAATAGTTTCGTCATGTTCATGTAAGTCTGTCTGTTGGTTGTCGATATCCTAAATAATACCAGCTTATGCCCCGCGGCTTTACCCTCGTGAAATATTTCAAAATGGGCTAGTTCCCTGTCCCGTGGGAATTTCGAAAAATCCCTTCTTAGTGCACCTCTAGGATACTCAAGGTATATGTTCGCCAAATTTCAAGTCTCTAGGTCTAGTGGTTTAGGCTGTGCGTTGTCTGTCAGCCAGTCAGTCAGTCAGTCACGGTACTGTTTTATAGGTATGTATGTATAGAAGATGTGGGTATGTTACGTATGATGTAATAGTTGCAAATTACCTAGAATTTAATTCATTATAGAGTACCACTCTTTGGGATATTTGTTTAGTTTGTTTTTTGGTCGGCCGATCAAGCTATTACCTACTCTAAGCGTTCGTTAGCAGGGTTGCTGTTTATATAACTCAAGTTTTGGTTTAGTATCGTGTTTGTTGTTCGCACATCACAGTTTTTTGTTCGGAGTCGTGACATATTTCTATCGCAAATAATGAACGTGGACATGTAAAAACGCACAAGTCATTAAATACATTTTTATATGTTTTTTTCCCTTTTATTGGACCATGTCGCGGGGGAGATCTTTTTAATTTATTTTAGTTTAAGTATTAGGTAGTTGTTTATTAGTCATACAATAAACAATCTTTATATATAAGTATTTAATTAAGTAAGTAGTCCTTTTTCCAGAATATCACCGGAGTACCCAAACCCGGAGAGCTTGTAAGTATGAAGAATGTTATGAGATTTAGGGAAGCAAAGGTTGTAGTTGGGATCGTAGCAAGAGGATGTCCGTGGTCTCTGCCTACCTTCCAGGAAACAGGCGTCACTGTATGTATGTATGTATTTTACTAAAATGTACCTAATTATCTAAAACCGACTTAAAAATAATTTAACAAAAATTAGAGCTAAAAATTACAATCTAAATTTGGATCCTTGGGTAGGGTGCCCATTACGCAGGCAGCATTGACGCGCTGGATTGCTATGGCAAGTCTTTGAGCGAGAAAGCTGTCTGCGCGAGCGTCACCTGTTGCCTCCATCAGGCTCCGTGGAGCCCACGTGCGCCTTTGCCTCACCTAAAAGCTCACGGTAAATTACAAAACGTTCGCACATGAATTTCGAAGAAATCAGAGGTGTGAACCGGGCTCGAACCCACGACGCTCTGCTTGAGAGGCCAAAGGTCGAACCACGGGTACAACGTGCACGCACGGCGGCGCGCAATATTTATAAATTAAGATTAGGAGTTGATTTATTAGAATAGATAAGTAGGTAAATGGTATTCGTAAAGAAACATTATCCGTCCTTGATTATTATTTGTTTTGATAAACAAGTTGGATGCGTGGGTGCCTATTTCTCATTTTCCTCGTTTTCTCCCATTTCGTTTTTCACCAGAGCGTCTAGTGTAATCAACGGCCAAAATTACGTCTCAATCGCGTTTGCGTTGCGGGTGTCAAATAGTATGAGAATTAATGAAAATAATCGATTTATTGATTATTTTTGTTTTTATTTTTATGAAACATTTATAGAATGAAATTCAACATACAATGACAATGCAAAGAAAAATTCGTTAAGCAGCTGGACTTGAACCAGCAACCTCGGTAATCCGTACCACGCTCCACCAATTAAGCTATACTTAACGTTGGTGTACCTAACGAATTTTTCAATGCCTTGTGTCATATTTTTATTTGGAAGATCTCTCCTCAGCGCCATCTATGAGTAGCTTAATCAAGCAGCTCACCCACTACGGAACTTCTACAGTTACGCATTAGTGGCAAGCTATTTTCTGAATCAATGAAAATAATCGATTTATTGATTATTTTTGTTTTTATTTTTATGAAACATTCATAGAATGAAATTCAACATACAATGACAATGCAAAGAAAAATTCGTTAAGCAGCTGAGAAGAGATCTTCCAAATAAAAATATGACACAAGGCATTGAAAAATTCGTTAGGTACACCAACGTTAAGTATAGCTTAATTGGTGGAGCGTGGTACGGATTACCGAGGTTGCTGGTTCAAGTCCAGCTGCTTAACGAATTTTTCTTTGCATTGTCATTGTATGTTAGTATGAGAATTGTTTGTTGTCGATACGTGCCACTAGTGGCGCTGCCAATTTGCCCAGTGATTCAGACGTAAACGCGAACGCGATCCTGACGTATTTTTGGTCGTTGATTACACAAGACGCTCTGAACTAAAGTGACAGCTTGTAATAAACAATGGGGCGGTTAATAAGCAATTCAGTAAAAAGCGTTGTTTGAAAAATACTATTGTAGGTACTTTAGGTACATAATAGTTAGTCATGGCGGTGCCAAGCGCAATAACATTACCAAGACAATTCATTATAATAATTATGGAACGATTAAATCGTAATTCTATTATTACTCACCATTGATTATTGTATTTCGTTTATGATATTTTGGTACAGTCACCACCAGCAATATATTATATTATTATGACTATGGACGGCGCTGCAAAAAATATGTGATCATAGTGGTAGCTATATATTTATATGTCGTCATATAAATATATAGCTACCTTGACGGCATAAAGGTCAGAGCCTCTAGTGTAATCAACGGCCAAAAAAACGCCTCTATCCCATCTTACTTATAATATGATGTGTGTAGATAAAGTAATGTACTTATGCAATTCTACATAATTAGGCCTTAAAGGACTCATCATGTCAGCCGAAAGACGTCCACTGCTGGCCGGCGGCCTCCCCCGCGGCTCTCCACTCAGACCGGTCTCGTGCTTTCCGCATCCACCGCGGTCCCGCGATCTTTACTAAGTCGTCGCTACATCTTGTTGGAGGCCTACCGATAGCTCGTCTCCCGGTCCGTGGACGTCATTCGAGAACCTCTGGCCCCATCGGCCATCAGTTCAGCTTAAAGCACTCGCGTGGTCCTATTATGAATTTCTGCTTCGCCTCGATTCATAAAAACACACTCGTATTGTAAGGACCCTCATTATGTAATTTACGATGCATATACTACTATTTGCATTCCACCATGATCATTATTTTTGCAGCTGTGTCAATTGTGATATAACTGTTCTTCATACAATGACAATGCAAAGAAAAATTCGTTAAGCAGCTGGACGCAGCTGGCAGCTGGGTGGCTTAACGAATTTTTCTTTGCATTGTCATTGTATGTTGAATTTCATTCTATGAATGTTTCATAAAAATAAAACAAAAATAATCAATAAATCGATTATTTTCATTGATAACTGTTCTTGTTGGTGGCTGTACATATATTCTTGTGTTTTTGCGATCATTCATTACCTACTTTAATTGATATGAAACTAATTTAAACGGATGATATCGGGATTTAAATATTGTTATCATGATTATTACCTATTATAAATACTTAGATTGTATCTAATCAGGTTAAGATTTCATGTTAAAGCTTTCCAGAACATCGACCTATGGTCGTGTTTCCTTATGACACGTCATTGCGGCTAATCACCTAAGTAAAACATTATTTATAAAAAAAAATCACATACCTACAGAGACTTGCCGACTAGCTCGTTTGTGTCGTCGCACGAAAAATTATTCGAGTTATAATTAAATAAAACAAAACATTAAGAATAAGATATTACTTATTGCTAATTATTTATAAAAGGAATTATTATGATTAAACGGTCTTGATTTTGCACGGAAGTTCGTAACAGACGTCGCTCCGAATGATCCCGACATTTGCCGAGCAAAGGTGGGGAATCAGAGAGTTTGAAAAGGGGCGACCAAAGACTACAGTAGTATATATGAGCGACACTTTGTTCTGAACCTTCGTGCTGGTAAGACGTCTTAACTAATTCGAGTTAAGTAGTTTAAGCAATTTTGGTTGTACATTAAATATAGTGTTATAAGCTACTTAGTAACATTAAAAGGCATCTGTATCGTGACCTCGTCTGTTATTTAATATTTGCCTTCCTTCACGTATAAAAAATAAGGTAAAAACAAATAATAAAAAACTATACGCAACTGCGTCAACTTTTAAACTTACACCCATTTGTCAATACCGGGGGGTACATTTTTGAAGCTCACTTGGTGACTAAATTCTCGTCCATGACATCGATATCACCAAGTATTTGTCAAAAGCCTTATTTTTGAATGTCGTACCCGTCTATTAACATAGACAAGAATGTCAACATAGTGAATTGAAGTTAGCTATCACTGCCACTGCCAGTGGACAAGAAGCCACTCAGTGATCTCGTTTACGAGAGGGTGGGGGCATTTTTATTGATATCATAGTCATGAGAATTTTAGTTCCAAAAATACGAACTTTTTAGAAATCAGTGAATTTAGTCACCGGGTGAGATTCAAAAATCGGCCCCCTGATTCAAAAGCTCCCCTGAGAGGATAACCTTGAGCATTTCGCGCCTTCCTCACCCCACCTCTCGTCTACTAAACAACGTCATTTTGGTGACGACAACTATTTAAGTAAATATCGGTCTAACTTCATGTTACACAGTGTTATCACAAAAATGTCTTTTCGCAAAAAAAAATCGTCCAGAATTTGCCCGAATACGTACCTAAATTACTTATTTAAAATATTATAAAAAAAAGTATCATAATAATGTTAAACGTGGAACTCCTAGCCTACTAAATTCTTTATACTTTTACACTGGTGTATGTCACAAGTCAAAGTTAAATTATGCTTATGATGTAGTGACAGAAAATAAATTGCAACTTGCATAATTACGACTTACTTGTGATGCAGTAGGGCTAGCACGACTGGCCGTGACTTTCCTTACAAGTGGGTAGATATATGACAGAATAAGCCATGATAGCCACTTACTCAAAAGACTGTAACATCAGAGCGTCTAGTGTAATCAACGACCAAAAAAACTTTCGATCGCGTTCGCGTTTACGTCTGAATTACTATGGGCAAATTGGCAGCGCCTCCAGTGGCACGTATCGACAACAAACTCGTATTTTTGAATCTCACCGGTGACTAAAATGCCCGTGCCTTTGATATCAAATACGAGTGCCCCCATTCACTCGTAAGCTGCAAGGAAGCTGCTTCAGCAATAAAACTTAGCAAATACGAGTGCCCCCATTCACTCGTAAGCTGCAAGGAAGCTGCTTCAGCAATAAAACTTAGCAAATACGAGTGCCCCCATTCACTCGTAAGCTGCAAGGAAGCCGCTTCAGCAATAAAACTGAGCAAATACGAGTGCCCCCATTCACTCGTAAGCTGCAAGGAAGCTGCTTCAGCAATAAAACTTAGCAAATACGAGTGCCCCCATTCACTCGTAAGCTGCAAGGAAGCTGCTTCAGCAATAAAACTTAGCAAATACGAGTGCCCCCATTCACTCGTAAGCTGCAAGGAAGCTGCTTCAGCAATAAAACTTAGCAAATTCAAAATGAGTCACACTGAAACTCACTGAGTTCGCTTATATTTCTTATCGCCAATACAAATTTACATTCGTAATAGATAATAGAATAAGAGGACGCTTATCTTGCCACAATGCCACAGTTTTCTGTAATGTCGCTACCGTCTGCGCGTGAGTGGAAAAATACAGAAAATTCGTTCGGCGACTTTTAGTTCCAAATTTTTCCGCCCGCACGCATTTGTCAATCGAAAAGCGCCAGTTTCGAGTCTTACTTTATTTAGCACGTTTCTTATTCTGCGTATCGAAGCGTATAAATACACTTGTTCGCGACAACAAGACGCGTACTTAGCATACCACCTGTGTCATGCCCACATGTTCAATTTTATAGTGCAGTGTGAAATAATATTACGTTAGTTACATTGTTGCTTTAGAATAAATACATAGCCTTTAAATAGTATTGTTGTTGAGAGAAAAAAGTTAAACACGAGAATGACGTTTCAAGGAAAGGGTGAGTTTTATTTATAATTATAACTTTAAGTGTACTTACTACGCAAAAGCAAATAGGGGCCACTAAATATTTTGATCGTTACGAAAATTGTATTAAACAGTAACGTTAAAATTATATTCAACAGTAATTGAAATAAGTGAAACAATGGACCACCTACTTACTTAATTAAATAATTACTAGGAGTTTAAATATTCAGTATTTAAATAAAACAAAACACGAAAACAAAACAAAAGCCTAAGCAGTACCTATTAGGTACAGTTATAATAAAAAAAACTGTTTAATACTAATTGGCGCGTGACGATTAAAATAAGGGCCTCTGTTTTGTTTGAGTAAGTATATAGTTTCGATGAGTTGTGATTTTTTTCATAATATTATTTACGTACAGTCAAGGAATTTAATTTTTTTTTCGTTGAAATGTTGTTAAACATTCGCAATGCATTAAGGTCGAAAATGTCAAAGTAAGCGCGACATGTCAAAGCGACGTCGTGTTCTATCTAGCTCTTATGGTGACAGTTTGCTATACGCTATTAAACCTTAGGTGGGTTGGAAATTTAATTCCTTGACTGTACTTATCTGTCTATCTGTCTGTCCGTGCATCCGTCCGTTCCTCTGTATACCTACTACGTGTCTGTCCGTCTGTCAAGACCTATTTTCTTTGTAACGCCAAAAAAGAGGGGTGTTATATAAGTTTGACATGTGTATCTGTCTGTGGCATCATACCTCCCAAACGGATGGACAGATTTCGACGCGGTTTTTTTTAATCGAAAGCTAGTTTAATTGGCCATTGATTGCACTAGACCTTAGAGAAGAAAAGGAATGGAGATGTTAACGCGCGATTTCCCCTCTGCCAAAACTCTAACATTAAGTCTGACCTGGTCTGTTGATTGTGTGCGTGTTTTCGGCATTTGTGTGACAGTTTTCTTCTAGTGTGCGTTTGTTGGAACGTATCAAATTTTGACATGTGCGCAGACGTGTGCTGTACGTGTGTGTTCCTCGTCCCCCTTAAAAAGTGTCAAAAAAATACTAGTGCATAGATAAGCCAAAGGTGCCTCTCGTCTGTCTGCTCTATGCACTAGACAGTTAAGTTAATGAGAGCGACTGTTAGTACGTACAGTCGAGTTCTCCAATATCTATACAGTCAACAGTTCAAAAATATCTATACACAGACCTTATTGCCAGTTACATAAGGTCCGTGTTCAGATATTTATGAACCGTTGGCTGCACAGATATTGGAGAACTCGACTGTACATAACATACGCCAAAAATGCCGCAACTTCCAACGCGACACACGTGATTCGTGATTACACTTATCTGTAGAGTTTTCTTAATCTCAAGGTGTCAGTCATAAATGCGAAACAGATGAGATGTAGATAATAATATCATATTGATGTACGTCTTTAAGTTTGCGATTACACGCAGGATCAAGGCCTGATACAAAACCGACGATAACAGGACCGTGTTTTATAAAGCTACAAGTTACAATTTACAAGCGGAAGTCTCTTTCTAACAAAAGGCGATAGAATGAGACTTCCGCTTGCAAATTGTAACTTGTAGCTTTATAAAACACGACCCAGGTGAAACGTGCTGAGCCTCTAGTGTCACTCACTACGGGAAAATAGGCAGGATACGTGCCACTAGAGTATCTACAATAAACTATTCTCATAGTATTACTGATTTAAAGGATATTACTAATTATAGAGTATTTCATAGAAGGTTGAAGGCATTCTTATTGAGAGGGTGTTTTTACAGCATTGAAGAGATTTTCGTTCGGGATAGTTTGTAAAAATTAGAGAAAATATATGGAAATAATAATAATAATAATGTAATGTAAGCATTTAAACATTACAGTGAATTTAACATGAAACTACCGTGAGACTCAATCATAGTGAAATAAAAACGGATCACTCACTCGACTTATATACGTGAGTGATCCGTTTTTATTTCACTATTACAGTGAATTTCTATTAAATCTAATACCGTAGCTAATTTTTAATTATAATGTAAGAAATTTAAAATTGTAAGTACCTATTTCATATAAGCTTAGATTTAATGTCATTGTAAATTGCTTTTATTATGTTTCATATACAATGTCTGTTTCTGAATAAATAAATGAAACGAAATGAAATATTTTGACACTGTAATGCATTCGCTGCCACCCCTTTGGCCTGAAAGTTTTTCAGGTGCCGCAAACGCACATGTGCGTACCTGTAAAATTGCGACAGAGGCACGGGGTGAGAATCAGGAAAACGCATATATGCGTTGCCGGCAGTGAATGCGTTAACGCAAATACAATGCCAAAATTCGTTCGATCTTCATACTTAGTGTTTGAACGACTGACTAAAATGAGATTCGTATAATAATAATGCCAAAATTTCATTAGAGGCATTATTATTTTGCTTGTAAACTGGAATGAACGCTTTTAGAAATACCATGTGGCTGCAAGATTTTTTTCAGGATGTCATAAAAAACAGTCACATTTTACGGTTCCTGAAATTCAGGCACAGAGATACGGAAACGTTAAATACTTAATAATCCCCGTTAGCACCCTTTGATAAGGAACCCTAAAAACGATAAATAAAATCGATAGTGTTGATGAAAATGTATCAATTAAGTATGATTCATAAGTACTTTTTCCCTGGAAACTTATAATATTAATAGTCTTGATAAAACCAGATAATCCGTATTATGTAAAATGTCAAGATAAAATTGAAAATTAGTCATTGCAATATCTAAAATCACAATCGTACAAAGCACAAATAATTTATATCAATTTACACAGGGTTGCCAGGCCCTAAAATGACTTCCTTTTAATGGGGCAGTCGGGTAAAAATACGAGTACCTAATTAGGTTATCGTCCGGATATGGTCGAGCCGAAAAAAAAGAGGAAAGGCGCGTTAGTTAACTAAATAGTCATGGCGGACAGTGTTACCACACGTCAAACAAGTGTTGCAAGTTGCAAACAACAAATAGGTAAGTAAATGCTTGAGGCAGACCTTCACTATGACCCTTTCAACGACGCATACAAAAGTTGTCAATCACACGCCAAACGCCAAGTTGACGTAACGTCAACGAGGACTTAAACCTTAAGCATGCGTTGGCAGGTCTCATATTTGCCCTGTGCAGCCGGACGCCTATAAGCGTTTGTGGCGCCGTAGGCACGTCGGCTCATGACGCTTTTAAGCGTCTTTGGCGTTGAAAAACTTAACATCATTTTCAAATGGTATTTACACGGGAGTGATCTGAAAAATCTGCCGTCTCAATAGAACCCGTTAAAGCCTCGAAGGCGCGCCCTAACTCTTTCCTTCTCCTCCTAAAAAGTATGACAACAATTGATAAATAAAGTATGATATTTGCTATCGCGGTGATCATTTATCTTCACAGTGTTATCGCGGTGTCCATTTGGACACCTGTTATTTCCTTTATGAATCATCCTCACACAAACATGCCACAACCAAGGCAAAATATGGGAATTAAGAAGTTAATTCTAGCGTTTACCTTAAAATCTATACTTAGAATACTGTGATTCATCTTTAAACAATCACCTCGTAACGCAATAATACCTTGGTCAAGATAAAAAAGTCATAGTCGGTAGTTAAACAATGGTTAATCTACGATTAACCACCTACTAATCTAAACAAATCACGTTTTTGTATTTCTCAGTAAACTTTGTGACATCATTCTTATTTTAAACCGTACAAAATATACTTCAATCAAACCCCGTGAACAATCGAAAACATTGACAACGAATTGTTCCGTTTTTCCTTTTGACTTATGGAACCCTAAAAATTGTTAGTGTTACAGGCGAATAACCTAAATTGTAACCTAGTGTCTTGTCAATATGAGCTATCGCTGTACTTGCCAAAGAAATGAAAGTTCCTACCATAACATCAATCGCGAGTCAAAAATCAGCCCCCCTACTACGAAAATTCGAACTTGCTATCGTGCCGTCCCTCTTAAGCTAATATTATTTAATACGAGAGTGAGCGGGATGATACGATACGAACTTCGATTTTCGAATTTCGTAGTAGTCCCTCAGCTATGATTGCTAGTGTCGAGTGAGTCTGTCTTTCTCCACCAATCAGAGATAAGCTGCTGGCCTATGATTGATGGAAATTGACAGATAGACCTATTAGCGACCTAGCAGATGTTTGATTGCCCAAAGCCCTCACTGATGTTAGGTAGGTACTTTGAATTCTTTGGCAAGTACAGCGATAGGTCCCTCAATTTGACAATACACTATTAGGTTACAATTTAGGTTATTCGCCTGTAACAATTTAACGTACCATTTTCAGGGTTCCGTAACTGAAAAGGAAAAACGGATGCTTACCTTATCATCATCATCTGCAGCCGATTTCCGAACCACTGCTGGGCACACGCCTCCTCTCACAATGATAGTGCGGATTGGAAACTTCACGCACACCATTGAATTGCTTCGCAGGAGTACACAGGCTTCCTCGCGATGTTTTCCTTCACGGAAAAGCTGATGATAAATTCCGAAAAATTTAGAGGTGCGGGTCTGGGCTCGAACCCACGACCCTCTGCTTGACCAAACCACTAGACTAAGCTACCTAGGGTTTACCTTATATTCCTGCGTAATTGACCGAGCGAACAAAATCAGCGAGTTGTCTCCGTTTCAGACCCCATACTACGAAAATCTAAAATCGAAGTCCTATACTACGCGATAGGATAGTATCATAGTATCCGCTCAGCCCCCCGACTGCGAAGTGCAAAATTCGAACTTCCTATCGTGCCATCCCTCTCAAGCTAATACAATACGATACGAGAGTGAGCGGGATGATACGATACGAACTTCGATTTTCGAATTTCGTAGTATGGGGGCTGTTCTCCTCGACAGGTCGCATTTCTAAACCGAATCTCGTGAAATTTTGTGAGCTAGTTCGCTAATTATAGCTATGGTTTTTTGTAGATTCTTTTTTTGGATTTTTTTTTATAGAAAAATATAACGAGAAATGTCAAAAATGACCCGATCTTGGTGAAATTTTATGATCCAGATCGAAAGGTACTTATTACAGGATTTTTCGTCAATTAGTTTAAAAAAAAAGCGGAAAATATTCTAAAATGAAGGCTACGAGGTCTACGCTCACAGAGACACTAGTTGGTATTAGGTAGGTACATAATATTTACAAGAACCTACACCGCGGGAGTTACTCACGCTTTTCTAGATACAGATACCGAACCACTTACATATAAATTCGCTAACTTATCAATACTATCTTTTCCTTATCAATATGAATGACAGGGTTGCCGAATTTTTGCTCAAGTTTCCAATAACTACATCGAAGTTTACTTACAATCACTTTACAGTCACCCTTATCTTAATCAGGGAACTTATGCCGTACTGACACACATTTAATTGTGCTTTATAACTGACATATCAAATATATTTGGTGATACGGAATTTATCAAGCAAAGAGAGTAGTGCTCGAAGTCTGTTGACCAAAGGCGCGCGTTTGTTCGTTCAAACACAAAGTTTTACCGTAATTCAGTTTGCGTCGAGTTTGCATAATGGAGAGCAGTTCTTTACTAGGAAACTTGAGGGAGAGAGCACGAGGTAATCCTACTTTCATCTAATTAGGTACAAATGAAGGCGGTACAAGGAGAGAACATGTCTAGTCGTCGTAACAACTTTTTGAGTTATAGCGATTTGAAAGTTTGGAAAGATGTAAATTATCCATTATAATTTTCTCAATTTATACATCTTTTTTTTAAATGATAAAAAAGACAAGTTACATAAATATTTGTATCTGTAACTGAGTGGTAACTTATAGTCTATTGAGTGCTCTACATTTTGAGATTAAAATCTCTTTTTTTTTAATGTTCTTTATTTGTTTGTGGTTTTGCGCGAGCGTTTATGAGTATGGACTTAGACAAAAATTAGCACATACTAATTAATAGGTAGATCATGACTCAGAGACGGACAAGGGATACATATTATCCCCGGAAAATTGCACAGTTCTCACAGGACAGCGATACCCCGGTTCGAGGTAGATTTTTTCACCCCGCGTCGCGTGCGTCGTTCTAATCCGTTTTTTGTTTCTGTTTTGCATTTAGTATATTTTAAGATTTGAATTCACACACAAACTATCACACGTTTTTCGGTAATTCGAAGACAAACGGGAAAACCATACTCGTAATAACATTTATAGCGTATCCTTCCTCATAAGTACAATTTAACACAATAGTGGCTTCGTACTATTCTTAGAACCTTGCGTAAATTTGACCGTCGAATTTCAAATATTTAAATAAACGCTTTAAATAAACAACGAGGGGTTTCATTTTGGTTTTTCCCGGCCTGACAACTGGCCTTTTTAAGACAAGTTTCGGGAAATTACAAAGAGTTTGATAAATAAATTGTAAGTTAAGTAGTGGTTAACTCTAGATTGCTTCAATTGACTTGAGTACAGTTTGTAAATGGAATACGGGCGGTTACTTTAACAGTGGTTACTTAATATTAAGACTAAATGTATTTAGGTAGTTAACTGTTGTTCACAAATTAAGTAATGTAACCAAAGTAACCATACAAAACAATTCAGCATGCTATGTACAATTAATGAAGAACTCGGTTAGCTTAATGACAGTTTTTGTCAGTTGTTCTTTGGTATGCTAATTGTAAGTAAGGCGCGTTGCATTGATGCTTGACAAAACTGTAAAAATGAATTACGGTCTGTTAAGATTGAGTTAAATAATTACAAACAACCTCTTTATCATTTGTACCATATAACCTATTATGTTAACTGTTGCCCGCGACTTCGTCCGTGTAGATTTCGGTTATCGCTATCCAAATTTCTTCTAGATTTGTGCAGCGGTTTTCCCGTGAAGAGGTAACAAACAGAGAGAGAGACAGAGTTACTTTCTCATTTATAATATTAGTTAGGATTAGGATTAGGATAGTTAGGATTAGGATGTCTGGTTTGGTTTAACTAACGCCCGTATTCCATTTACACACTGTAATAAATAAATAAATAAATAATGTAAATGTTGTATGTTGTGTGTACAGTATGTTGTTGTTGTATAGTACGTCACTGTTTGGATTATCTAAGTTCTTAAGATTCTGTAGCTGATATTTCATGTTAACTAGAAATTCATTTGTTTCGTGACATACTTAACTTAGTAATACGATGATTCATTTTGAGGTAGGTAATGACTTGTTATCTGATAACCCTAAACTAGAAATCGTAAAAATCAACATGATGACCTCATACGCGTTTACGAGTATTTGTCAACAATATTTACAAATAGTGTATTACAAATTTTTCGTTTTGACTAATGGTGACCCAGTGTTCGGTACTGCCTAACAAATAGTTGTTTGTCGTAATTAAGGTACCTAATAAAAATTGTAACGTCAATACATTCCTTAATTAAAAAGGTATATATTAAACTTGAAATTCTAAGTTACTTCTCTAAGGTGACCAAAAAAGATTACTTAACTACTTACCCATCTACAAGTCTCGCTGTTGTTTTATTTTATTTATTTATTATTAGTACGTTTCTAATGGACTTACAGTACTTAATTTTTTTACTTTTATGAGATAAACGCTTCGTTGAATGAGAGAGAATTCGAAACGCATCAGCGTATATAGTGTGGTAGCGGAAGTCTCTTTCTAATAACAGGTGATAGAATGAGATTCGCTTGTAAATTGTAACTTGTAGCTACAAGCTAGCTTTATAAAACACGGCCCTGGGAGCCGAGACACTCGCATTTATTGGTCTCGAGAATCCGGTATCCGCCGCCCCGCCGGCACGTATGCTGCCCCCATACTACGAAATTCGAAAATCGAAGTTCGTATCGCATCGTCCCGCTCAGTCTCGTGTTAAATAATATTAGCTTGAGAGGGACGATACGATACGAACTTCGATTTTCGAATTTCGTAGTTCAGGGGCAGTAGGCCGTGCACGAGTTTTCGAATCCTGCGTAACGTTACCGTTATCGTCGTAATCGAGAAACACGTTCACTGGCGGGCGCTGTTCCAAACGTCATACAAATTTCTCGATAACGTTACTACTCGATTACGTTACGCAGGGTTCGAAATCGAATGTTGGCGCTGACGACCGCCCTCCTGAGAAATGTATTTACTAATATATTTCTTTCTCCCACAGTTCGTCAGAGGGTGAAGTCCTTCTTCAACCCCGTATCCTTCGAACCCGTGGCTTTCCGGGACACAGCGAGGTCGGCGGTGTTGGGGATGGTGTTCGCCGAGGTTACAGTATACTACATGCTGAAGGAGAGCGCGAGGCTGGGAGAACTGCCGAGTTATATCACTGGTAAGGGATAGGAATTGGCTAGTTGCCCATGGCACTTAGTTGCGGCTACTAGATGCGACCACAAGCTGCGGACGAGTTTTTTCGTACATTCTGTATAGCATCGGCGCAAACTGAACGTTCGAGTGGCCGCGTTCGAGCCACAAGCTGCGGGAGTCGCCCGCGCTCGCTACTAGGGCCGTGGTTTATAAAGCTACAAATTGTAATTTACAAGCGGAAGTCTCTTTCTAACAAAAGGTGATGGAATGAGACTTCCGCTTGTAAATTGTAACTTATAAAACACGGCCTAGGGGTCGCATTTAGTGGCCGCGGCTAGTGACTCAATGTGCGACAGACCTGTGTCTGAATATTAAACAAGGTTGTCATCGTCTTAGATCTGACAATCCTGGAGTAATACTTAAGCTTCATTTTCTGTAAGTTAATGATGCTAGGCAACTTCTAATAATTTGTCATCGCACTTAATACGAGATCCGAGAGAAGGTTCCACGATGGCATGCAATTAGTATCGATACCGACCAGCCTGTGCAGATAGATAATGTTAAAAATATTTTCAGTCTTAGGTTAATTAATATGACATTGCCATGCCCGACCAGGGTCCCTAAGAAACTAAATGTACCTAGGTACTTAGTTAGTAAGACTTGTACAATACTATGGTTGCAATAAACGACTAAACTAAACTAGACAAAGATGCCCACAAACGTTAACGCTGGACAACACAATTAAAATCCTATTCTTTGGATAAAGTAGATAAAGTTATGTATACAACTCCACATAATTAGGCTTTAAAACACTCGTGTGATCCTATTATGAAACTCAGCTTTGCCTAGTTTCATAAAAACACACTCGTGTTTTAAGTACCCTCATTATGTAGCAGTTGCATAAACTACTATTGTGTATCGTTAAAGTATGTACCTAATATTTTTGTATTACAAATAGAGCAATTTAAAAAAAAACGCAAGGAGGTTCGCTTTACGTGTCCGGTAGTTTAATTTTTTTCGCGGCATTCATCCTTCTTTTCCAAGGTTCCTGTACAGCGGATGACGCCTAATAATGCATATCGTAGTTATGATTTGTACCCCAAGCAGTTTTCTCCAAAGCTCTCTTCTTTTCAGACGCGCTCATAATTAGCATATCATTTGCGGAGTTCCTCCTGGCTCCACTGATAGCCTGGCTAGGCACGCAGCGCCGGCGTAGCATCATGGTCGGCTGGGTCGCCGTCGCGCTGGCCTGCATGCTGCCCGCCTTCGGAGCGCCCAAGCCTGGCGTCGAGGCTGACACTGGTGAGAAAGAAAAGATCATGTCAATAACCAACTTAGAAAAGTTGAAAAACCCCCGACATTGTCATTTCAAAGTTCAATATTTCAAAAACGGGTGAACCGATTTTAATGAAACTTAGCTAAGAACCATCTCGATTAAACTAGCTTTCGAATAAAAAAACCGCATCGAAATCGGTCAATCCGCTTGCGAGCTACGATACACAGATACACAGGTCAAACTTATAACACCCCTCTTTTTCGTCGGGGGTTAAAAAAAAAGTTTTTAGGGTTCCGTACCTCAAAAGGAATAAACGGGACTCTTACACTCCGCTGTCCGCCTGTCTGTCTGTCCGTCGGGCAACAGGCTGTATCTCATGAACCGCGATAGTTAAGACAGTTGAAATTTTCACAGGTGATGTATTTCTCTTTCCGTTGTAACAACAAATTTAAGTGGGGCTCCCACACAACAGACATGATTTTTTTGTCGTTTTTATCCATAATGGTACGGAACCCTTCGTGCGCGAGTCCGACTAGCACTTGGCCGGTTTTTTATTCTGCCGTTGATTTAGAATGCGAAAGGGTAGATTTTCAAACTGGAGACACCTGGGCCGTGTTTTATAAAGCTACAAGTTACAATTTACAAGCGGAAGTCTCATTCTATCACCTTTTATTAGAAAGAGACTTCCGCTTGTAAATTGTAACTTGTAGCTTTATAAAACACGGCGCTGGTGTAATTTGCGCGGCCGTATTATTTACAAATATACGGCCATGCAAATTACACCTGGGTGACCAGGGGACTCCAGTTTGAAAATCCACCCGAAAAATCTTTGGGATCCACAAAACAGAGTCTAAAATGACCTACAATTATTCTAGCTCTCTGCAATGACCGGCGCTCCTTCCCCGCCGGGATCTCCCCAATGGCTGCTATCCGGCTCTCAATTTTGACCCTGGTCGGCCTCTCGTGCGCACTGGCGCGCGTTGCCGTCACCACGCATGCGCTGGCGTACCTCGACGAGTTCAACCCGTCACAGAACTTGCTTATGAACGTTGGTAAGTATTCTTGATTTTTTTTCCTGATTTGAAAGAGGAATAAAAGTTAGCCGCTCTTGTCTCAAGACGATACTTTTGGAGATCGAGTTTGTTCACTCAAGCGGGACAAGGACAACGCTATCCAGTAACGCGTGTGTCAATAAAAAATTGAAAGTTTGGAACGACGCAAGTCATATAAATTTCGTACACATATCTTTTCAAAGTGATAAAAAGACAAGAGAAATGTTAGGGATATTTGTATCTGTAACTGAGAGGGTGACTTATAGTTTATTGAGTGCTCTACATTTTGAGATTAAAATCTCGTTTAAAAAAAATAGTGACTAGACATGTTCTTTCCATGTATGTAGTTATGGGTTGAATTATTAACCTTTAAGTATTTCAAATATTGACCGAGATACCTAAATGTCGAATCGAAAACTATCATAGTTAGCGCCTTACACCGAGTCTTGTTTCTAAAATACTGTAATTTTTTTTTCTTTATTTTCTAATGATACAGTGAGTTTTCTTTGAGTAATTCATCTGTGGTTATCCATTGTAAGAGCTAATGTAACTGGTTTAAAAAAATGCTTTGTGCCAAGTTTCTCAATACATAAAACGGACCACTCACGTAGGTATATAAGTCGAGTTTAGCCGGTCATTTTTCGGACTAATTCGTAGTCCTTAGAGCGCACGACCCAGCAAATTAGTCCGAAACGTGTCGGGCTAAACTCGACTTATATACGCGAGTGATCCGTTTGATTTTACTATGCCTATTAAAATTTATTGAATAAAATTTAGAGTTTAGAATTTTGAATCTTACTGCAAATTTTGAATCTTACTACAAATTTAGACCAGCTCTCTTGTTCCCCAGCCGTTTTCATCCTCGTGCGTGTGGTGCCTCTCCTGGTCGGCACGACCATGCTCCGGCCCCTGCTCGCCAACTTCCCTTGGCTGCAGCTCCTGATTATCACAGTGGGCTTAATCTTCACCATCATCAAGCTGCAAAGATATCCTATTGTGGCGCCGGCCATGGACGTTCCACATGGAGATGAGAGAGGTAAGAGCCAAAGTTATCATTTTCCCTTTGGAGGGTTTAGGGAGGTAGGAAAAACGGAACCCTTATAGGATCACTTTGTTGTCCGTCTGTCTGTCCGTCAAGACCTTTTTTCTCTGGAACGCGTGGAGATAGCACGCTGAAATTAAAATACTCAAACCTGCAGTCCCTTGAAGCTGTGGAAAAATCAAACTTCTAAGTCAACGCAATTGAAGATACAGTCATTAAAGAGGAATAACCACTCTAGACCGCGAACCTAAGGTGGTTATTCCAATTTAGTCAAACTTTATATACGAGGTTGTGTCAGAGTACCGTCGATGCTTATGTTATTACTCTATCTACCTCAGAGGGTCGAGCACGACTTTTCGAATCCTGCGTCACGTAAAATCGAATAGTAAACGTTATCGAGTTTGTATGACGTTTGGAACAGCGCCCGCCCGTTTTTTTGGAACAAAAAAATTGTATCAGGTTTCTCGATCTCGATACGATAACCGTAACGTTACGCAGGATTCGAAAAGTCGTGCTCGCACGCTCAGCAGTATCGTATAACCGTAATATCGTCAGTCACGGTTAGCCCGAAGCCTTGACTCCAAATCTATAACAATCAGCCTACAAAACGGAATGAAATGTAATTGAAATGAAATTTATTTATTTCCTTTAGACATGGTAAAAAGTGGTGTTATAAATTATACCTAGTTATTGTGTAGTGACATGTCTAACCGATGATATCACATAATAGTGAAGGAGATTAAATAATAAATACGTTACAATATATATAAACTCATACAAAAACCACCATATTATGATATACGTACAACATAAAAAATATACCTATGTATAAATAATATACATACAATACGTACTTATACTAAATAATAACAAACATAGTTTTGCGGGTGGTAGGACTTTCTGCGAGGTCCGTCCGGATCGCTACCACCATCTTACTCGCTAATCCTATCGCTAAGCAGCAGTGCTTGCACTGTTGTGTTCCGGTGTGAAGAGTAAGACAGAGCCGGTGTAATTACGGGCACAAGCTCATCTTAGCTCTCTAGGTTGGCAACACATCTGCAAACCCCCCGGGGTTGTGGGTGTCTATGGGCAGTGGTGATCACTTACCATCAGGTGACCCACTTGCTCGTTTGCCTTCCTTGTCATATAAAAAAAAGTTGCTAAAAAGAATTCCCGAATGTTTTTATTTTTTTAGTTTAGTTTAATTTTGGTTTTTCGTCATCATCATCATCATCATCAGCCCACAGCAGTCCACTGCTGGACATAGGCCTCTTCCATGGCGCGCCACAACACTCTGTCTTCGGCCCCTCGCATCCATCCGCCGCCAGCAACCCTCTTGAGGTCGTCCGTCCATCGTGCCTCAGGACGCCCCACACTACGTTTCCCCGTCCGTGGTTTCCATTCGAGGATTGTGATTTTGGTTTTATTGTACTTTTTTTCCATTCCAGGCTTCTTCCGCAGCGTCGGCCGTGTGCTGGGAACCAAGATGGCCGTCATTCAGATCCTGGCCATGTCTTTCCTGGCTGCAGCGCTTTGGGGCTTCGGTTCGCAGGAGGCCGACTTTGCCAAGGTAAGACCAGAGATGGCGCTGTCGCCTGTGCCACAGATTTAAAGTGGCCCTAAATCTTGGCTTGTACGGCGCGCTCTTTTGGCCAGTTTTATTGATGATTGAGTCCTTTCTCTGACTCAAATGGCTTGCAATACAAAGCTACAAATATAAATATACCTTAAACTAACTTTTCTTCTTCATTCTTCAAGCGAGAATCGACAAAATTGTTTTTACATTCATAATGTTAATCTTGATCGAGGTTATTGTTATCTGTTCTACTTACTTTACTATTCGAACAACGTGCTTGCGTACTCCTCTGCTGACTTAAAAGCGAGTATCTCCATAGAAAACTCAAGGCAGTTACGCCTTTTTGTGTTAGTAGGGTATCTTAAACAGGCTAGATTGTACTGGGTAATACAATTGCGTGGTATTGTTCAATGGGAGTGGTTCTAACAAAAGCCATTAATCTGTGAAGATAAGATAAGTTAATGGGCCTTCTACACTCCCGAATATGTATACAATACAGACTTCTAGTTACCGAACAACGGTTATAGTAGTTTATGCAACTGCTACATAATGAGGGTTCTTAAAACACGAGTGTGTTTTTATGAAACGAGGCGAAGCTGAGTTTCATAATAGGATCAAACGAGTGTTTTAAGGCCTAATTATGTGGAGTTGCATACATTACTTTATCTACACATATTATAAGTACTCTAAGATGGGTTCATAAGCCGAAGGCATATATCGTACCCATACCTGTCACGAATTTGACTGTTTTTTTTTATCATAGACAAACATACCCGACCTGACGTTTCGTAAACTGTTTTTTTTTTATTGTAAAAAAAACGCATTATTATTTATACATGTCGGACTGAACTCGACTTATATACGTGAGTGATCCGTTTTATTTCACTATGATTATTAATTACGTTGGTTTTGAAATTTGAAACTTCGAATTCGATATCGAAAAGTCATTACGACATCGAATTCGAGTCGTAATGACTATTACTTTACTGCTGGTGGTGGGGGTGGTGCTGGGGCTGGCGTTGTCGGCGAGAAGGCGACGGCGTACTGAAATGCTGGTCATTTTCTACGGTTTCTGAACGCATTATGGAGGACTTATGATATGTGTGTAGATAAAATAATTATAATTACCGACAGTGTCTTGTTTAATCTCGACAATGGCGTTATCATCGATGGTATTGATGGAGCTCTTATTAAAAAAAAACTAATTGACTTCTAGTCACTCCACTTTTTCTCGAATGAGTGGGTTGATTTTACTAGTACACCTGTGTAACTATTGCTCGAATAGGAGCTACAACTGCAAAGCTTTTCCGCTAGAGGCGCCACGAGCACAAATATCTAAATGTCGTAATGTATCCTTCCATTCCTACCGACTGCGCCATGTTAGACGCCATGTTGTATGAAGCTTGAGGTCCCGGGTTCGATCCCCGGTCGGGGCAGATGTTTGTATGATGAATACGAATGCTTGTTCTCGGGTCTTGGATGTTTAATATGTAATGGAACTTGTTCCATGTTGTAGGTAACTACGAGATTAAATAAACGTAGATGAACTGCGCAGTTTAGTCATGAATAAGTAAATAAGAGTTGTTTCCGGTTTAACGCGCATACCACCTTGTCAGATGTGCTAAATCATCGAGTTCGAAAACCAATAAAACTTAATCTGTTCGTATGTTTTGTGTTAAAATTAAAAACTCGTGATTTCCGCAATGAATGTCCTACTTTACTTACATGTTTAATATGTATTTAAGTATGTATTTACTTATATAAGTATGTTCATCCGTTATCTAGTACCCATAGTACAGGCTTTGCCTAGTTTGGGACGAGGTCAATTGGTGTCAATTGTCCCATGTTATTTATTTATTTATTTATGTTGAGGAGATACGTGGGACACTTTAATCAAACTACAACTGTAAGACTGACTAATACATTATTTAAATATAACCACATGTATAATATTTGAAACTTGTTTTGATATCACCAGACATCACAAATTGTTCGTTGTTTGAAGCTGTTAAATTTAATTTCTCAAAGCTATAGTAAAATTGTGATGACATCTATGATTTCCATGGCCAGTGCAGTTATGCGATCGTATTAAATTTTGACTAGTTGCAAGTAGTACCGAATAACTAATCAGGACGGTAATTTTGTCCTACTCGAGTTATATTTAAATTTCATGATTGTTTTTCTGCGAATGGTATTTGCACAAAATTTTCGGGTAAACATTTTGGACGCTACGCGATGGCAATAAGTCGATGATTCATAATATTTTATCAGTCACGTGTATCAGTAACTTGACAATACGTTACGAGTCGATAAACAAGACCGAGTTCGGAGTTCGGAAATATTTTACCTTATGTTTACTACTTTTAAGCCGTTTTTTTTTAATTGGTAAAATATATATGGTTTTGGTAATATTTTTAAAATACCTATCTAACGATGCCCTTTGCCGCGAGGGAGGTGTCCAACAAAACATTTTTTTATCTTTTTATCCTACTACGCAACGTTTTCGCCGCGAGCGATATTATAGTATAGCAATAAGACTGAAGATTTAATGATTGATTAAGGGACTCTATGGAAAAGAGATTACTAAGATTACCGACTTTATCATAATTACGTTTATCAGTAAAATTATAAAATAACATTCTAACAATAAATCAATTTATCTTAATAAATCCACCAAGCTATCAGTAAAATTTTATCCAAAGTCACAAATACAATAAAACTGATAATGAAAAAAATTATGTCACGTCTTACAATCGTAAGACGTGACATAAAATAATGAATACGTAAAGTTTTTCGGAATTTATGCCCTAAATTATAAATAGGTAATTTACCATGAATTTTTCGGTGACGGAAAACGTCTGAGGAAACCTGCACAGTCCTGCAAAGCAATTCAATGGTGTCTGTGAAATTCCCAATTCGCTCTCGTACTGCGAGCAGCGCCGTGTTTTATACAGTTACAAGTTACAATTTACAGGCGGAAGTCTCTTTCTAATAAAAGGTGATAGAATGAGACTTCCGCTTGTAAATTACAACTTGTAGCTTTATAAAACACGGCCCAGGTCTGTGTCCAGCAGCGGAACGTAAACAGGCTGGTGACGACTCAGAGATGGCGCTGGTGCAGTAACTACAGCAATCTTCTTTCTATTCACAGTACAAGTACCACGTGGTCCCAGGAACCGGTTCGATCTGGGAGATGGGGGAGCCACTGCGCGCCTTGTTCATCATATTGGGTGTTATTGTAAGTACTAAGCAGATACAAGTAATATAAAGACTGCCAATCTCCATACTATGTTGCGTGGCTCCGAAACATAAGGTTCACTAGATGGCGTTGTTTACATACATGCTAAACAACGCCATCTAGTGAACCTTATAATTCGGAGCTATGCAAGTTAGTATGAAGATTGGCAGTCTTTGTATTGCTTGTTTGTGGTACTAGTTAACGTTTATCCATATTTATGAACTAAAAACAATTACTTTGCTCACCCGCGACCACAAGTGAAAAATAGTTATACTCTGTGCTTCAAATGTATGTTTTCATGCAACACCTCCGCCTCCACTGCTACACGAATCCACACATGCCACACAGCCCCAACTATCACCACCACCACTAAACTAAGCGCTGACGCGTTTCAGCACTCTCCACGAGGCACGAAGCACAACAACAACCGTTCAACATGCCACTACATGTTGCACGTTGGGTCTGTGTGGCATGTGTTGAATTGTAACAGTGTTGCATGTATGTTACATATGCCGCACAGATATAACTATTTTTCACTTGTGGTCGCGGGTGAGCAAAGTAATCGTTTTTGGTTCATAAATATGAACCTACGCAAAGTAACGCATTCAATATTGTGTTTATCCAATTACCCATTTCCGTAATCTAATTACAGCTAGTCGGCTTCATGTACACGGGACCAGTGATGCTGACTCTGGACAAGAAGGCTGTCATCCGCAACACAGCGCGCATGACGAACTACTGCGTGATCGCGTTCGCTCTCATGACCGCTTCGATTGACTGCTCGAAGGGGGATGTCGCGGGGCTGGACGACACGACGTACATCCAGCCTTTCTGCGGACTGGGCTGCGGGTGAGTGCAACTACATAACATAGGGAGCGTCCGTTAGTCATGTGGGGCTCGAAAGGGGGGAGGAGGGAGGGGGAGGGTAAGGAGGGATTGGGGAGGGGGAGGGGTGGCAGGAGGAGGTTCGGATAAGTTACGAATGGTATCCTATCATTTCGCCGACAAACGTTTCGCAACTGATTCGTTTCGCAAAATTATCATTTCAAAAACGGCATTTTTTCTGGAACATTTCAGGATTAATTTCAGAACCATCGTGTAGAAGGTGTAGTGAGATACCATCAGTGTGTATTTATTTTTTCTGATTCAAAATTGATTATTTGATAAAAATCATCACGTGTCGTGATTAATTACGCCTGAAAATACTAATGAAGTTTTAGTTCCAAACTACTAGCTGTCGTGCCAGAACTCCCATATCCCGAGGGTATTTAAAAATATCTTTTTTCTTGTACAAACCTCTTCCCCCTCCTTTTCACCCCCTTAAGGGTGGAATTTCCGAAAATCCCGCCTTAACCATAGCCTACATTATAAAAGGAACCTTTAAGCCAAATTTCAGCTTTCTAGGTCCAAGGGTTTAGACTGGACGATGATCAGTCCATCAGTCCATCAGTCAGTCAGTCAGGACATTTCTTGTACTTTTATTTTATAGATTAAAGGCTCTGTAGTCTACTTATTTCTTATTCTGTGCTAATCTTTGTCTCCAGCTGTGACCGGCCCTGGACACAATTCGACCCGGTCTGCGTCACGGAGCAGATGACCACGTATTACTCCCCGTGCCACGCCGGCTGTACCTCGACCGGTACTCTTGGGAACCTCGCGTAAGTTTTTTTTATATACTTTATTGAGGCTTTCCTATACACGCACTAGGTCATAGCACTACAGACGGCTACGGACTTACTAAATGGCGTGCAATATGTAATCAGCCGCAACTTCGCATGATTTTGTAACGTTAGATTTAAACAATTATACGAGCTTCACTATCCATAATTTTGATTTCCCAAATAAAAGTATTAAGAATCACGATGTCAGACGAAAGACGACCACTGCTGGACATAGGCCTCCCCCGCGGCTCTCCACTCAGACCGGTGTCTTGTGCTTTCCGCATCCACCGCGGTCCCGCGATCTTTACCAGGTCGTTGGAGGCCTACTGACAGCTCGTCTCCCGGTCCGCGGACGCCATTCGAGAACCTTCTGACCTCATCGGCCATCAGTCCTGCGAGCAATGTTTAAGTTCCGCAATTCTTCGGGCTATGTCGGTAACCTTAGTCCTACTGCGAATATCATCATTCTTGAGTCTATCCCGCAGAGAAACTCCGAGCATAGTCCTCTCCATAGCCCTCTGAGTGACTTTGAGCTTCCTTATGAGGCCTATCGCTAGCGCCCATCTCAGATCCGTAAGAGAAGATTAACAAATCCATACATTTCAGGATGTACACCAACTGCACATGCTCCCCGAGCGGGCGCGTGGCGGCCGGCGCGTGCGGCGACGGCACGTGCTACGTCGCGTACGGGCTGCACACCACGCTGTTCACGGGGGCCACGCTCGCTGCCGGTAAGTGTCCCACCCAATACGATAAACAAGGCGCGCAGTGGCGCCCCCATTTCCCAGATCGCTCCGGTTCCAGGGACCACGTGATTGTACTGTGAATAGAAAGAAGATTGCTGTAGTTACTGCACTAGCGCCATCTCTGAGTCATCACCATGCTTTCCACTGCTGGGCACAAGTCTGCTCTCAGAATGAGACGGCTTGGTTAGTTCCCACGCGGGCCCAGTGCGGATTGAGAACTTCACACACACCATTGAATTGCTTCGCAGGAGTATGCAGCATTCTCACGATATTTTCCTTCACCGAAAAGCTCATGATAAATTACAAATGTAATTCCGCACATAGGTAATTTCAGAAAAACTCAGAGGTACGAGCCGGGGTTTGAATCCACGACCCTCTGCTTGGGAGGCCATAGGTCAAACCACTAGGCTATCACGGCTAGTTATATTTATTTATACATTGTTTTATGTGTGTGTTTTTGGCATTTGTGTGACAGTTTTGTTTTAGTACATATGAGTTTTAGGACCGTAACAAATTTTTACATGGGCGCAACCGTGTGCTGTACGTGTGTGTTCCTCGTCCCCCTCAAAAAGTGGCAGAAATATTGTAGTGCATAGATAAGCCAAAGGCGCCTCCCGTCTGTCTGCTTTATTTTTAACAAATTTCAAACTGATGCGTACCTAAATATACAGAAAAACCAGAAAAAAAATAATCTCGAATTGGGGTTCGAACCCAAACCGTGGTAACGCGCTAATCCGACGCTATTCGAGCAATTGATTGCTTTATGTTTCTAACTACCTCTACTAGGTACCTCTTAGCACAGGTATTCTAATAGTTAAAAAGAGGTACCAACCACATTGTTAACACTGTACTTTTTGTTACCTCAATATATATATTTTTTATTTTTTTTTTTTAACTGAAGACTTCTTCTTCCTTCCAGCGCTAGCATTTTCTATGCAGCTGACGATAATGCTGGAGGCGGTGGACCGGCGCGACAAAGCCGTAGCGCTGGGCATCGCGTCGGCGGCCGTGTCGCTGTTCGCCTTCGTGGGCGCGCACGGGCTGTACGCGGGGATCGCTGGTGAGTAACCTACACAGCTGTGAAAAAACGTTTCTTCACCTTTACAGTTTTAAAACACTATTATTATTATTCGTATGGCATTTTAGTCAGTCGTTCAAACACTCATTCTACATTACAATCTATACTACAGTTCCATGTTGAGGTCCTTAATCCAGTGGATGGCGTCATTTGCAACTTAATATAGAAAGTATAAGTTTAGCTAAGTGTGACGTTCTGAATAAGGTCCTTAAAGAACATGACATAGACATACTCCTTTTAAAATACTGACACATGAATACACAGAAAAAACCGGACAAGTGCGAGGCGGACTCGCGCACGAGGGTTCCTTACAAAGATTTGCCTACTTTTCCCCAGTGTTTTAAGTTGTCCAGTATAGAGCCGGTTCCTAAGCAAAATTTAGGCAGTGTGAGGTCATTTTATATTGGTCTGTGACGTATACAGACATACATAAAAAAATTAAGATTTTGAGAATTTTCTGAGTGGTTATGCTATAAGAGATATACCTTCATAAAGAAATTTCAAGTTTCCAGGACAACTGGAAGTACCCTTTAGGTTTTCGGGGTAAGGAAATTTGTATGGAAACAACCTTTTTAATGATTGTATCTTTTGATTGCGTTGACTTAGAAGGTTGATTTTTTCACAGCTTCGAGGGACTGCAGGCTTGAATATTTGATATTAATTTTAGCCTGTTACCCCCACGCTTTCCAGAGAAAAAAAGGCCTTGACAGACAGACATACAGACGGACAACAAAGTGATCCTATAAGGATTTCGTTTTTTCCTATTTAGGTACGGAACCCTAACCACCAGAAAATGCTAACTCAGGGAATCAAACCCGGATCCTCGACATTCCGTGTGGCGTGCCATCGGATTGTTATGTCAGTTTCTGCACTACTGTGACAGCTAGCTGTTTCCGATACCAATTACTTAGTGATCATTCTGGTGTTGCCAGCGTTCCTAGGCGGCGGTAATTGCTTAACATCAGGCGCTCCGCTTGCTTGTTTGCTACCGACGTGGTATTAAAAAAAACAATCTAAGGGATCTTATGTCGCTTCTGGTACTAATCAGCCATGTTACTTCCAGCATACACCTGCGCGCTGTTCCGTGGCCAAGACTGCCTCATCCAGACCTCCAAGTTCCTGCCCAGGATCGGGTTCACGAGCACCGGGCTGGCCGGAGCCTCGCTCCTCATCACAGCCGTCGCGTACATCATCCAGCACAGACAGACGAAGAGAGAGGACATGAAGAAGAAGCAGGCAGAAGCAGAACAAGTGAACCTGTCCAGGCTCTAGGGAATGAGTTGGTAGTGCTGCGAGGAATCGCTAGATGGCGCTGTAGTTATATTTGTAAAGTTGACGGGGATCGATTTTTGAATCTCACTTGGTGACTAAATTATCACCCAGGACATTGATATCACTATTTTCCAAAAGCCTTATTTTTGAATGTCATACCATAATTATGTTAGTAGACAACATGCAGCTAATTTGCGTTTCTGTCGTAGACAAGCGAGTCAACAGTGGATTGAGGTTAGCTGTCACTGCCAGTGGTCAAGAAGTCACTCAGTGATCTCGTTTACGAGTTGGTGGGGGCATCCGTGTTTGATATCATGGGCATGAGAATTTTAGTCACCGGTGAGATTCAAAAATACGAAATTTTTAGAAATCACTGAATTTAGCCACCGAGTGAGATTCAAAAATCGATCCCCGGCTGAAGCTAAAAGTTACAATTTACAAGCGGAAGTCTCATTCTATCAGCTTTTGTTAGAAATATTTGTAACTTGTTGCTTTATAAAACACGGCCCCGGCGGACTAGCACGGCCGTGCTAGAGGACTAGAAAATGTTGCACATAACAGTGATATTGTTTTGCGTCAATTTAAAAAAAATTAAGTTAAAGTTAGTAAAAATATTTTTAGCATGAAACTACCGTGAGACTCAATCATAGTGAAATGAAACGGAACCCAGACGGCTCCCAGATGAAGGACTACGAATTAGTCTGAAACATGTCGGGCTTAACTCGACTCGTATATAAATACATGAGTGATACGTTTTATTTCGCTACGATGTGGAAATATTGTCACAAGGTACTATTAAACCAAATCAATTGGGTGTTTGAGCGATGTGAGAATAAACTTAATAATTACACTAAGTATACCACTTCAAGTTTTTTAAACTACTCGCAAAAAATCAATGCCTCATTGCGATTTAGATGATTTTTAATTAGTGTTCGATGACTAGAAATTATAACGTCATATTTCAGTAACTATACAAAACTATTCGTTTTATTATTTTAGAAAAAGTTGGTCATTTGACCTTTACTTATTCTGTGCTAAGGTTTCAAATACCTACCCAATTGATTTCTGACCCACTATAAAACGTTTTCACAGTGAACGCCATAGTGACATCGCTTTGGTTAACAAGGGAAACTGTGAAAAGGTTCTATTTAGGGTCAGATAATGATGTTGATATTAAATAGTTCGACAGTAGGTAGCTAGATAATATTTAGTACGGTCAAGTGCAAAAATATGTATCGAATTAATCCACCACAACAACAATACCACAACCTTAATTCGCCGACATAAGAGCCATGGGACATATTTTTGGGTGAGTTTGTATGCACCCATATTTTTGCACTTTTGACTGTACTTTCTTGGTCGTAGGTATACTCCACGACTATTAAAAATTTGCAGGTATCCTGCGGTTTTAACTCTAGTATTTAGTATACAGTTGCAGTAAATATCGAATAATGCCAAAGAAAGTTTGTAACATTCATTAGTGATACAATAAAATTGATTCTATTAATGTTACAAGCTTATTGCTTTCACCGGCGGTAACCCAGACACAATAGACTTTCTATTGCTATAACGTCTATAGCCGCTTACCGCCGGCGAACGTGTTATTTAATAAGACCGGTAAACAAGCTAAAATTTGGCCGTCGTGACCAGGGTCGCGTTTTTTAAAGCTACAATTTACAAGCGGAAGTCTCTTTCTAACAAAAGGTGATAAAATGAGACTTCCGCTTGTGAACTGTAACTTGTAGCTTTATAAAACACGGTCCAGCCCCCTAGCACGCTAACATTCATCCACGGCATAAACCGTTTGTCCCTCTCGCATTTGCATATTTCTTAGAAAGTGACGAATGTTTTATGTCGCGAGTAAAATTTATCGTGCTAGAGGGTCAGAGGGTCGAGCACGACTTTACGAATGCTGCGTAACGTTACGGTTATCGTATCGAGATCGAGAAACGTCATACTAAATTTTAGTTCCAAATACGCTCACGGGCGGGCGCTGTTCCAAACGTCATACAAACTCGACAATGTTCACTATTCGATTTTACGTTACGCAGCATTCGTAAAGTCGTGCTCGACCCTCAGAGTGCCTAGTGTAATCGACAACCAAAATATAAGTAAAATACGTCTCAAAAGTGTCGATACGTGCCGATAGAGGCGCTGACCATGTACCCATAATAGTCGAGACGTCAACGCCAAAGCGAGACGTTTTCTTGTATCAATTAGAAAAGTTGAAAAACCCCCGACATTGTCATTTCAAAGTTCAATATTTCAAAAACAGGTGAACCCAGTTTAATGAAACTTAGCTAAGAACCATCTCGATTAAACTAGCTTTCGATTAAAAAAAACCGCATCGAAATCGGTCTATTGCCGTTTGGGAGCTATGATGCCACAGACAGTTATACACAGATCAAACTTGTAACACCCCTCTTTTTCGTCGGGGGTTAAAATTTACACTAGAGACTCTGAATGAATGTCGAGTGTATTACTAAGTAAAGGTATTGATAATATAATAATTAATAATGTAAGAATTAGTGCCATTATGTCATCGAAGGAACAAATAATGTTATGTAATGTAAATTGTAAATTTAACTGTTTCTAAGTAATATCCTGAAACTTTTTATTGATAATGATAAAAGGAAATTCAGGTGTAATGGAACTGATACCAGTGAAATTAAAATATTTTGATTTTATGACGATTTAGTTGTGATGTCTTTTCTCTTTCAACCTCGTAAAAAGAGTATTTTTTGTTTTGAGGGCTTAAAGTGGGTTTTTCTACCCCTCTGCTCATGGGAGTGGAGATGGAGTACCTAAAGTCTATCCCGTTATTCATAAAGATATTTTAACTAAAATGCCGTTAAAGTTCGTTTGTCCCTTTTTGTCACATTGACATTTCCGTTAGTAAGAAGAAGACAAAACCTATTTTAGCTAATGGAGGCTTGATTGGCGTTTATGAATAAGACCCTAAACCTATAACACAGTACCGTGACTGACTGACTGACTGACTGACTGACAGACAACGCGCAGCCTAAACCACTGGACATTGATAAACATATACCTTGAGTATCTTAGAGGTGCACTAAGAAGGGATTTTTCGAAATTCCCACGGGATGGGGAACTAGCCCATTTTGAATTATTTCACGGGGGCAAAGCCGCTGGTCATAAAGCTAGTTTGACATATTTCAATAAACTTTGGTAAAGAAAGAAAGGAGAATAATGTTGAATCTATTGAAATTGAGTTTTTTCTCGATTACTGGATTCCATTGAAACGTCAGCCGACATTCCATGCTATCGCATTTGCCTCGCTAGGCTCAGTAGATATTTTTATCTCGATGAGACGGGACTCGATGTCCGATAACCCTATTTATGAAGTTATAAATAAATAATAATAAATAATAAATATCATGGGACAATTGACACCAATTGACCTAGTCCCAAACTAGGCAAAGCCTGTACTATGGGTACTAGACAACGGATAAACATACTTATATACATATTAAACATTCAAGATCCGAGAACAAACATTCGTATTCATCATACAAACATCTGCCCCGACCGGGATTCGAACCCGGGACCTCAAGCTTCATAGTCAGGGTCTCTAACCACTAGGCTATCCGGTCGTCAATAAGTTAGTAGGTACTTTGCTCACACATGTAATATCCCTATTATATCAGATAATGATACAATATATTACTATACATTGAATTGATTCGACGAAAGGGAGGACTTTAAGGAGATCGCTCTCTGAGGGTCGAGCACGACTTTACGAATGCTGCGTTACGTTACGGTTATCGTATAGAGAGATCGAGAAACCTCATACTAAATTTTAGTTCCAAATACGCTCACGGGCGGACGCTGTTCCAAACGTCATACAAACTCAACAACGTTTACTATTCGATTTTACGTGACGCAGGTTTCGAAAAGTCGTGCTCGACCCCCTGCTTATTGATGTTGATGGTAATTCGGTATTTGAATTATAAAATAAATGCAATATGTCCGTGGCAGGGTGTCTTGGAAGACAGCAAGCAAGTGCGACTCCTTGATAGTGACTTTTAATGAAAAGTCGTGCAGGTACTCGCTGTAACAGAAAAATAAACTAAATATTATCGAAGAAGTGTTGGTTTATCATTGAAGAGTCCTCTAGCAGCTAAGGAGCAGTTGCCATTTTTTTTAAACGACAAGGAAGGCAAACGAGCAAGTGGGTCACCTGATCATGATCACCACTGCCCATAGACACCCGCGCAATCCCGGGGGGTTTGCAGATGCGTTGCCAACCTAGAGAGCTAAGACGAAACGCCTCTTGTGCCCGTAATTACACCGGCTGTCTTACTCTCCACACCGGAACACAACAGTGCAAGCACTGCTGCTTAGCAGCAGGATTAGCAAGTAAGATGGTGGTAGCGATCCGGACGGACCTCGCAAAGGGTCCTACCCAAGAAGACGTGTGTCACGCGCTCACAGTAGGTACCTAAAATGAGTCAATCATAATCTGTTACCTACCTCAGTACTTACTGTAGCAATGCTGCCATAATTTGTTAGTACTTACCTATTCCACTTTTAACAAGAAACTACAGTGAGAGTCAATCATAGTGAAATAAACGGATCACTCGCGTTCATAAGTCGAGTTTTGGCTCCGTGTGTTTCTGAGTCATTCGTAGTCTTTCTCCCGAGAGGGTACGACTCAGCGGCAGCGAGACTGCGCATTAGTCCGAAACATGTCGGGCTAAACTCGACTTAATAATGTCTGAGTAATTCGGTTATTTCACTGTACTTAATACTCTCACTTTTTCGTCCTCTCGTCCCATCATATTTAGCGTATTTAACAATTAGCGTTTTAATTTAAACAATGAAGGAAGGATCTATTAAATTGAAAGCAAGAACAGAACAGCGCCGGTAACGCCACCTCTTATCAAATTTAAAAAACCCTAAAAGTCACCCAAAAAAAATTACAAACGAAATAGAACGCATGCTGCGTTTCGTTCCTCTGTTTGACTTTGACAATCACCTGATTGTCACCTGTCAGCTGTCAAAAACTCGCATCGCCGCGCTCAGCGTGCAACTCGCTATTTCCAAGTGTAGTTACTGATAAAAACCACTTACAATCAAGTTTTATAATACCAGCGATAATGGTGGAAACGGGAGACTTAAATAAGAAGGTAACTGAACGACACATGTTTTTGCCTACTTAAGTTTTACTGATAAGCTCGCGACAAGTATTTATCTACTGTAACCTTGTCTCCTCGTAGAGGTCATGTTATTACGATTACTATTCACAAATGAACGCTAGATGATCCTAGATCGTAAATAAATAATGAACGTACAATTTTCTGAGATGACACAGTTAAAAATACTTGTATACTTATCATGTTTATTACTTAACTATGGAGGTAGAATCCGGTTTCTATAAACAGACGTGGAATTGAAATTATTATCACGCAAATAACAACCAGTGATTATCTGTCGGATCAAGATGCTATTTTGTGTTTTTTCTGGTTAAATTACCAGTCATTAGATCCTGTGGATTGTCAATTGTTTCGCAATTTTATGTAGAAGTTACAAACATGTTAGGAAAATTTTGAAAAATTCTATTTTGATTATTTCAGCAATATTAAGTATATACCTAAAGAATTTGATGTATGAATTCCTCTTCAATTAACTTGCTTTCATTTAAAAATGGTACAATAAAAATAAAGCATGTTTATTTTGGCATAGTAGCGAGAGAATATTTTTCAAAGAATACAAGAAGGTATTTTCTTTTGAATGTGTAGGTAACAGGTAGTTGGTTGGCAGCCATTTCAATAAAGGTTTGGGTAGCCATTACTTATTTACACAATCTTACACAGTGCAATGTGATTCACATCATTTTAAACATTCCATCGACATTCGAAATGAGATCAAACACTGCAAAAGTTTTGCAAATGTGAATGTATGCAGGCTGTGCTGTTGCTCCTTGTTGATTCGCGCATGCACAGAGCATTTATCTTAACACTTAATTTTTTAGCGGGTTCTTCTAATTCTAATGAAATGCTTCTCTACACTTTCTTGGCTTGTCTGACGCACTACTTGCATCTTCCAGGCCAATGACCATCGACTGAAACCAGCGGTAAGACTAAAATTATTAATTGGCACGTGGGTAGTTTTAGTTACTAACATTTCCTTCTATACATTCTAATGTACAAGTGCATAATGTAAAGCTGAAAACATTGTATTGATTCAGGCGTAACTTTGCGGAGATCCATGTTACAAGTAATGGATTAAATTAATTTGCTCTACAACATTTACGGCGTCCGCTGAGGATGCCTTGGAGAGAGGCGAAACACGTGTCCGATACTGTTTTACTGGTGGTGGTAGTGTTGGCTGTGGGTTTAGTAGCGTTTGCGTTGATTATTTTATTTTCAATTTGCGGAGGGAGGGCGGGAAAATTAATGCATGTTAATAAATACTCAGCGCAGACGAGGCTATTTTGCATGACCATACTGCACTACTTCGCGGAGGAGCAAATTAATTTAATCCGTTACATGAAGCTGAAAACACATCATTGAGTATTTATCTCATTGTATTCTGACAAGTCAGTTGTATATCAGTTTGATTAATTTAATATGGTAAGTGACTCGCAGATGTAATGGTGTATCGCAGATGTAATCACAGATGTCTGAATCTAAGAACTATGTGTGAAAATGGTTGTAGCAATATAGCAAACTTGCACCTTTTCATACAAACATTTCAATTAATTAATTATGTAAACAGTAATTTTTGAAAATTATTACAAATAAAAAGAATGGTGATATTGACTATAAATACAAAAGACAATGTTCACGGATACATTTCTGAAAACAATGATTGACAATTAAATGCAACACACCAAGTAATGCACTATTGCTTAGCGGAACTAATCAAATAATAACTTTTTGCTTTCTGTTCATGTAGCATGCTTTTAACCATTTATTAAAATTCTGAAGAATTTTTTTGTGATCAGATTTTGCCACTAACTGGGTCGTGTTTTATAAAGCTACAAGTTGTAATTTACAAGCGGAAGTCTCTTCCTAATAAAAGGTGATAGAATGAGACTCCCGCTTGTAAATTGTAACTTTATAAAACACGGTCCTGGTCACTTTAGAAAATGTCGTACAGTTACTGGGCCACCAATTTTGTATAGAAATACTGAGTATGAATTCTTTCAGTAACAGTTCTGGATCTATATGTTTTAATTTAATTAGATAATTTTCATTCTCTTAATTGCAGATAAATTAGCAAAGTGGCTAGTTTCAGGGCTAGGTACTTTCATCAAGTTTCTACATATACCAAACAAAAAGTCTTAGGTAATTAACTCGATGTGAACAAACTAAGCCATGTGACACAGTGAAACAGCCAATTAAGACTGACCACAGATACAGAACCAAATCTGTGGTCCGTCTTAATTGGCTGTTTCACTGTGTCACATGGCTTAGTTTGTCTACATAGTGGTTAATTACCTAAGCCTTTTTGGTATAATCCTTATAAGGGAGAAAACACTTAAAACGAATATTAGATTTGCAAAGTTTACCACGTAACATTGGCGCATCGTTGATAGAGGCAGACGATAGTGTGGCTGTTTATAAAAACATGTATCTGTCGCTCTAGACGAAAATATTCACACTCAAACTATTTTTTTAAATATGTTGGCAACCACCTGCCGTTCTTGAAATGTTCCACACGGGGCGGTGCGCCCCCCCTGCCCCCTCACGCTGCGCCACTGAATATGACTAAACAATAAACTGATCACAGCCATTGAAATTCTATACAAAGTGACCAGTTACTTTTGTTCTTTAGTATACCTAGTTACCGTCTTCTTCATTCATCCATTCTTTAATGATAAATACGAGTCATATAATAGTATATATATAAACATCCCTTATAATAATAGCTAGTAGCATTAGTGTTATCTTCGTATTATCTGTTTTGCCTACATTATCATTCTGCGTATGAGACATTGATCAAAATTGTAGGTATAGTATATTATGCACGAGTAATAGCAAATAGAGTAGTAATTCAGAAATAAATAATATTTAAGTAGGTACCTATGGCATTATGGAACATTGCAGTTTCTTTTACCAATATCTATCGCTGCGGACCGACTAAAATATGATACCGGATCTCAACTCTCATTTTGTATTTTTTCTTCAATTTTTTATTTTTATGGGTTTCCTGTTAAAATCTATTATTATACTTTAAAAGTTTAAATGCTCATTGCAACCAGAATACACAGAAAACCAGAAAAATATGACTGACTCAGGGAACCGAACCAGGATCATTGACATTCCGTGTCATGTGCGGTACCCTTACACCAAAGTTAGTAATGATACACGTCGAAATTTAGTAATGAATAAAAATGTAACAGATTATACCCAAAAGACCCAAAGCTCGAACCTTGCCTGTGTTTATTGGTATTAAAATTTAATTACGTAGCTTAGGTAGCACACGAAGATACACCGAGGAACATGAAATTTAGAATGATTAAAATCGCATGGCATGGCAGTAAAAAATTGCCCTAATTTTCTATAGGTATACATTGTCAAGTGCGACTGTGCGACACTTATACGTAGAGTGGCGCCTCAGGTGCGTCTTCTTACTATCTATAGCTAACTGGATACCGGATAGCCTCGTGGTTAGAGAATCTGACTAGCGAAGCTTGAGGTCCCGAGTTTAATTCTCGGTCGGGGCAGGTATTTAATATGAAGAATACGAATGCTTGTTATCTATACATGTAGGTACGTTTGTCCCGTGATATTATTATTAGGTATAAGCTCTTAATCTTCACGATGAGCCACTTTTTCGTGGTGTTGCTACACTAAAAACTTTAACGAAGTTTAACCTATTAGCTAGTTGTCTGAAACTATAATTAAGCTCCATTATCTCAACTACTGGGCGGCTGGTCACAGACCTTTAATGATAACTTATCTGAAATAAGCGGCGCAATCGTTTTGTCCTCTATTCCGCCATAATTGACTCGAACAGCTGTACCTAGTGACATCCAGAGCGTGCGTGTATTAGACGTCCGTTCCCGCCAAAATTGTTTTTTTTTTTTTCAAAAGTGCGTTTAGTTACTCCTTGTGAACATGGATATGCTTAGCAAGGTATTTTTATTTTTTATTTTTTTAATTTCTGGTTGACTGACTGGGCAGCAACTTTTCGTATTAATGAAAATATTATAATTATTTTCGCTTTTTAACTTGCTGAGAGAATAGAACTTGTATATTATTGCTTTCGTTTTTTGTTTGAATAAAATGTAAAAGACTGATTCTACTTTTAATTTAGTGAGTTGTTTGTTCAGCTATGACCACAAATTCTTGCGATGTTACGGGCACTCGTTACGTACACTTTAGCGTTGTAAAAAGCACATTTTTTATTATCGATACAATAATTTAATGTACTTAGGTAATTGCACAAACGGCATTTTTACTTAACCGCAATAAAAAAAGTCCTTTCTGGAAGTAGATAGTCCGGCAGTGAGGTCTATCTGTCATTTTCCACCAATGAGAGACAAGCTACTTCCCTGGCCCATATTTCACCAACTTTACAATGGTCGGTTTACAATGACAATTCGAACTACATTTCTTTGCCATTATGAAGCGCGCTAAAACAAAAGCTCTTCAATTATACTCGGGACTTAATCGCGTAAAAAACATATATTTAAATTTGAATTTAAATACCTCGACGTTTCGGACGCGACGTTGCGTCCATGGTCTCGAAGGGACTGAAGAGGCGGGTATCAACATCTCCTAGCTGCACGGGATCCTCGAACTACCCGCACTTGGTCTTTATTTTTAGTTTTTTCACCAGGGTTGCCACCAGTCCGACACACAACACTCACAACATCCGGCGATTTATGAGACGATATTTGATGACGCTTACACATACTGATTACCGGATTCCACGAAGATGAGGTATTTAAATATATGTTTTTTACGCGATTAAGTCCCGAGTATCATGATAATGTGTGAAAATCGCGAAAGTTTAAATCAATATAAAAGCTCTTCAAGTCAGCAATTGACTTCGAATTGTCATTGACAACTGCCATTTGTAAAGACGAAATGGGGCCTGATTGGTGGAAATTGATAGATAGACCTCACTCGACACTAGCGATCCTAGCCTAGCGGATTTTTGACTCGCGATAAACACCTCATTAAATATCAATTTAGCTTTCTTCACTTTTTCTTCATATAAACTTTAACTATGTCCAAACTCCTCCGTATTCCTAAAAAGGGATCCAAAGTTTTTCCAAAGCGTATCTATAGACCGAGGCCATGATTTTTGATCTGACTTTTAATTTTCAAAATTTTGTGTTCTCAAGTTTTGTTTGTAATCTTCTCTTTGCATATTTGTTTTATATTCTTTTTGTGTATAAATTACTGTAATATAATGTCGGCCTCACATTTTGTATGATGTACTTGATCACCCGGTAGTTCCAACGGAAGACCAGCGCTGGCTGCAAGGCCACACTCACGCTGAGTTGGGACCAGTTCGGGACAATCTTTATTCTGTGTCTTTTGTCCTTGTTACCTCGTATGCCTCGTATTAATGTCACGAATAAATGTTTTCTTCTTTCTTTCTTTCTTTCTATTAATACATCGATAATGTGAATATTAAAAAGAAATAAGACAAGTATTCTAAGCTACTTTTAATTAGGTAAGTTGTTTGTTCGTTTGACCCCAAATACTTGCGATGTCACGGGCGTTATTTATCTAATCTTGAGCATTGTAAGAAGTTCTGAAAGCCGAAGCGAAGCATTCAAAATAATGTAAGGACGTCTCTATTGTTATATTTAGGCACTCGCTTATGCCCCGCGGCTTTGCCCCCGTGAAATAATTCAAAACGGTCTAGTTCCCTATCCTGTTTGAATTTCGAAAAATCCCTTCTTAGTGCATCTCTAGGATACTCAAGGAACATGTTTGCTAAATGTCAAGTCTCTAAATCCAGTGGTTTAGGCTGTGCGTTGTCAGTCACGGTACTGTTTTATAGGTATAGATAAAGGCGTGTGCAGGCCCACGACTACGAAATTCGAAGTTCGTATCGTATCGTCCCGTTCACTCTCGTGTTAAATAATAGCTTGAGAGGGACGGCACGATACGAAGTTCGAATTTTGCGCTTCGTAGTCGGGGGGCAGATCTTTGTGAAGTTCATTACGCTTCGGTTCGCTCAAGAACGAAGAAAACTTCTGACTGTAGTTTTTGGCGTGAAACCGGGTAGAGTTTTATTTTAGTTTCTGTGCATAATTAACCCCCGACTCAAAAAGAGGAGTGTTATAAGTTTGACCGCTTTGTGTTTGTCTGTCTGTCTGTGACACCGTAGCACAGTGTGCTTTTCGACCCCAAAAAGTGACATTATCTTTTTATTAAACAAATCTATTGCTTGTATCATTACAAATGCGAGACGAGATGTCCAGTGTGCCCATTTAAAATATTTTTTCCAAAAATAATTATTAAACTTTGTGTGACCTTCACGAAAGAAAAAGGAAAATTAATTCCTGTAAAAAATCTACAGCCAGTTCACCGTTAAACGTGGCATTGTTTTATGCGGAAATTGAACGCGCATATAAATCCGATTTCATTTGCTCTTAAATGTAAATAGACTCGTCGCAAAAAAATAATTTCTCTATTTTGGTTTTTATTTTTTATTTCCATTTCTAGGTTGAAGTAGAATCTCTGGATGTGTGGGATAGATTCCTTATAATGGGTTGTATAACACCAATTTTTTTAAATATTCTAAATACGCGGATGTTTGGAGAAATACTGATTTTTGTTTTGAGGTCATTTTCTTACTATTAGGGTTGTCACTAAAAAGTCACTCAAAAGTCAAGGTTTCAGTTGTTCATTTATTTTTATTGTTTAATTATTACCCAGTTTTATCTTAACTAATTTAATTCCTAGTATGATAGCTACTGAACCGATCATTGCGATTAAAGAGACAATGACAAAAAGCACGGCTCGCGAGCTGCTCCAGCGTCAGCAGCGCACCGTTTACGATCATATTTTTAAATAATATGGTTGGATGAAATTGATCCTCTTGATTAATACCAAATACGCTAGAATCATCATCTTCGATAGTAGAAGTGTCTGCCGACGATGGTTGCAATTGCTAGAACTGTCATCTCCAATCGTAGAGTTGTCTGTCGACGATGGTTGCAGTTCATTATGGTTGCAGTAAATCTCGCGCAGCAGAATGTAAGGGAAGACGCTACGAAAACCTTTGGTGGCGACGAACGAATCATTGAAATAGCTGGATCCGACGATTCTATTGCACGATGAAAGAGATCAATCATGGTTTTTTTTTTGGTCCATTTTAGGGCAATGAAGCTCTGTCTCTGCACCAGAATTTGTTCCGAGATTCCGTTGCTTGCTCCGACAGCAACGTTTGCCTCGATGATCTCTTATCCGTGCACTATAATCTTATGAACAGTCACGGTCCTCGAATGTTTTTCCGCAACCGTCCAAACTTTTTGGAATAAATTGGCAGGTCGCAAGATATTGTAGCCAACTGTACTGACGTGGGGTTTTAGCTTAAGCTTATCGAGGGTGGACCGCTTCCCACGCTACACATAACCCTTAATTGAAATAAAATCAACAATCTGCTAAAAAAAATCAAATGAAAAACCAAAAAGATAAAATCTTAAGATTTTAAATCAGTCAATAAAGGTTATCATCCTGAACTCTTTTTTATTAAAAGACGATCATCAGTAATTTTTTTTTTTTTAGTAAAATGTTTGAATTCTAAAAGGTCAATATTAGTCACAGCCCTAACACATTTTTTCAAATCGCATTTTCTCTAAACATCCGCGGATTTAGAATATGAAATAAATTGGTATTATACAACCCATTATAAGGAATCTATCCCACACATCCAGAGATTCTACTTCGACCTAGAAATGGAAATAAAAAATAAAAACCAAAATGGAGAAATTATTTTTTTGCGACGAGTCTATTTACATTTAAGAACAAATGAAATCGGATTTATATGCGCGTTCAATTGCCGCATAAAACAATGCCACGATAAACGGTGATGCTGACGGCTGTAGTTTTTTTACAGGAATTGATTTTCCTTTTTCTTTCGTGAAGGTCACACAAAGTTTAATAATTATTTTTGGAAAAAATATTGTAAATCGGCACACTGGACATCTCGTCTCGCGTTTGTAATGATACAAGCAATATATTTGTTTAATAAAAAGAGAATGTCACTTTTTGGGGTCGAAAAGCACACTGTGCGCTAGTCTCTGGAGTACTCCAAAAATGTTTCACGGGGACTGCGAACTACATACCTATTTGTCAATCTTGTGGTTAAATATTACGCGGATGGTGACGGAGGTTCAAACCATCTCGGAGTGACAACCTGACTGAACTAAGGAAAACTACAGTGAAATATCTGAGACTTAGACGTATTGGATTTTCCTAGAGCTTATTAATTTTTACCTCATCTTACCTTAAACTATTTCTTGGGCAAATATAGTATTTTCAGTCCAAAGTGTAAAAAATATTACACGAAAATATAGTATCGAAGAAAAACTTTGTAAATGCTGACTGCATCCCAACTTGCAACCCACAAACTTACAAACCCAAACCGCATGTCATAAGAGTTATAGTACTTTTGCGTACTATATATTACCTCAACCGTATATAGTAGGTACACTGAGTCAAAATATAGTACAATACTATCCACTAATGGGACATATCCTGCATATCCTGCTTCGGTATATCCTGTCGTCAGACATCCCTCAGTGCCTAAAGACTAAAGTCTTCAACCAGTGCGTCCTACCAGTTTTAACCCACGGAGCCGAAACGTGGACCTTGACTGCGAGGTTAGTCCATAAATTCCGGGTCACTCAGCGAGCTATGGAGAGAGCAATGTTAGGGGTTTCTTTGAAGGATAAAATCCGCAATCACATTATCCGACAAAGAACTAAAGTCGCCGACATTGCTCAAAGAATTAGTTCGTTGAAATGGCGTTGGGCTGGCCACGTATGTCGTAGGAACGATGAACGGTGGAGCAAACGAGTCCTCGAATGGAGACCACGAACGGGGAAACGTAGTGTGAGGCGTCCTGAAGCACGATGGATGGACGACCTCAAGAGGGTTGCTGGCGGCGGATGGATGCGAGGGGCCGAAGACAGAGTGTTGTGGCGCGCCATGGAAGAGGCCTATGTCCAGCAGTGGACTGCTGTGGGCTGATGATGATGATGATGATGGGATCCACGGACCGGGAGACGAGCTGTCGGTAGGCCTCCAACAAGATGGAGCGACGACCTAGTAAAGATTGCGGGACCGCGGTGGATGCGGAAAACACAAGACCGGTCAGAGTGGAGAGCCTTGGGGGAGACCTATGTCCAGCAGTGGACGTCAATCGGCTGACATAATGATGATGATGATGACTATATATTATAGTACGGTTGGCAATCCTAAGGGTAGCCAAGCCCTGTCTATGGGGAGCAACACTTATTCGGCAGGTTTATTCCTCTTTTGGGGTTTCCCGCGTGGTAACTATAACCCAAGCCCTCTCAGGTGAGAGGAGGCCTTGTGTTGCTGGTGGTGATGATGATGATGATGATTAATTTAAAGGAACGAGACATTATTGTAGGTCCGTTTGGTTTTGTCGTCCTTGGCGTCAGATGTTAAAAACTGTTGAGGCGTGGTCTTGTAAAGATGTCGATCTATCGATCCGAAACATAGCTTTTATCATTATTGTGCCATCATAGTAATCAGATTAAGTATGTGTACATGTAAACGATAACCAGTGTTGTTGATTTTGTAGATAAGTATTTCAAATTGCGAGTCATATCATGATGGAATGTAGTGAAATTTGTAGAACGAATAAGATCATGTCAATCTTATGTCATTCCAATTTCATGAAAATGTAATCAATGTTACAATTATCTGAATTTCCTATCTTTCGTATTAAGTAAGTACTTGATTTAGTTTCATATTTCATATTAATTTCATATTATTGACGACCGGATACCTTGTGGTCAGAAACCCTGACTATAAAGCTTGTCCCGGGTTCGATCCCCGGTCGGGGCAGATGTTTGTATGATAGATACGAATGTTTGCTCTCGAGTCTTAGATGTTTAATATGTATTTAAGTATGTATTTATCTATATAAGTATGTTTGTTCGTTGTCTAGTACCCATAGTACAGGCTTTGCTTAGTCTGGGACTAGGTCGATTGGTGTCAGTAGGCCAAGTTGAAAAACTCTAGACATCATTTCAAACTTCGATATCTCAAAAACTAAGAACAATCTTAATTAAACTAGATTTCGATTGTTTTTTGCGCGTGTCCGGGGAAAAATACAATTTTAACCAAATGTCCGGGGTTTTGAAAGTTTTTGTCCGGCGCCGGCAATTTCGGTGATGTCAGCCCTATCCATAACCAATAAAAAAAACCGGCCAAGTGCGAGTCGGACTCGCGCACGAGGGTTCCGTAGAAAGATTTTAACGCTTTTCCCCAGTGTTTTAAGAAGTCTAGTGTTAGCAGAGCCCTGCTCTTAAGCAAAATGTACGCAGTGTGGGGTCAACTTATATTGGTCTGTAAAATCTACAGACAGGCATAAAAATTTAAGATTTTGAGACTTTTCGGAGTGGTAGCGGTGGTGGTTGGTTTGGTGGTGGTGGAAGACCTACCTTCGTACCAAATTTAAGTTTCTAGGACATCTGGAAGTACCCTTTAGGTTTTTGGAAATCGGCAATTTGCATGGAAATGGCCTTTTTAATTACTGTATCTTTTGATTGCGTTGACTTAGAAGGTTGATTTTTTCATGGCTTCAAGGGACCGCAGGTTTGAGTATTTGATATTAATTTCAGCATGCTACCTATACGCGATCCAGAGAAAAAGGGTCTTTACAGACAGACAGACATACAGACGGACAACAAGGTGATCCTATAAGGGTTCCGTTTTTTCCTTTTGAGGTACGGAACCCTAAAAATGAGGCGTAGAAATTTGAGCACACGTCGCACTAAATGTAAATTAGTATTATATCGTACTTAATTACAATTAATTAAAGACGTCCTTCGCATCAATCAAAACAAACGACTGTCCAGACTGCGTGTACATTGTGTGTTTGCATTTGAAACCGTATTGACTTGCAATAAGGCTGGTTGATGTGATGTACAAATATGACGGGGGTCGCGCAATGTCATCGGTTGCGTGTGCGCATATAAATGTTCTGGAGCAATTTTTTATCGATAAATCAGAGGCCTTTTTGTCTAAATGGATCGAAAGTGTATGTCAATATCGCTCCATACATTACCGTCCGGCCAATGCCTATAGGCAGATGATAAATAAATAAATAATAAATAAAATAAAAGGTCATTTATTCACAAAAAAATGTAAATAAACAAGTAACAACAAATGAAAATCCATTACAATTTTGTGAAAAGGCGAGGACTCAGCAGAAAGTGTATTTTCTTATTGTTATTATTATTATTTTTGTTTGTTTTGTTGTATTAAAAATCTAACTTGTAATGACATTTCAACGAACTATACATCAATTTATAGTCTCAAAAATACGAAATGTTGTCGATGAAATGAAAATAAGTACCTGCCTACACGAAGTGTTGACTTTAAAATAAAATTCGATTAAATAAGTGTCGGCCATTTGATGATAAACCCAGTTTGATTAATTCTGGGACTCGTGTTTTAACCATGTTTTAGCCGTTTGCTGTCGGTAGATCAATTTAGAGGAGCTGGGTGACACGGCTAGTTTGTAATAGGCGGCCGTCAAGGCTATTGAAGGCAATTTGTGACGACTGCGCACGTTGACACCGAAGTGTGTATAATATGTTTTTTTTTACATAATATTGTGGACGCGAACGGTCTTTGGGGATGATGTCCTCTTTAACGAATCCGCGGCAACTTGTTTTGTTTGCGTTCTTTACAAACACGACCGCGACCAGTGTAAGATGTAAGTTAGCTCGTATACATTCACTTACTAACACCATGGACTTTGGATCTAATACAGTCAGCAGCAAAAATAGATAAGCAACCGACGCGTTCACAATGAACTAAGTACGTCTCTATTGTTATAGACATAAGAGCTTGTGCAGATCATTGTGACAGCTTCGGTTGCTCAGCTAAGCACGGCTCTATTGTTATAGACATAAGAGCTTGTACAGATCATTGTGACCGCTTCGGTTGCTTAGCTACCTTCTGCTGCTGACTACAAAATTCACGAAAAATGTGTCCCAGTACAACACGGCATTTTTCCGATGACAGCCATACGTCATAGCGCTGTCGTTCGACCAAACTAAGACTGACTGACGCTCGATTCAACTCGACTCAAGCGCTAACCCGAAGTCCATGGTGTTGGTAAGTCAATGTTCGTATATTAGACAAATGTATGTTTTCGTACAATACCTTCGCCACTGCCACACGAATCAGCACAAGCATTCAGCATTCGTCCCTCTCGCACTTGCGTATTAGTTAGAAAGTGACGAATACTTTATGTCGTGGATAAAATTTACCGTGCTAGGAGGGTAAATTATTTTACTGATATGACAGAATACAGAATAAACCAGAACCCGCGAGCGCGCCTAAAAGTGAGGCAACTAAAACTACTCTTAAATAGAGTAGTTTGACGTAGTCATCTCCGAGCACAGTATCGTGACGTGTTGTACGAACGACAAAACTAATTAATCCCTTCTCAAAATGCCATTGGGTTTGAATTTCAAGTATAAACGGATAGCGAAATCAATAAAAATGGCCTCGCTCCGCGGCTTGCGATTATGACTGAACGCGGCTTCTGGTTTATTTTGTATTCTGAGTGTTATGAATAGAATAACTGGTACCTACCTATCATTTTTGTCAAAATCACAAATTCCTGTGAAACTTAGTAGACATTATCATGATACTCGGGTCTTAATCGCGTAAAAAAACATATATTTAAATTTGAATTTAAATACCTTGACGTTTCGGACGCGACGTTTAAATCAATACAAACTTAGTAGAGTTTCGTCTATTCGTAGACAAAAGTCGATCAACAATTGCTGCGAAATACTCATATAAGACATCGGGTACACGCTCATTTTGGCGTCAGTTCAGCCCATCATTCTGGTCCAGTTCAGTCCATAATTCCGACGAATATTATCTAAAATATTAATTTTTCATCAGTCTCTTTATTATCTCGTCATTCTGACCAGACTGATACACTGAACTGACGCCAGAATGCGCGTAACCGATGTCTAACGATGACCGTGTAGGCATTTTACAGCTCTGCTGATTTTAAATTTAGTTTAATTAATTGACCCTAGAGACTATACATCTCTAAGCCATTTAGATTAAGTATTATATTATAGTATTAATTCTGGGACCCTATACATCCCTTTGTAATTTAAATTTTCACAGATATTTGACCCGGAGACCCTATACATCTCCTGCTCAATTAAAACGTGCCAGTAAAGTAAAGTGTTCTGGTTTTGCTGTTTTAATAATTACTTTTTACACTTGTTTCTAAAATGCGGTATTTTTTTTTTCTCTCTTAATCTTTTAATGACAGAGTGAGGTTTCTTTGTGTAGTTTGTCTGTGGTTGCGTATTGTAAGAGCTAATGTAACTTGTTTTTAGAAAAAATGACTTTGTGCTAAGTTTCTTGCGGCGCATTCTTCTTGGCAATCATGGTCTTTCCGAAAGCGCTGGTAGACTCAAAAAAAATGACGTGTAAAAGAGCATTCAACTGCCTATTTGCTGAATAAAATTTTGAATTTGAATTTGAATTTTGAATTTGAATTGAATTTGAATCTAACAGGTGGGCAAAATTCGCGACGGTGTGATAGTGGGCTTAGATAACAAACAACGATTATGCTATCAACAGGCAGTCGGACGCGTGTGAGGAAGCACACACGCCGTCATTAAGCGTTATTTAATTGTGGATTTTTACAGTTTGTGCTGTGTTTTTTGAGCAATCAATATTCGTGACGATGCCCGGTGAAACAGAGTTTCTTAGATCGTGGGTATGAGATTATTTAAACTTGGTTATTTATTTTCATGTAGGTACAGTCGAGGAAATTAATTCCTGACCCACCATAGAACATTTTCATAGCAAACATCATACCGATTTCCCTTGTCAAACAATGCGATGTCACTATGACGTTTACTGTGAAAAGGTTCCATGGTGAGTCAGGAATTAATTTCCTCGACCGTACTTCTAGTCGGGGTTATAATTATAAGTAGATTCTTGGTATGCATTTCTTTTTTAGTTTTTACATGACTTAACGAAACATTCAGTAAGTACCTAGTTTAGCCTTGAAGTCATAACAAATAGATAAATAGGTAGATATAGATAGATAGGTAATACTCCTTCACGTTTTTGTAATTATTTTTATTATTATCTATAATTAGGTAGGTATTGTAGAATAGATCGTGTACAATAATTAAGGGGGGGGGGGGGGGGAGGGGGGATGGTAAATTTTCGCCTATTTTCTTAAATAGTTTCAAAACTGTATGTAGAAAAATTCCAAAAAATATATATTTAAAATGCTCACAATGAGCCGTTTCATTTGATATGCAACATGATAGGTTGCAAAACTTTTTTTTTTTTCATTTTCTAATTTATCCCCCAAAAGTGGCCCCCATGTTTAAAAATCATTAATTTACGTTACACGTCCGTCTTTGGGTCACCAACTTACTTATGTGTACCAAATTTCAACTCAATCGGTCCAGCAGTTTCGTAGTAAATTGGCTGTAACAGACGGACAGACAGACACGCGAGTCATCCTACAAGGGTTCCGTTTGTTTCCTTTTGTGGTACGGAACCCTAAAAAGTAAGTATAGGTACTTAAGTATTTTTATTCCCATCCTAACTATTCTAACTAATATTATAAATGCAAAAGTAACTCTCTAAATGTAGATGAAATTTGGTATGAAGATAGTTTGAATATTGAGGAATAACATGGGCTACTTTTTATTCGGGAAAATTATATAGTTTCCGCGGGATAGCGATAACCGAAATTTACGCGGACGAAGTCGCGGGCAACAGCTAGTGTTATAATAAAACTCGATTAAAATTATCGTAAAAAATATGTTATTAAATAAAATCAAATATTGTCGGTTGAAATTAGTTTCATGTCACTTTTGAGCCGTTTAAATAATCGTGTCGCGAAGCAAGTTTAGCTAATCGCGAGTGGCGATTAGCTAAACGTGCTAAACTAAAAACAATTCGTGCTCGTGCGTTAAGTCGTAGATAATAAATATTATCAGAAGAACTGACTGTAATTCTCTTTCATTTCCAGACCTAGTAGATAATGGAACCTAATGGAAAAGTTTTGCATTTTTTTTAACTCACCACTCCATCAAACGGTGGGAGCTTCGACAGTTATATGCCAATTCCTTCAGACTTCATCTCCTAAGCATGTAAATCCTGACTTTCGGGGGTGTGGGATCTTAGAAAATCATAATTTTTGTTGTGTTACCCAGGGGACATCTCCATGGCAAGGAAAAGTTGATTGACCCAAATAATTACCAGATAAAAAAAGGATTTATTTTTGTAATTTAACCAACTAGTCTCATTCTAATAATTATAAATATACACTCAGATTATTCGCGCCAGCACAATTTTGCTTTTTAAAATTTTTACCCCGAAAATGTTGCAAAAAATAGTTTTTCAGAATTTATGTGCGAAATTAATTTGTAATTTATCATGAGCTTTTCAGTGAAGGAAAACACTGAAGAAATTCAATGGAGTGTGTGAAATGCCCGTGGGAATTAAAGGCACCCCTCTCATACTGCGAGGAGGCCTGTGCCCAGCCCAGTAAATACGTTCTGCCAATGCCACCTTAGGTAGGTATTGTAAGGAAAGTAGGACATTAATTGTGAAAATCACGAGTTTTTAATTTTAACACAAAACATACGAACAGATTAAGTTTTATTGGTTTTCGAACTCGATGATTTAGCACATCTGACAAGGTGGTATGCGCGTTAAACCGGAAACAACTCTTATTTACTTATTCATGACTAAACTGCGCAGTTCATCTACGTTTATTTAATCTCGTAGTTACCTACAACATGGAACAAGTTCCATTACATATTAAACATCCAAGACCCGAGAACAAACATTCGTATTCAACACACAACCATTTGCCCCGAACGAGAAGCGAACCCGGGACCTCAAGCTTCGTAGTCAGGGTCTCCAATGATGTTTATACAAACAAATATCTACAAGGTCGTGAATAGTAAAGCTCTATAAAATAAGGACAATGCATCGTTACATCAAGGACCGCGCGTGCGCCTAACGCCAATGAAGCGTAGGTCTAAATTTACTATTCAGAGGATCGATTTTTGAATCTCACCCGGTGACTAAATACAGTGATTTCTAAAAAGTTCTCATGCCCATCAAATACGAATGCCCCCACCCACTCGTAAACGAGATCACTGAGTGACTTCTTGACCACTGGCAGTGACAGCTAACTTCAATCCACTATGTTGACTAGCTTGTCTACTACAGAAACGCAAATAAGCTGCATGTTAGTAGCATGTAGTATGTGACATTCAAAAATAGGCTTTTGGAAAAATCAATATGTTAATGTCGTGGATGAGAATTTAGTCACCAAGTGAGATTTAAAAATTGACCCCCTGGAGTCAAACAAATGAGCATCGTTATTAATGCAAGAAATATAGCATTAGTATTAATAGTAGTTTTTGGAAGTAGTGAACCAATTTTAAAAGTGATTTCGCTGATGTAAAGCTACACTATCCCACATTAACATGAGTTACTTTTGTCCCGGGATAGTGGAAAATTCCCGCGGGAAGTAAGCCAAGTAGGTAGCAGGTAATATCTCTCGATAATTCCATTTTCAACATACATTATATAATTTTGAGAATAAGAATTTCGAATAAAATATAGTCATATTAAATAACCAAAACAAAAAACCCGAGTGCAAAAACAATTAACTCATATGTAAGTATATGCTTATATTAATACACTAAAGAGCGCCCGCGGTTCCGCCCGCGTGCAATATTATATTAACGTAACGAATCTCTATAGCAATAGGAATGTGTCTTCTGGGTAAAAAAGTAATATTTCTAATTAGTCCGTCATATAGATTATCGAAAAATACGGAACCCTAAAAATATTGGACACGTATTTTTTGCTTTTTATGATATCAATAAAAATTTACATAGATAAAATTAAAAATTTCCGTAGACTGCAATGCAGGATAGGTAATGAATGGATTTCTTTATCCCTAAACGGCAACACTGGCATAGATAATACATCGCTCACTTTTGGCTCGAAATTCGAACTTGCGATTTTATTTTGCTTAATATACAAAACTTACACAATCAATATCATATTAGTTTTTCGCGATTCCCAAGATCAAAGAATCGAATTGCTTTTTAAAATCCAGAGAAATATTGCGTTGTTTGGGTGAAACGTGTCAAAATGGTACTATAGAGCGCCATCTCGCTCTGTCTCGGTTCTTTTATCCCGTTCTGGTTTTTCGACTTTTATTTTAATATATTCTATGTCACTCCCACAACTGAAACGAATCTGATGACACCACATAATTATGTTGAAATCCGTCAAACGAATTAGCCCGCAGAGAGTGCGAAAGAATTAGATATACGTATATAGGTACTTCTAACAATTTGATTCCTTATTGTCCTTACCTGACCCACCACCGTGGACGTCACAGTATATCTAGGTACGTCATAGTGACCTCGCATATTTTGTTAAGGAAGTTAAGTATGATGTTATTTCTCAAATTTCAAACAGAAATGTAAACAGAAAGACCAGAAAAATAAATTCTCGAAATGGGATTCGAAGCCAGGACCTCCAACATACCGTGCCATCACGCTACCAACTGCGCCGTCCGAGCATTCAGTGTTAGCTGCGAGAAACTCCTGTATATTCACGTTTCACCTTAATTCATTACTTAGCGAATACCGACTCGCTGATTTATGACGTTTACTGTGAGCACGTTCTATTGTGGGTCTGGCATCCATTTGGTCTATAGTAGGTACAAACATACTTCGGCAGTCAAGAAAAAAAAAGCTAAATATCTAATTTATTACATGATTTGTTGAGTACATGGTTTACATATGTCACTAGTGGAAATGGTGGCATGTTGAACGGTTGTTGTAGTGCTTCGACAATGGCCTCGTGGAGAGTGCCAGAACGCGTTAGCGTTTAGTTTAGTGGTGGTGGTGATAGTTGGGTCTGTGTGGCATGTGTTGATTCGTGTAGCAGTGGAGGCGGAGATGTTGCACGGGAACATACATTTGCATAGATATAACTATTTTTCACTTGTGGTCGCGGGTGAGCAAAGTAATTGTTTTGAGTTCATAGCTAAATAACACTTGTATACACAGATCCGCAGCCACCAGCGTACTCCGTCCGGCTCCCGCGACTTCAAAGAGGCGACCAAGCGCGATGCGCTCGCGCGGGTCGAGGTGGAACTGGAGCGGTTGCTCAACTCCATCCACGAGACCAGGAGAGGGCTGGTCGAGAAAGAGTTCGCAGGGTTCAAGAACCTCTTCAGCAGATTCCTGGCTGAACGTAAGTTAATCCCAAGGCCAACTTGCACCGCACTGGGTTGGATTCTAATCTGGAGTTAACATAACGTCAGATACAATGGGTCAAGTTAACACCGGGTTAGATTAGAGTAACCCAGCTTGGTGCAAGTCGGCCTAAGCATCAGAATGTTGGTTCGACACACATTCAAGTCTTATCTGTATTCGCTGCCAGACGAATACAGGGCACACAAAATCTCTAGCAATGCACTCATCTCCACGAAGAAAGAACGAGGAGAACATCCATGTAGTAATCCTTCCAGCCTTACGAAAAGTTCAATCTGGTTTGACTCGGCGTAAGAATTCCATATTGACTAAAGAATGCCCTAAAAACCTGTGCTGTTCTGGACTGTGAGCTGAATCTACCTTGTCTCTTAAGTATACGGAGCGATGCGCTGACGCGAGTTGTTTTGGAGCTGGAGTGGCTGCTCAGCTCGTTCCACGAGACCAGACGAGGGATGGTCGGGAAGAAATTCGCAAGGTTCAAGGACCGCTACGGCAGGTTCTTGGGTAAACATAAGTTATATCAGCCTTACATCATCCCAACATCACTACAAATACTTCGAGCTGTCAGTCGCCAGCCTAATTCGAGTTTGGTTAACTCGGCAGATTCTTGCCTTCACTAGCCGTATCAGCGCTGCATTATACATTCTTTCGAGAGGGCAGGAGATCACTCAAAATAACTTGCAATTGGATCTGATGAATATCTGACCATTATGTGTCCACAACAGGAATTAAACGCGAGAAGGTCATCCACGTATCGAATGTTCCTTTCACATCTTTCAAACAGCGAATTTTTCAGAAGGGCCAAACCATCTTGAATCAGCTCCATTCGCACGCTTTACATGAAAGAGATTTCTCTTTTAGAAATCCTCTCTATTCTTTGCATCCACAAAATGACAATGATAGACAGCCGGAAGAGGTGTCATTTGGTCTGGTATATTACTCAAAATCAGAAGTTGTGTATTTGCAGTTCGTTTAGCAGTACTCGGCTATTATTTGGCTATTATCAACAAGCGTGTTACAATTTTTAGAAAAATGCCTTTTACAGAGGGACCATCAGTGACATGGGAAAAGATCGAAAAACTTCCCGAAGGCGCGGTCATAGACTATGGGTCCCTAGAGACACCGACCACTGACAACGTCCACCACATGTTGGACAAACTCGTTGTCGTCAAGCTGAACGGTGGTCTTGGCACGTCCATGGGATGCAAGGGACCCAAGTCAGTCATACAAGTGAGGAATGAACTGACGTTCTTGGATTTGACGGTGCAACAGATCGAGGTTTGTACACTTTGAAATTTTTAGGTGCGGGAGTGAAAATTCCACCAATAGTAACCAATACTTAGTTTTTCTAGTTTATCTCAACGTAGCCTATTGCCTATTAACGAACTTTTCACTACGGCAAGAACTTATTTAGTTAGCTATATCTATGCATAATTTAGATGCTGAAACTGGTCTTAAGTGCACGAAAAATAGGTCGATAAAAAAATTGCAAGAAAACAGGTTTTTCGTCACCTTGTGGAATGGTGTGCCGATTAATGCGATAGTCACAGGGAGTGGCCTTTGTAATGAGCCCTTTGGAATTTAAACTTCGGCTCACTCCGAAGTAATGTTGTCTGAGCATGTTAACGAGGTTATAACAAAACAAAATAATCAAGTTTTTTTTTACTTACAATTGGATATTGTCTCGTGTTTTTCTATGCGCATCATGAGTCACGTCATCTTTTATGTTAAAGTTGGCATCAAAACTTAAGGATGCAATAGTATAATCTCAAACATTAATTTCCAGTCATTCTAGTTAGCCTGACGACGATGACTATCCTTGATGATTTCGCCTACTTCTTAATTTTAGTCGACCCTCGGTGACATGCTCTAATGACTTACACTCGTTCCCAATATTCAATCTATCTCTTGTTTCATACATAACATTTATCTATCTTTAATTTTGCTGTCTCAATAAACTTACTGTCTGTAGGCAATCCAATGTCTGCTTGCTATCTTCTGTCAATGGGATTCAGAAAATTTGTCAGTAGATCAAAAAAGAAGGTAGACTGAATATTGGGAACGGCTGGTAGCATAATGTATGTGTTAGTTTAGTTGTTTGTGTGCATGTTTTTGGGAACTTGCAAATTTTGACATGAGCGTAGACATGTGCTGTACGTGTGTACCTCGTCCCCCTCGAAAAGCGGCAGAAAAATTGTAGTGCTTAGATAAGCCAAAGGCGCCTCCCGTCTGTCCGCTCCATGGTTTCACCCGACACTATAAATCTCATCACCTATTCTTCCAGCATCTAAACAAGACTTACAAGTGCAACGTGCCCCTCGTCCTCATGAACTCCTTCAACACGGACGAGGACACCCAGAAGGTCATCCGGAAGTACAAGGGCCTCAAGCTGGACATCCACACCTTCAACCAGTCCTGCCATCCCAGGATAAACCGCGAGTCGCTTCTGCCCGTGGCCAAGGATGGGCATGTGCATAATGACATAGAGGCGTAAGTGTTCTGTTAATTTTTTTAGGTACCTTAAGAAAAAAAAAATGGAACGCTTGTAGAATCACTTTGTTGTCTGTCTGTCTGTCAAGACGCTTTTTCTCTGGAACGCGTAAAGATAGCAAGCTGAAATTAATGTCAAATACTCAGGCCTGCAGTACCTTGAAGCTGTGAAAGCTTCTAAGTCGACGGGATCAAAAAGATAATCATTAAAAAGGTGTTTCCATACAAATTGCCGTGGAATCAAAACCTATAGCGCGCTTCCAGTTGTCCTAGATACTTGAAATTTGGTATGAAGGTAGCTTGTTATAGCACAACCAATCAGATAAATCTGAAAACCTTAAATTCAGTAGGTCAGTGACCATATTGCGCACATTTTGCATAGGAGCAGGGCTCTGCTAACACTGGATATTTAAAACATATCTGACAAATCGGGAAAATATCCGAGACTCGATTTCCGTGATAGACGAACTACGGGTATTTGCATACCTACAAATTTGTACAGAATCCGACTGACACCTGGTCGGTTTTTTAAGTTGCATGTATCAACCATCCTTTTAAAAGTAGCTGCCTTCGTTTCCAGCTGGTACCCGCCCGGTCACGGTGACTTCTACGAGTCCTTCTACAACTCGGGCCTCCTCCAAAAGTTCATAAAAGAGGGTCGCACTTACTGCTTCATCAGCAACATTGACAACCTCGGAGCCACGGTCGACTTGAACATCCTGAACCTACTCCTCAACCCCGACCCTCAGAGAACAGTCTCCGAGTTCGTCATGGAAGTCACCGACAAGACCAGAGCCGACGTCAAGGGAGGCACCCTCATACAATACGAGGACAAGCTGCGACTCCTCGAAATAGCACAAGTACCTAAAGAGCACATTGACGATTTCAAATCTGTCAGCCAGTTTAAGTTCTTCAACACCAACAACTTGTGGGCTAAACTAGACGCGATCCAAAGAGTAGTTGAACAAGGATCGTTGAACATGGAAATCATTGTTAATAACAAACACTTGGGCGATGGAATTAACGTGATACAACTGGAAACGGCTGTTGGTGCGGCCATGAAATGCTTCGAAGGTGGGATCGGCGTGAACGTGCCGAGGTCTCGGTTCTTGCCTGTGAAAAAGACTTCAGATCTCCTCCTAGTCATGTCCAACCTGTACAGCCTGTCCCACGGGTCTTTAGTAATGTCTCCTCAGCGGATGTTCCCATCGACTCCGCTTGTGAAGCTTGGAGACAACCATTTTGCGAAGGTGAAAGAGTATTTGAACCGATTTGCGACGATCCCGGATTTGATTGAGTTGGATCATTTGACAGTGTCTGGTGATGTCACGTTTGGAAGGGGAGTTTCTTTGAAGGTCAGTTGATACCTTGTTGGTATTAAATTATCTTTTAAAGGATTCTAATGAGAGCTATCGCGAGTCAATAATCGAGAAAGGCCTATCTATCAATTTCGACCAATCGTAGGCCAGTAGTTTGTGTCTCATTGCTGGAGAAGGGTAGACCTCCCTCTTATAAATAAAACTGTTTTCTAAGATGTCATCTGTTTGTTCAAAAACCTTTCGTGGAAACTTAATTACATTTTTTTTCATCATTTCCAGGGCACGGTGATCATCATAGCGAACCACGGCGACCGGATCGACATTCCGTCCGGCGCGGTGCTCGAGAACAAAATCGTCTCCGGCAATCTTCGCATCCTCGACCATTAGCTCCCATACACCACCAAAAAGCGGCGTGTTTGAAGTAACTTTAGCTGAAGCAAGTGTGATGATAAGGTAGTTCCTTGTTAACTATTTTTACTCGAATTCCAAAACAGTCTGTTTGAAATCCGACCCGTTTCCACTGCTTTTGAATTTATGTAATAAGATGATTTCTGATCCTATTGCAACTTCTCCTTTTATTTTATCATAGAAGATGTATTTAATTCACTATAATAATGTGTTGCTAAAAGCCCCATACACAGTAGGGGTAAGGTATATTTTATTATTATTATCCAACAAGATGTCAAAAGAGGGAAAAGATGCTTGTTACTAAGATTTAGAAAATAGTGCAAAAAATGCCCTAAATGTTTACCGAAATACCTCACTATCATAGTTGCTTCATTTATAGAAGTACCTTATTGTAATTACCACCCAGTGATTATAATGGTCGTTCCAAGAATTCTGAACGAGCCTCAAAGCGATGCATAACACAAGAGTTGGCAAGTTTTTGAACTTTCAAGTATCGTCTTGAAAAATGGCAATGGATTTTATAATGCAGTAGGGAGATAACACTTTCAAGGGATCTCTGCCAGTTACATGTATTGTGCAATAATTTAATGTAAGTCTTAAGGTAAAATGTTGAATAAATAAATAGAAATCTATTAAAACTAATCATGATTATAATAGTTAAGTAAGAGTCTGATTCAAAAAAAGCGAGTGAAAATAGCTGTATATATAGCACTTTATTCTTCTCATTGTAAGGGATATTTTTGCTCGCCAATAAGTAAATTTTATAAATAATAGACACATGCATGTTTTCTCCGGTACTGTGTATTGGTTGTGTAATATCTATTGAAGTTGCCAAAAAAAACCCCTTTCATTTTGCTTGTTATTTTGTAAAAATAATTTTGGAATGTTTCCATCAGGCACGATGAAAGGGAGATATTTATATCTTAAAGTGAATATAGTCTCCTCACTCTTGTATGTATATTATATCTCTCGCAGCTGCATGAAATGATAATCCTAAGTACCTAATCATAAGCTTCCTTAGGTGTCATTAATAAATAAAAATCACGTGAGTTTTTAATAACAAAAACTGTTGTTGTATGATTTAGAATTTTTGGGTGTTTTTCGAGCGTTTTAACTACTTACACGGATTATTGAAACTATTTTACAGATGAGCGGTTGAAATGCTTGATAATTGCCTGGTAAAGCACAAGTAAACCCAGCTACTACTTTGTCGTGTAAATGTTTTTTATGGCGCACTTTATTTTAAATATGAGCCTCTGTGAAACCTTTTCGCAATAACTGGAATACTATCTTCCATGGCAAACGTTAACATGTTGCTATGTCCTTTACTGTAAAAAGGTTCCACAGTAGCCGTGCTTGAGCTGCAGGGCCAGTAATGTTTTTATTCAATTTATTTTAGTACTTACTAGTTTAGATTTTGGATGTTAGATGTGCCATTGTTTTAGTATATTGTTAAAACTATGCGTTGTTTTATTTCTCTAACCAAATATCAGAAAATTAAGGCGTTTTGAACTGCTAAATGACGATTTATGCTGTAAAGTTGAAACCAAACAAGACAAGAAAAGGAAGAGAAAGTATGGCACACTTTTATACAACAAACAATAACTACGAAAATAAATAAACAATTTATTACAAAACTAAATAAATTTACCGTCGTATTAGTATTACCCTACGAGTACTGTACAAAAGTAATTTTTTGCTTTGTGTAAGGTGGCGTTTTGTAATTGCAACTATCTATTACTACGCGTACTTTGTGTAAGGTGGCGTTTTGTAATTGCAACTATCTATTGCTACGCGTACTTTGTGTAAGGTGGCGTTTTGTAATTGCAACTATCTATTGCTATGCGTACTTGTGTAAGGTGGCGTTTTGTAATTGCAACTATCTATTGCTACGCGTACTTTGTGTAAGGTGGCGTTTTGTAATTGCAACTATCTATTGCTCCGCGTACTTTTTTTCCCATTTGTCTTCTACCTAGTAGCCGAAAACGTGTGTGGTGGTATAATTATAATAATAATAATAATAAGGAGCTACACGGGGGGTTCTATAAGGCCCTCATGGGGCCCGATGTAGACCTGCTCGCGTCGGTGAACTGGCTACGCTTCGGGGACCTCTTCGGGGAAACCGAAGGTTTTGCCTGTGCAATTGCGGACGAAGTTATCATGACTAATAACTACCGGAGGTATATACTGAAGGACGGTACGGTCGACATCTGTCGGGCATGCCGCCGTCCCGGGGAGTCACTCAGGCATATTATCTCTGGCTGTTCTAGTCTTGCTAACGGCGAGTACTTGCACAGACATAACCTTGTAGCCAGGATTATTCACCAGCAACTTGCTCTTTTATTCGGTCTTGTGGACTTCGAAGTGCCGTACTACAAGTACACACCTGCACCAGTTCTTGAAAATGGTCGTGTCACGCTCTATTGGGATCGATCTATCATCACGGACAAGACTATTGTCGCCAATAAACCTGATATCGTGCTGATAGATCGATCGAAGCGCCAGGCAGTGCTCGTCGACATCACGATCCCCCATGACGTGAACCTCGTGAAGGCCGAGAAGGACAAAGTCAGCAAGTACCTTGACTTGGCTCACGAGGTTACCGCCATGTGGCCTGTTGATTCGACGATCACTGTCCCGATAGTCGTTTCGGCGAACGGTCTAATAGCGAAGAGCCTTGACCATCACCTTAAAAGGCTCTCGCTAGATGGTTGGGTCAAGGGTCAGATACAGAAGGCGGTACTCCTGGACACGGCTCGGATAGTCAGGAGGTTCCTCTCTCTGTCGCCCTGACCACCGGTAGCTTAGGCCCCGCCTCGTTGCCGGCGGCACCCTAGGTTAGGTTTTTATAATGTTTTTATATTTTGTATTATTAATATTGCTTTATTACTTTTTATATGAATATTGTGAAAACCTAGCCTAAGATTGCAATAAATATACGAGAATAATAATAATAATAAATCATTTATTGCGAACACATGTCCATAGATGGTTAGTAATTTTACCTTATATAACTATGTTAGTAAATTTAAATAATATTATAATAAAATAATATTATGCAACCGCGACTATTTTCTAACGCATTTACTACGAACGTTGGTAACAGTATCTTTACACTGCAATAGCATTTTAGTCAGTTAGTAGCAATTACAAGACTCCACCTTACCTATACTTCTGTAGCGTTCGTCAGCCACAACATTCGTGTGAAATAAGAGACCAACCACAAAACCCTGAAGAATTATTAACTAGTGCATCGGTCCCTTGGCGACTCGGCTGGCTATTAGGCTGAGTAAGCCCGAGACCACAGACAAGCCCGCACTCAGCACGGCCATCGGCCAGAGAGTTGGGTTGTGCAGTAAGCAGGCGCTGTTGTGACTGAATGCACAGGTTAGGTCTGAAAATGAAAGCAGATGCTTGTTACAAGACGGCAGATTCTATTCGAAAGATGTGGAAAATGAATCTGGTTGAGACCTTTGTCCTAATTCAAATATCGTTGACCATTCAACGGGGCAATGTCAGTGTATTTAGGACATTTGGACTGCAGCATCATTCCGGGATCAGGTTTTAAAATTTCATATTGGTAATGAAATATGACCAAGCCTATTGCATTGTTGGTTTTATTTGTTTACTTTGACGATATCCTGTCGCAGATATCATAGTTGTTTCAAGAAAATCGGCAAAATAGTATATCAATGCTTAAATAAGACCCTGACCACTTGAAGATGACCACTGAGTTACTAATGGCGATACTCACGACTGATCAACATGTACAGCAGAAAGCCAGGAACGTGCGACAGCAGAGCTATGGTGGCGAACGAAGCGCCAATGGCCACTGCTTTGTCGGAGACCAGAACTGCTCGGAGTAAGACCATGCCCTGCATCAGGAGGGAGGCGCCTGTAACAAAATCAAAGGTTGAAAATACACAGCCCCAACAACACCCGACAGCATGGGATAGATGAAAAAAATCATCGCCACCGTGAAAAATTCTACATTTGCAGCATTGGTGAAAGCTAACAGTTTTAAATGATTCGCGGTTAATTACATTATAGGCATAATGAGAACGGGATATTGACCCACGGGGCGATTTACCCTAATATAAACAAGAAAAAAATTCCTATTTTCAGTTGGTACATTGCAAGTCTAAACTGAACTTTAGAAGTTTTTTTTTTCTTTTTATTGAAAGGGTTAGGAAATCGAGCAAGCGGGTCACCTGATGGAAAGCGAGTCCGTTGCCGGCCTTTAAGGAGGAAAGGGAGGGGGGTCGGGCCTCCGGTACTCTCCCTGACCGAACGAATCGCAACAGGGGTGCTGTTGCTTCACGCCGATTTTCTGCGAGAGGGTGGTAGGTACTTCCCCATACGAGCCGGCGCATTCGTACGGCAGCAAATAGCTACCTACAGTATGGCTCTCCCACTAAAAAAGTTTGATGAGCTCCCGATATTTCGACGCAGTTACATGCATCATAATCACGGCTAGACCGAACCTATAAGGTAATAGCGGTCAATATCCCGTTCTCATTATGTTAGATGAAAGCTACTGGAATGTTACAAAATGTAAGATGCGTGCACGCACCACGTGACTGCGCGCAAACCTACCTCCGAACGCGAGCACGAGCGCGAACACGAACTGGTAGAAGTTGAACGTAGTGAGGCAGCCCGGCAGCGTGCACGCGCCGCGCGCCGCCACGCCGCCGCCGCACGCGCAGTTGCCGAACAAACTGGAAGATTAACCAGAATACAAACTGGACGGCATTTAGCGACGTTCTGTAATAATTTCATAGTTACTAAGGAGGAAAAACAAGTCATCAATCATCATCAGCCTATTTGTATCCCACTACTAGTGAGCACAGGTATCCTCTAATAATGAGAGGGTTGGGAACTTCACACACGCCACTGAATTACTTTGCAGGAGTGTGCAGGCCAGACGTTTTTTTCTTTACCGATAAATTACAAAATTAAATGTGATTTGGCCCGGGCTCGAACCCATTACCCTCTGCCTGAGAGGCTATAGGTCAAATCACTGGGTTACCATGGCTTATAACGGCTAAAAGCAATTGCACAGCACATTCGTAATATTCAAAAATACTTAGTAGTAAGCAATCCCGAATACCACGATCAAGTTGAACTATTAAACAGAGAAATACTGACATGCAATTTCTCATGAAAGTACCAGATAGGCAGGATAGCCAGTGGGGAAACTTACAGGAATCCATTCAAGTCTTCATAGCTTCGGCAGCCGGCGTGGCATGGCGAGAAATACGTCGTGGAGGTGTTGACAGCGCACACTGGACTAAACCCGTAGCTCTCTGAAGCACACCTGTAGAGTTTAAAACATCAGAAGAAGAAATAATAAGAATGCATTATTATATTTAAAAAAAAACTAAATAGTTTATTCGGTGTCATGCTAAGGTTTATGTCCGGTCCCTCCTGGTAAGTATGACAATAATACTTGTGTTAGGACGTTCCGCTCCTCCCTTCTGATGTTGTTTTACAATTTAGGAATTATTTTGTGAGCAATTAGGTACTAAGGACGCAGATACTTGGATTTCCTTACCCACAGTGTGTGCTGCACCCCGGCTGCGCGTACTCCCGCCCTGGCCCCCCCACATCGCCTATGTCACACCGCATGACAGCTAAGATGACAAACGGCACGGCCACCATGATAGCGACCACACCGCCGACTCGTGCGGCGGTCGTCGCCTTCACGCCATCTGCCCGTCGGACGGAGAAACGGGTGCGGAATATCTGAAAACATTTGATTTAAGTGACGAGAGTGTCAATCTCAGAGTCAGAACCACTGCCACTAGTGTAATTTTAAATACGAGAAAACGTCTCGATCGCGTATCGACCGTTTCAATTATTATGGACGAATCGGCAGCGCCTCTAGCGGTACATATTGGCAACGTCATAACGGTGTGTTTTGAAAATCGTTGCTCAGATCAAGCAATGCAGCGACAAGGCCATCTGATGCTGCCTACCATGCAATTTTCTGTTTTTTTTTTCATTAAAGAATGGTTGTTGGTTGTATGAAGAGAAAAGTCCCATATTTTCTGAAAGCTAAGAGTGCCGACTGAGTACCGGAAGGCAAAGTGTTGGTAGGCCTCCCGCAGGGTGGACGGATGATCTGGTAAAGATCGCGGGAAGCCATTGGCAGCACAAGACCGATCGTCGTGGAGATTCTTGGGGAAGGCCTAGTAGTATGTCCAGCAGTGGATGTCTTCCTGCTGATATGATGATGATGAATTTAAAAAAAAATCAGTTAAATATGTGCTTTACCGCGACAAAGAAGATGATGACGAGTGATCGGAAAAGGTCCGTGATGGCACGCGACGCTCGCGGGTCTTGACGCACGGTCTCAATGTGGAACTGAGCCTGGAAGTTTCAAAAAGTTCGTGTGAAAACCCTTTAGATAGAAAGCTGATGACATAAAAATATCGCCGTAAAACATTACTTACAATAAAATAGCCGACTGCTTCTAGCGTAGCATAATGCTGCGTTTCGATTCAAATATACAATATACCTACAACGAAGATACTTTGCTTTCTTGTAGTATTTCAACTGGTAATGTTAAACAAAGTCAGTGCCACTGCGACAGTGGACCAAGGAAAACGTCTTAGAAAAGAATAGGTTTGTACAAAAAAAATATTTATCAAAATAATAAGTTATTTTAACTCAGCAGTCCAATAAGAGAGGCAAGGCTAATTTGAGTGATGTCGAACAATTAAAACAAGATTAAAACAATTCTGCAGCAACAACAAACCTGAACAAAGTCAGCGTCGAATCTTATGAAACTAAACACGGCAGCGTAGAGAAAGGACAGCGCGGCACTCTGCACAAGGACTGTCTTGTTGCGGACTATGCGACCCATGGTTTTGAAGAATCCTGCAAAATTAACAAAGTTAAATGTAATGGTGAAATAAAAATTGCAATTCCAATGAAAAGTCTTCAAATTCAAATTCAAATTCAAAATTTTATTCAGCAAATAGGCAGTTGAATGCTCTTTTACACGTCATTTTTTTGTGTCTACCAGCGCTTTCGGAAAGACCATGATTGCCAAGAAGAATGCGCCGCAAGAAAATTGGCACAAAGTATTTTTTTTGTAAAAACAAGTTACATTAGCTCTTATTGCATATCTCTTTATTGCACATAAAACAAAAAATAACAGATAACAGTAACCATAGATAAATTACACAAAGAAACCTCACTCTGTCATTAAAAAATTAAGACAGAAAAAAAATACCGTATTATAGAAACAAGTGTAAAATGTAATTATTAGAACAGCAAAACCAGAACACTTTACTTTACTGGCACGTTTTAATTGAGCAGGAGATGTATAGGGTCTCCAGGTCAAATATGATAATATTAGTATTACTTCGATATGGATAATATTAGTATTAAATATTAACCAATGCTGACCATGAACAGTATTATCGATGGAACATGAAATAGATGACCGATAGTTTGGTAAAATTTTGTTAGTAGGGCGGTACTTTTTCTTCAAAGTAATAAGTGTCTCGTGTCCCGAATACGCTAGATCTCTTAGAATGGGACCGTTTGAGACCTTATCATCATTAACTCATACCACTTTGCACTTACGACTTAATATACCAGCTAAGTCTACAAGAAAATTAGAGCTTGAAATAGGTAGCTTTTTTTTTCTTTTGAGGTTTTCTCTGCATAATAATTTCTTACGCAAAGTGAAGTGTTGGTACGGTAGGCCTCACGCAAAGTGGTCACAAGGTTTGGTAAAGACCTCGGGAAGCCATTGGTTGCGGGTGACACAAGACCTATCGTCGTGGAGATCCTTGGGGAAGACCTATGTCCAGCACTGATGATAAGATGACGATGATGATGATGAACCTCTTACCTCTGTTAATAAGTTCGTCGTCCACCAGCTTATACTTGTCCATCCTCCTCGGGAACAGAGTGAAGAGGATGGCAAACATGAGCGTCAGCATGCAGATGGAGAGATGCGCTTCCCACCAGTTGCTGCGGGTCGAGGATGGCTGCAGCCAGTTCACTCCGTTCAGGCCCAAGGAGAGCCGGATGGAGATCAAGATTCCTGCCGAATGAATAGATATATACCGACGGTACTCTGACTCAACCTCGTATATAAAGATGACGAAATTGGAATAACCACTCTACACCGCGAACCTAAGGTGGTTATTCCAATTTCGTCAAAGTTTATATACGAGGTTGAGTCAGAGGTCCGTCGGGTACTTAGCATGTTTAGCCGTGGCATGATTAAGAATGATGGATTGAGAGGTTTGAGGGTTCACGTAAATACGGATGGTAGGACCTCGTGCGGGGTACGTCCGGATCGATACCACTATCTTACTCACTAATCCTGCCGCTAAGCTGCAGTGCTTCCATGGTTGTGTTCCGGTGTGGAGAGTAAGCCGAGGAAATCACTTTCATCTTAGCCCTCTAGGTTGGCAACGCAGTCTGCAAGTCCCCATTGGTTTTGAGTGTCTATGGGTAGTGGTGATTACTTACCAGGGACCCATTTGCTCATTTGCCTTACTTATCATATAAAAAAATATATAATTGTATGACTACAGTGCTAGAGCCCCGTGGATATCCTTACTGATAGGACGCCGATCTCGTACAGTCGAGTTCTTCATCATCTGTGCAGCTAACTTTTCATAAATATCTAAATACGGACCTTATGCAACTGGCAATAAGGTCTGTGTATATATATATATTTTTGAACTTTTGACTGTATAGATATTGAAGAACTCGACTGTACCAAAGTTTTCATTTGGCCCCCCACTCTTTACTACCCGCGAAGTTCCAATGTGTCTTCATTTTTAATATCTTTGGTCCTAATAGATCTTAATAGACTAAGTAGATAGGAGAAAAAATTACCGTAAAAATAAGCCCCGTTTTCCGGCTCATGGTCATCCAGATATGTGAGCCCATGGGCCCACACGCTGAGCCTGCCAAGTGCACAGAATCCTGCAGTCAGCATCAGCATGGCTATTCTAGGAATGGCGTTGGGGTCCTCATCGTTGGACCTGGAGCGGTAAGAAAGGGCTGATACTGGGTCGCCGCCACAGAGCTCTGCAACGGGAACAGAACAGAAAATCTTAAGGCTTGTCCTGTGCTCTAGTTCTGCCAGTATGGACGAAAACGGGGGAACGGTAGGAACTCGGGCGGAATATTTCAGAAATGAGCATGAAATGAGCTGAATTTAAAAAACCGTCCAAGTGCGAGTCGGACTCGCGCACGAGGGTTCCGTAGAAGGATTTTAACGCTTTTCCCCAGTGTTTTAAGAAGTCCAGTGTTAACAGAGCCCTGCTTCTAAGCAAAATGTACGCAGTGTGGGGTCAACTTATATTGGTCAGTGAAATCTACAGACAGACATAAAATTTTAAGATTTTGAGACTTTTTGGAGTGGTTGTGCTATAAGAGCTACTTTCATACCAAATTTCAAGTTTCTAGGACAGCTGTAAGTACCCTGTAGGTTTTCCGATTTCGGCAATTTGTATGGAAACAGATTTTTTAATGACTGTATCTTTTGATTGCGTTGACTTAGAAGGTTGATTTTTTCACGGCTTTAAGGGACCGCAGGCTTGAGTATTTGATATTAATTTCAGCATCCTACCTATACGCGTTCCAGAGAAAAAGGGTCTTGACAGACAGACAGACAGACAGACGGACAACAATGATCCGGTTCCGTTTTTTCCTTTTGAGGTACGGAACCCTAAAAAAATTGAAAAGCCAAGTTGTTTTTCATTATTTTGTAAGGAAGTCAGTGGCATTTTAGATTTCGTGACCCTTGCATCCACTTCTTCTTTTTAACCATTAGGTACTGGAGGTTGGACGTTAGCTCTGAAAATGTCTCCCTGTCCTGAGCCATCCGGAACAGTTTTATCCACTTACCCACAGGGAACTCGACAGCCTTCTCAAAGGGGAAGGCTAGCACGAGCAGACCAGACACGGCAGCTGCTGCCAGCCACCCTGACAAAGCCAGGTTCTTCCTTCCCTGCCCCCACCACGCGATCAGCGCGCCAAACGTGAATTCTACTACTGCTGCACCCACTTGCACCCAATCTGTAATGATAAAGGGGTTTTAAATTAGACATAGTGGGATATTGACCGTGATTACCTTATAGGTTTGATGAGCTCCCGATATTCCCCGATATATAGGTACGGAGTTTGCCCGTGATCATGATGCATGTAAACAACCGCGTCGAAAGGGAGCTTTTCAAACCTATAAGGTAATCGCGGTCAAAATCCCGTTCTCATTATGTCTAATGTAATTAATAGCGTATCATTTAAAACTGTTAGGTGTTTTAAGTGTTGCTAAAAATCATCAATGTGCAATTAAATTCTTCGAAAACCTGTCACTGTTGGCCAACACTTTCACCGGGATTAGAATAGCTTCTTATAATATTCATCAGATCGTCGACGTACCTCATGGGGATGGTAGTATGTCTTTACTGTATTTCGTTCATTGAGAGGATAACACATTTTATAACTTCTGGGATCAGATGTTGAGCAAAAATTAAGAGTGTTTAACAACGATTAAGATCAGCCCTGCAGAGTGACACAATAACATCAGGGCTGATCTACGAATGCCATCGAGCTCTGACGACGGTAAGTAATACAAACGCCATTACCCTACAATGGATAAAAGGCCACAGCGGATCACGAGGAAACGACGCGGCCGACCGACTGGCGAGGGAGGGTTCGGAGATGAAGGTTTATGGACCTGAACCCATCCTACCTCTGCCCTTCGGATGGCAGCGCAGTAGACTACGCCATAACACCAAGGTAAAGCACCAACAGTATTGGACGAACCTGGAAACCTGCAGGCAGACCAGAGAGGCCCTCCCGACGATCAACCCCAAACTGTCCCGCAAGCTTCGCGGACTGGAGAGACCACAGCTCCGACTCGCAATCGGAGCACTGACTGGACACGCCTTACTCAACAAGCACTTACACACACTGGGTGTTACAGACAGTCCGCTGTGCAGAGCCTGCATGGAAGCGGACGAGACAGCCGCCCACGTTCTACTGGAATGCTCTGGGGTGGCGGAATACAGGGCACAGCACCTCGGGTCACCTGGGTCGCTCCAGGAGGTCGCCAGCAACGTGAAGAGTGTGCTCTGCTTCCTCCAGGAGCTGGGCTGGCATGAATAGTGCCGTCAGCCCGCTCACGCAAAATAGGCGCAAACTAGTCGTCGAGTTGCGGAAAATAGCCCGTGCTACAATTACAATTACAACGATTAAGATCATCTGAACAGGGAGCTGACTTTGTAGGCCTGAAATATTGTCGTTATGTGGTCTTACCATGGATATTTCCACGCAAGTGTCCATTGGCCGCGTCCCTCTTCAGGAGGAGCGTGACGTTGGTGTCCAGCAGCACCAGGATCAGCAGCGCCCCCTGCAGGAACAGGTCGAACCGCTTCAGCGTCAAGATGTAGGTGCTGAGGAAGACCCATAGTTTCTGGAGGGGCGCCGGGATACCTGAAGACCAGTAGTAAGGTGGTTGAGACGGATACCTACCAATAACGTTATGTGGATTCAATTTTTGATTACCACGCCCTCACGATCTTATGGACAAGCTTTCGTCGAGACACTCTGCTCGGATGACGCAGATGGTAGCGCGACACCACGGTGTGGTGGAGGTTCTGGGTTCGAACTTCGAACCCCAGTTCAATAATTTGTTTTTGGTCTTTCTGTATACTTACGTTTCAGTTTGAAATTTGAGTGGTATTTCTTCACTAAATTACATAGGTATATATAGGTTAAGTACCTACACGATCGGTTGTCATTCGAATCGAAGAACTCTTTCCTTCCAGTGTTGCCGCTGGTCATACATTGGTTTGCCGTACTCGAGAGAAAAAATTGCCGTATTTAAACAAAAATTACCGTACAAAATAAATTATTATTTATTCCCAGAAATTAAATCAATATACATATTTGTCACTCCTCCCTTCTCACCAAATATATTACATTGCCTAAAATTATTTCAGTTTCAGTAACGTTAGCGACATCTTTTTCGTAATCGGAATGTTTATTTTATTTTATTAATCATTTCAAGGGGTTAGCGTAAAGCTCTCACAGTTCGAATGCTTTCTGGCAATGCACTGTTTTTAATAATGTTACATTTATGGTTAAGTTTGAAGCGCTGGAGATTCTTTCTGAATCGGCATTTGCACGTGGCAAGGAAAGAACTTCTAGATTTTATTGATTTTTTGATTGATGGTCTGGTTGCCGTATTTTAGCGTACGGCAATGACCATTCTGCCGTATGCCGTACAATTTGCCTTTAATAGGCGTGATTGTACGAAACGGCAATTGCCGTACGTTTGGCAACACTGTTTCCTTCAGCTCGAATAAAAATAGATGTAGATTATTATAATACCTATTAAGTATGTCAATTGACGAAACCGTTTGAAGATTGATCCAAATGTGACTTGACGTATTTGTACCCTCTGACGTTACGTTAACCCCGGGTTAGTCTCAAACCCAGGTCGGTGCAAGTCGGCGTTAGATTGGCCTTAGACTATAATTAAATTAATCAGACTCGGCCAAGTTGACATCTGCTTTTGCATTTGCAAGTTGCAATGCTTGTAGATAGCTGGTATTCAGCGACCTTTCGAACGAAAAGCTATTGTACCTACAGTAAATTTATTCTACTCTTCGAAGAGCATGATTATTCTAATTAAGCTATTAATTATGATATTAATGGCAAAAAAAGTAAGATATCTGATACCTGGCCGGATTAACAGATAAATGAAAATATATTTGCAAGAGATAACTATATCTGCTCACAGAACAGTTACCCTTGAAAGCGTACATTTTAAATTACCTATTCATCTTCGGTACTCCGCTTATATTGTCAACTAGCTTTCGCCCGCAGCTTCGCTCCCGTGGCAGCGACCCTCTATCCCGTGGGAATTTCGAAAAATCCCACCTTATAAAAGGATTTTCAATGCCAAATTTCAGCTTTCCAGGTCCAGGGGTTTGGGCTGTGCGTTGATAGATCAGTCAGTCACGATTCTGTTTTGTGTCTAGATTTTATGGTACTAGGTAGGTGGGTACTAGGTACAAGTAGTACTTATCAATATGAGCCGCGCACACGCCGCAGGCGGGCTGGCAACACCGTTCCTTTTTCAAAATATTCCAAAGGGCACATCCTGATGTTCATAATTTAGTTTAGTTTAAGCCAGGGGGCGTTGCCGTTGCACGCTCTGCTAAAAGCAAGCATCCTTAGGTTGTGGTGCCCGATTTTATAGATACCTTTGCAAATAAATACCACTCGAAAATGTGATTTTTGGATGAATTTTAAGTAGTCAAAAAAAAAATGTTAACGCGGTAATTTCGTACCAATACCCAATAGCAATAATTTCAAGTGATATAAAATAGTCGATAGTTACTAGAACGATAATTAAGCGTATAAACGTTCTGTATCAAAACAAACGTGCGTGCTTCGATAATCGGATTATGAATACCTACCTATACCTATCAGTTATCTCATTTAATCACTAGGCAGGGGGCAGATTTGGGCAAAACCTCCTCCTATATGCTAATATGGGGATTTTGGACGTACCACCCTGAAATTTACAAGTTGCGGACTGCGAATGAGATAGGCAAGGAATTTTGTCAAAAACTGTATTTGTATGAGTATTTAATGAAAAGCAATCATTTAGCCAAACAACACCGAAGATGGGCACCGATTTTCATCTAGACAGGTTTTGGATGAAAGCGTGTGGCGGATAAAATCACAAAATTACGCTCGTGACGTCAAAATACCTACGCAAATTGTTACACGCTCGTTTCCCATACAAATCGATGAATTCCTTCCTTCTATGCCGGTATAGTTCTGTGGTTTAGAATACTTACAATTTACGCACGATACTTTAAGTGCAGTCTTCCCACTTACCTTTGACTACCATTGTGACTTCACTTGCGAAAACTCGCAATTAACAAAACATGAAAACACTCAACTTCTCACTTCAATTCATGACACCACTTTAATAAATTTTCATCTAAGTCTACACATTAAATTATTCTAACGTCTATCTACTATAAGTTATCAAAATACATAACTGTAGTCAGTATTTATTACAAATACGTGTGCCACCATTGGCATGCGCCAATGTATTGAAAACGGTATCAATCTTTATCAGTTGTCACCGTATCAGCTGAAGATACGAGTTGATATGCATATATTTTTAATGAAAATATTTCCGGTCACCGTCTTAAGATTTGTGTGATAAAATCAATAAATCGTGATAACCAATTAAAATGAGCCGATAAGTAACCCGTAAGTATCATCGACACATTCCATACAAACGTAAGTTTTGTTTTAATCATCATCATCATCAAACTTAAGAGTTACACTCTTGTCGGTAGAGTTTCCTCCAATCGTCTCGCCTATAAGCCAGCTAATAAAACGCTGTTCTTGCTCAGGTCTTGTGCCATTCTTATCCACAGCTTTCCATCAGGCTGTTAGATATCTGTCTGTATATCTTGTCTGCTTTACTCTGTTAGCCATAATCCACAATTGGTGCAATTAGACTACAATTTTAATAAAACAAAACATTTTGTCACATTTTATATTCTCACTGGTTGTGTTCCAACAAAAGTCCAGAAAAAGTGAGAAAAGATAAGTAACATAAGATACATCAAACAGTACAATTAAAGCTTAATTAAATATACCTACTTATGATAATTTATTAAGTCTAGGTACACTCGTAGTACATACTTAGTTAAATTATAAATGAAATACGAAAGAATATCCTTATATACTTACACATATTTTGAAAGACATTTTATATTGCACTCAAAATAATATCTTAAAATTGTACTTGGATACTACAATCTAATACTTTATTAATATAAATAATGAGAGCTTGACGTTAAACCTTAAGAAACGACAAAAAGAAAGAAAGAGACTACTAATTCTTTACGTTCTAGACTTTGTAATAACAAAGAAAAGGTGGATAAAGGGAACAGGTCGGGCGTATATAAACTCACTTGTGGCGACTGTAGTCAAGTATACATTGGACAAACCGGTCGAAGCTTTGATACTAGATTTAAAGAGCATGTCTCGTCATATAGGCATGATCATCCAGAGAAATCAAACTTTGCCAAGCATTTATTAGAAACGAATCATTCGTTGTTAGACTCAGATACGTACGAAATTTTACATTATTGTGATAAGGGTTTGCGGCTATCGGTTTTAGAACAATTGGAAATAATTAGGTACAACAACATGGGGTCTATTATTAATGAACAAGTTAATTTGGTTTCTTCGCCTTTGTTACGACTTGGTTCTAATTTTAATAATGTGTCATAGTAATAATGAGAACATGACTTCTCTTTTTACCGTACTCGGTTAAAAATAACGGGGTACCTGGCGTAGATTAAAAATAAAAATAAAAAGGGTAGTTTGGAATTCATTTCTTAAAAAAGGGTAGTTTAGGACTTACATAAAAGGGTAGTTTGGAATTTATAAAATATTAGTGGGTACGTTGGTTTTGTCATTAACTAAGTTGAGTACATGGTTTACATATGTCAGTAGTGGAAGTGGTGGCATGTTGAGCGGTTGTTGTTGTGCTTCGTAAATGGCCTCGTGGAGAGTGCCGAAACGCGTCAGCGTTTAGTATAGTGGTGGTGGTGATAGTTGGGTCTGTGTGGCATGTGTTGATTCGTGTAGCAGTGGAGGTGGAGGTGTTGCATGGAAACATACATTTGCCGCACAGATATAACTATTTGTCATTAGTGGTCGCGGGTGAGCAAAGTAATTGTTTTTTAGTTCTTAAGAAACGGCCATGTTTTCTAAAAGTAATTCATCATCATTATGTCAGCCGAAAGACGTTCACTGCTGGACGGCGGCCTCCTACACGCCTACGCGGGTCTCCACTCAGACCGGTCTTGTGCTTCCTGCATCCACCGCGGTCCCGCGATCTTTACTAGGTCGTCGCTCCATCTTGTTGGAGGCCTACCGACAGCTCGTCTCACGGTCCGTGGACGCCATTCGAGCACCTTCTTACCCCATCGGCCATCAGTTCTGCGAGCTATGCCCACAAACACTTAAGTTTTGCAATTCTTCGAAAGTTATTAAAAAACAAAGTACTTATTTCACTGGATTTCCAAGAGTTTGCATAATGTTTCCTATTTACCTACTGCCCGTCACAAAAAGAGGGGTGTTTATAAATAAGTTTAACCCGCGTCTGGGTGTCTGTTTGTCTGCTTGTGGCATCATAACATCTAAGCGGACTGACTGATTTAGACGAGATTTTTTAAATCGAAAGCGACTTTATTCGAAGTGGTTTTGTTCATCATCACCATTATGTCAGCCGAAAGACGTTCACTGCAGGACCTAGGCCTCAAGGCTCTCCACTCAGACCTGTCTTAGTTAAGTTCCTTCAAAATCTTTTATCCTTTTTTGTGACATTGGACGTGGAAATAAAAATGTTGGAGTGTTTACCCGATTGCCGCCGGACTAGGTATATCCAACTTTTCTTATTTCGTTTCGGATACCTCTAGGTAGCTACGTCGACCCATTGTGATCTTTCTTTTGTTCATTAACTTTTTCCCACTTTTAGGACCTATATTGAAAAAAGTATTTCCACAGGTCAGGCAAAAGCCAATCTTATGTCCAGGGGATCGATTTTTGAATCTCACTTGGTGACTAAATTCTCACTCATGACATTGATATCACTATTTCCCAAAAGCCTTATTTTTGAATGTCATACCCGTCTACTAACATGCAGCTAATTTGCGTTTCTCTCATAGACAAGCGAGTCAACATAGTGGATTGAGGTTAGTTGTCACTGCCGTGGTCAAGAGGTCATTCGGGGCATTCGTATTTGATATCATAGGAATGAGAATTTTAGTCACCGGGTGGGTTTCAAAAATCGATCCCAAGGTCCTAAGCACTTTGACATGTAAAAACATTCCTCAATTTAACACTATTGGACACTTAAAGTATCTTATTATTACCTACATATTTAGTGAGTTTGTTCCATCCATTCACCATTCATGTGCAGTCGTACCATTTGAGTCCTGACCCACCGTAGAACGTTTTCACAGTAAGTGTGACAATGATTTTCCTTGTCAGGCAACGCGGTGTCACCATGCCATTTTGTACGAAAAGGTTCCACAGTGGGTCACGATATGCTTCTGAGCTCTTTACTCTCCCAGATTGATTTTGATTATACCTTTCAACTATATTTAAGTGTAAAAGTACAGCCCGACCAAAGAGTCAAGAAATGAGGGCGCCTTCTTCTTCGTAACTGTTACATCTAGACCTATAAAACAGTACCGTGACTGACTGACTGACAGACAACGCACAGCCTAAACTACTTAACTGGACGTAGAGACTTGAAATTTGGCAAACATATATACCTTGAGTATCCTAGGAGGTGCACTAAGAAGGGATTTTTCGAAATTCCCAGGGGATAGGGAATTAGCCCATTTTAAAATATTTCACGAGGGCTAAGCCGCGGGGCATAAGCTAGTTATTGACATAGATGAGAAACGTTAGTTCCTATTTTCTCAGTTGTCATGACTTTGTGGTCGGTGTCTCCTAATTGTTCGCTACGGTGGTCTCGATCCAGGGCACGAAGTTGGTGACCCTCGTGTAGACACCAGGGAATCCGGCCTCAGCGCACTTCCTCCCGTAGGAGACCACGCCAATCTGGTAGAAGAAGGTCTTTAACGTCTCGCTGCTCCACTGAAAAAGAGATTTAGTATTTCATCAGTAACAGTTTTAAATGATTCGCGGTTACAGGTGGACCACAAATTTAAATTATATCGGCAATTATCGACCGCGCAGATGTCATACTAAATCGAATGTAAGCAAAAGCAATCAATACCTTATTGCGTTAGTAGCAAGGTAGAATATGCTAAAACAAAAGCTCTTCAAGTCAACAATTAACACCAAATTATACCACCATTGTAAACTGATATTTGTATAGTTGGTAAAATAGGGGACTGGGGGCCTGGTGCCAAGTACGACATGGTCTGGAAAGACGTCCCACAACCACCCAAGGTTTTCCATACATCCAAACTACTTCTGCAGGTACTCACAATAGGCTGCATGAGCGGCCCCCCGCTGTCCCCCTGGCAGGCGTCCGACCCCCCCTTCTTATATCCGGCGCACAGCACGCGCCCGTCGATCACCTGCGCCTTGTACGCGGAGTACGCCTGCGCGCAGAACTCGTTGCTCACTACAGGCAGTTGAAGTACTTGGAGATGCGTGGCGGCGGGGCCACCTGGTCAATAAATGGATGTTTGGGTCAGTTAAATTGTGAAGTGTCTCATGTCCCACTGCTGGGCACAAGCCTCCTCTCAGGATGAGAGGGCTTGGGCTACAGTTCTCACTCGGGCCAGTGCGGATTGGTAACTTCACACACATCATTGAATTGCTTTGCAGGAGTGTCCAGGATTCTTCACGTTTTCCTTTACCGAAAAGCTTATCAATTACAAATGTAATTCCGCACACAAATTCCGAAAAACTCAGAGGTGCTAGCCGGGGTTCGAAGTGTTTGAACCCACGACCCTCTGCTTGAGAGGCCATAGGTCAAACTGCAAGGCTATCATGGCTTTTTTCCTTTATAAAGAGTTATACGAACATTTTAACATGAAACTACCATGAGACTCAATCATAATGATATAAAAACATATCACTCACGTACGTACGTGGAGTGTGCGTCTCGCCGCCGCTGGGTCGTGTGCTCCCAGAGGAAGGACTACAAATTAGTCTGAAACACGTCGGGCTAAACTCGACTTATATACGTGAGTGAGCTGTTTTTATTTCATTATAGTTTAAAAAATAAAAATGTGGCGGGTTTTAAGGCTTGCAAAACCTAAACACTATGATACTCACGGAACTCAGTGTCGCCCCACCCGGCGATGAGAGGATTGTAGTTCTCGTAGTTGCGCGCGCGCAGCTCGGTCGTGCGCGGGATGCATATCGGCTTTATCAGGTCTGGGGACAGAGCAAGTTGATAACACTAACCGTGATTGCAATAGAATTTTCAATTGCAATATTCTCATTTAGTTGTTCAATTTAAATTAACAAAAAATATCACTAGATAAGTTCCTCCTTTACTATTTCAAACCAGTGATAAAAAAGATGGAGAATGCGTATAACGTCTGTACACAGGGTTCATTTTAATGAGCCAACAAGAATTCAGCCAGGGGGTTATTTGAAAAAAAAAAATAATCTCCCATACATTCATTGCCTTTGCTGGTTGACATTATGTACTTATGGGAGATTTTTTTTTAACCACAGGATGCTTACTTAGACTAAGGACCTTAAAACCAAGAGGACTGCCAGTGTCTATACGATGTCACGTTCCTTTGAAATAATAAGCCTGCTGTAGCTAGTTTTACTACTGAGGGGTCTCTGTACCATTCATTTGGTATGACATTCAGACCTCTGACTAACATACAATAGTGCCATCTAAATTCGTTTTTTCTTTCAGTTCATAGATGGCGCTATTGTGTTAGCCAGAGGTCTAAGTGTCATACAAAATTAATGCTACAGAGACCTCTCTATAGCTACAGCAGGCTCATTATTTACAGGAACGCGACATTGTATAGCCATTGGCAGTCCTCTTGGTTTTATCGTCCTTGGTTAGACTTACTCAACGGAATGATTGTCCTACCTACGGTTTCCGAATGCATAATAGAGGTCTTATGATGTGTTGTGTGTAGATAGGGTCTTACCAGTGTACTGCACATTCCTGGACAGCACCAGGATGCCGATGTCATTGGTGAAAGACTTGGGGTTGTACTCCTCATGCTTTATGTTCTGCTTGATGGGCACGTCTATGGGGGTTGCTCCTTCGTCCTCCCGCGCGATGTCCAGCTCCCCCAGGCGGACTAGGTACCTGGTAGAAGAATGTAGCTTTATTCCATTGTCTTTCTTGAAAGTTTAGTGTTTTATGGGAAGAAAGCCACTTGTTTCCTATAGCTAGAAGGTGTATACTTTGCATATGAGCGGAAAAACAACGGAAGGGTGAGGTAAAATAAGCGATTTTGATGAAATTTGTTTTTATTTTTATGATATGAAACGATTCATACTTAGTAGGTATGAAATTTTACACAAAATTCAAAATTTTATTCAGCAAATAGACAGTGTAATGTCACATGTCACTTATTGAATCTGCCAGAGCTTTCGGAAAGACCGTGATTGCCAAGAAGAATGCGTCCGCAAGGAACTTGGCATAAATGCATTTTTTCTAACAACAAGTTACTAAAGTTACTTTTTTTTTTTTTTTTATACCACGTCGGTGGCAAACAAGCATGCGGATCGCCTGGTGTTAAGCAATTACCGCCGCCTAGGAACGTTTGCAACACCAGAAGTATCACTCGCACGTTGCCGACCCTGCATAAACATTTTTATACCCCTTTTGAAGACCTAGATACTTACAATAGCTCTATGATAACACACTACGACATTGCACAGAACATTTTATTATGTAGCTGAGCAAAACACTAGCTCTGTTTAATTTAGGACTAGGCTAATTTGTGCGGATTGTTCCTCGTTTATTTAGGTAAGTACTTATTTAATTTTATTTACTTAATGAAAATGGATCGGATCCCACGAGACTGCAAGAAATACAGTTTTTTCTTCACTTTCACTATACTAAGTATAGACGTAGTAGAAAAACCTTTCCCACGGGCCAGGCAAAAATCAATCTTATGACAATGTCTTAAACATTTTGACAGGGGAAAGCTTTTCTCACTCTAACTATAGGTACCTGGGCACTTTCAGAATACTGTGTAGAGTATACAGTTTTTGCCAAAAAATTCCTAAATATTTCCATAGAAAATTTATGTGTCAGTTGTGTAACGGTCCATATATGTAGAATGTATGTAAAACGCGTCACAAAACTGTCAAAAAAATGCGGGACACTTTTTATTATGATTTAAATAGATAGGCCTCGTGATTCTGAGCAGAAATAATCCAAAATACATATTCAAATACAAACCATACATATGGTTATTCAAAAAAAGTAAAGGGTACACAGTTTTCTAAAAATGCCCACCTATCAGTTTCGTTGCTCGGCGTAAAACCTTGAATGTTTTAGATTCTGCAAGGTCTAGGATGAGTTATGCAACCGTCTGGTCTCGAAAGCATAAAATCGTAATCTGTACTGTACGCATATATGTATGTATTGAATTTGCTTATAAACCAGTTGTGAGTTTTCCATATGTCGTCAAGCAACTTACATGATGAGACAATGTAACAAGCGGTTGTAATACTTATTTAAGTGCGGCTTGTTTGTGGTTTTAGTGGAGGTAAAACTGTGTTTTTTAACCGACATTAAAAAAGGAGGAGGTTCTTTATGTTCTGTCCTGTTGGTTCTTTACTTGATTTGTTACTTTTCGGTGTGTGCTATACACTAAACTAAACAGTTATAACATACATACAAACAATTAAATTGTCATGGTATTGGCACGTGCTGTCATTTTCAGTGACAACTGTAACCTTGACAACAAGTGCATCATTAAGGCAGCATCCGACGCATTTAACGCACCACGATTAATCAACTTGACGAGACGATGGGAAACACCTTCCGGTTTAGTTGTCACTGCATTTAGCTAGAAATTGTTGCCGTTTGCTTCCGCTTAGAAACAGACAGACAGACGGACATGACGAAACTATAATAGTTCCTTTTTGCCATTTTGGCAAACAGACAGACAGACAGCAGGCAGACAGACGTTTAGAAGCCCCGTTATGTGCCAACTATTGGGGTAGTGTCTAGCACTGGGACTTCCATGAGTTTGAATGAAGATTTCAGACTTTTTGACATATTTCACGAATTTCTAAATGGTAGCTACAACATCCTGTCCATCATTGGAAACAGTATGTATAGTAAACACAATGATATGACAATTCTAAAAATCATATGTAGTTAATTATTAAGGAAAATTGTTATATCGCATTGGCAAGTGCATTAGTATTACTGTACTGCGACGTAATGGCAGCAAAAAATATATACCAATGTTTTTATCTACAGTTATCATTATTATGGAAGATCCTGTATCTAACGTGTTGTGTGTATCGTCAAATGATTTATTTTTATATATCTCCATGTTTTGAATTTACTCATGCCTATGTAACAAATTTCAAGTAAATCCCGCGACTGCCAGATAACGTATCTATAGGGTAAACTTAAAAAAAGTCAACTGCTTTTGAGTTGGGTATAGGTAACTACATTATTTAACATGATCTTTTTTTATCTTTATTTTTTTTAGCGATTTTGCTAATGAACAGCCAAGTCCATAAAAAGCGATAGAAATATAAAAACAACTAATTTATAGACACAAAAAAAGGAACACGTATTTCAAAAGACATTTATATAATATTTAGGCAACGTAACACGATACACGTAACTTCATAAATTCAGGTAACGCCACGTTAACACCAAAACATCACAACCGCTTTTTTCGAGCTTGACTCATAACTTTTTCTACGAAACATCACAATGCCTCATTTTACATAAAAACTTCATGAGGCTTATTACGAAATAAGATAATTATGTTTCTGTATAGTTGTGTATAGTTCAGCAACCTCGCCTCGTTGTATGATTATAAAAGCATACTTACAGATAATTCGCGAGTAGGTGCGATTTTAGCGATTTGCAGTGATTCATTGTAAAGTAGTTTTTCCCGACGAGCATACGACAAATAATCGTGTGGTTAAAATGCCACGGTACTTCCCAGCAGTACCTACGTATAGTTAAAGCGAGAAAAGCTTTCCCTTGTCAAAATGTTTATGACTTTGTCATGAGATTGACTTTTGCCTGTCCCTTGGTAAAGGTTTTTCTACCATGGCTATAAGTCGAGGTGATTCCCAAATGACTGTCTTCTCCACGAAAAGATATACTTAATACTATACTATAATATTAGGCTAAGGGTTCATGACCCACGTATAAGTTATATCTAACAAATAAACGTGATGCCATCTCTAGTTCTAACATAATAAACAGAGACGGTAACAGCTATATGTCAGAAATATTTACTGGAGGGTGGTGAAACTGGCGGTAAATGGGCGGTATGTCTAACCTAACGCTAAATTGAAAGCTACAACTCTATTAAACTGGTGACTATCGAGGCGCATAATATAGTGTAATCTCCATTACATTACCTTGCATCCGTCATGTGCCCCAGCAACCCCAGTTACCATGGCAACAGGCCAGTGGACTAGGTATGTACCTACTCAGTTCCTCCGTGGTGTGTATGCAGTGCCCAACCGTCAGCACGTGAACGTGACGAACAGAGACGTCGAGCCAGCCCCCGTGTCGCGCCTATGTGTTGCTCCAACAACCCAAGTTACCACGGCAACAGGTCAGTGGACTCTATGTACTCACAGTTCTTCTTCCCTGGTGTATATGCAGTGCGCAGCCGTCAGGACGTGTCGGACTGAGATAAGCGAGCCGCCGCACAGCCAGCGAGCGCCCTGGCCGCTGCGACGACCCTTGTAGCCGAGCAACGCCATCCAGGGGAAGTCACCTGTTTACACATCATTATCAGCTAATGTACGGCACAAGCCTCCTCTCACAATTAAAGGGCTTGGGCAATAGAGTTCCCACGCAGGCCCAGTGCGGATTGCGAACTTCACCATTGAATTGCTTCTCAGAAGTGTGCAGATTTCCTCGTGGTAAATTACAAGTGATTTCGCACATAAATTCCGAAAAACTCTTAAGGCTCTAAGGAGGCCTGGGCTCCGACCCTCTGCTTGAGAGGCCATAGGCTAGGTTACTAGGCTGATACGGTCTTTACACATTTTTAACACATAGCAAATGATAATTGACAGGGTGGTATATCAATGAATTTGACCGCTAGTACAGGCTGGTTGAATGGCATGGAGTTAATGCAAGGAATGCATTGATCCCATGTCGACGGAGTTTGTACGTTTGGTATACCGTCACGGCTAAGCTAGAAGACGATTTGGTATGTACCTAGTCGTAACTACTCAGAAATGGGCAAAGGATACAGGGAATAAGTTTATTTTATTACCGAATGACGAAACTTTTCACATAAGCGATATTGTGAGCAGAATAATATGGATAGGAGTATCGTGTAGGAATCAAATTAGAAACATCAAACAAACCGCAATCAGCTAAGAAACCACTCCACGCCATGGAAAGTAGCACGAACAAGGCTATTTAATAATTAATCTAATTTAATTTAATAATTTAATTAATCTAATTTAGCTTCTTCATCTTGGTTTCTGTATTTTGGTTGTCTGTAAGAGATCGCTTTTAAGCGATAAGACCGCCTATTGTCTACCATACCTGTTTTCTGTAATCTCTTTGTACTATTTTGTGGTTTTCAATAAAGAATATTTGTATTGTATTGTATTGTAATCTTACCGAGTTTAGCCGGGACCCCATTCACCACTCTGCTATTAGAGGCATTGCTGAAGCCACAGACAGGAGCCTCCGGCAGACTGACGGCAGCTGGCTTAGGCTCAGGATCCTGGGGCATGATGATGGCACCCTCGGTGCTCGTGGTAGTGGTGGTTGATGGGGTGGGTGGCGGCACGGTGGGAATACCGGGACGAGGGCAGCAGACCTGTAGGGATGGCGTTAAATTAGCATTTGACACTTTATCTGCTGATCCTATAGACATATTACAGCGTATCCATGGACCCATGGCCCTTTAGTACTCCGTATCGTTGCCAAGCTTCGTGGCAATTAAGTGCCTGCGATATGGGCCGCGCACTTACATTACTGTAGGTCTATTACTTATCCTGTAGCACGGATGCAGACTGCCTATCCTGATGTTTATATCAATGGTTGATCCAAAGAGTAGTTGGTTGAATAGCTGTGGCATTTGCATTAAGTCCAATAGCATTGAATGTTTGGGCTCCTCTGTGACTGTTAGACTGGTATAGCTGGCACTAAATACTCAGTTATGTGACATGCCTTAGGGCTGTGATCTGGATGCAGCAGTTCCAGCGCCCGAGGGTTGTATCAGCACAGAACTGAATACCTGTGATCCTTATAAGACCTCGCCATAGAGTTGTTGCCTAGCAAGCTTGCTAAACTGTGGATTACCACCCAACTCTTGAAACCTGGGTCAAGGCCGGCTTTGAGCACTTCTGATCTTCAGCTAAGAGACTTACCTTTGGGTGGTTCCCCTGGGAGCCACAATGTGCCAGTGTGTCTGCCGCGGTTGCTGTCTTAACACCTGCTGGATTAAAGCCTGTTACTTGTATCTGTATCAAGGCTGGTAGGTACCTACTGAACACCTACGATACTCATAAGACACTTGCCTTAGGGTTGCAGTGCTTGAGGGTTACTCCTAGCCTGCCGGATGGATTACCTCTTAATGCTGGCACCGAGCACCTCTATGATCCTCATAATAAGAGACTCGCCTTTGGGTTGTTTCCTTGGAACCCGCAGTGCGCCTGCCGCAGCAGTTGCAGCGCTCGAGGGTTACTCCGAGACTGCTGGATGAGGGCCACGTAAGGGGGGCACTCCGAGACCTGGATGCAGCTTCCGACTTCATTTTCCACGGTCTGACAGGTCTCCTCTGGAAATAAGAAGAGGTCAGAGCTCAATGAAACAACTGAACGGAACTGGAATTATTAAACATTTTCTAATAAGACAGGAACTTAATCATCTGACATATGGTATAGTGTCGTACACTACGCGTCAAACTTAATTGCGCCTTGGAAGTTCGTACATCGCGGTTCCTCTCCCACATTTAGTCTCTGTGCGTCTCGCTTCCCCTACAAGCGACTGTTTTCACTCCAGGCGCGTTTAAGATTGAAGAATTTAGTGTTCTACAACTATCATAAACCTGTTCTCTTTCGTTGGAAATTTAATGGTTCAGCAATAGTCGACAACAAAATTGACTGTTACATTTTTGTTTACGCGATTTTGGCACCATCAAAGTTTTACTTCATCCATTCGGTCACCTAAAGATAATCTAAAGTCACAAAGATAACCCTCGTTTCGTTGCATTCGGGCAAAAGAGCCACCAGTTCACCTTGTCAACCAAGTTTTTATATTTTATCCATCTAAACGTTATTTAAATATTATCATTACTTTAAGCAAATAAAGGTATTCCCATTCAACGTGCACGACTCATTTGAATAAATACTTACATCGTGTTAATTGCCACCACATTTGTGTTTTAAGTTTTTGTAATGTTCTTGTGAATTCGTGGCTTCATAGGTTTTTTTCAGGAACGAAAAGATCGATTAAAATAGGCAAGTAGGTATTTTAAAATATTTCTCTTTTTACTTTTATAAAGTCGGCGGGACTCTAGCGCTTTACCTCACTAAACTTTTGATTACACATGACCTCAACATTTCGGTCGCATTGTAAAGGCTTATTCATAGCTTTCAGGTAAAGGATATAACTACAGCGACAGCCGTTTTTGCCTGCAATAAATAAATTGATTATGCGACCATACCGTAACCACAGAGTGTGAAAGAAGGCATGTGCCCAACAGTGGGACGGAAAGAGGCTGCTGATTAAATAACCAATTAAATTTTAGACAGGATATTAATCAATTTATAATCTTTGGAGCCATGCCACATTATTGCGAGTATAATTCTTGGACTTGGGCTATACTTCCCAAGGGAGCCAGTGCGGATTAGGAACTTCACAAACCCTATTAAATTGATTCGCAGGAGTATGCAGGTTTCCTCACGGTGTATTTTCCTCCAGCTCATAGTACAAATGTAATTTCGCACGTTGACTCCGAAAAATCTAATCCACCACCCTCTATCACGTTTACTTGCGAGCAAATTGCAAGTAATGACGTAAATAACCGATTAGAGTGATGATTCCTTCTGCCTAGATCTACTATTAGGTAACCGATCAACCTCGGCACTGCCCTGAGGTCGCCGAGCTGTTCAATGTCATGCTTGAGTATGCGCAATAGGTACGTCAGAGGGTCGAGCACGACTTCACGAATGCTGCGTAACGTAAAGTCGAATAGTAAACGTTGTCGAGTTTGTATGACGTTTGGAACAGCGCCCGCCCGTGAGCGTATTTGGAACGAAAATTTAGTATGAGGTTTCTCGATCTCGATACGATAACCGTAACGTTGCGCAGCTTTCGTAAAGTCGTGCTCGACCCTCTTATGTCTAATTCTAATCATATTTTTTTGTAAATATCATGGGACAAATGACACCAATTGACCTAGTCCCAAAATAGGCAACGCCTGTACTATGGGTACTAGACAACGGATAAACATACTTATATATAGATAAATACATACTTACATACATATTAAACGTCCAAGACCCGAGAACAAACATTCGTATTTATCATACAAACATCTGCCCCGACCGGGGGATCCCGGGACCTCAACTTCATAGTCAGGGTCTCTAACTACTAGGCTATCCGGTCGTTATATGTGTAGCGACCCTAGCGCCACACGCGAGTGACGTCACTGTTCTACGTCACTGTTCTACATCGCGCTAACGAAGTTTCTCAAGTCGGTTGCATAAATACAACTTCCAACTCTCTTCCTTCGGACTTCGGTCCCCAGGCATAACATCTGCCTGGAGAGAGATCTCTCTATTGGAGTCCTCCCCAAATATGGATTGTCTACATTCGTAATTGATGACCGGTGACCATTTTAGAATTAATTGTTACTAATGCAGGATTTTAAAGTTTTTTTTTATTCGACGAGGAAGGCAAACGAGCAAGTGGGTCACCTGATGGTAAGTGATCACCACTGCCCATAGACAACCACAATCTCGGGGGGTTACTTAGCAGATGCGTTGCCAACCTAGAGAGCTGAAATGTCTCTTGTGCCCGTAATTACACCGGCTGTCTTACTCTCCACACCGGAACGCAACAGTGCAAGCACTGCTGCTTAGCGGCAGGATTAGCGAGTAAGGTGGTGGTAGCGATCCGGACGGACCTCGCACAAGGTCCTACCACCCGCAAATGTCACTTAAATGGCAAGATTTAAGTTTTGAATTATAACGAGAATGTTTTAGGAAGGTGTCTAATATTATTATCTGGTGTATTTTATGGAAGTCAGACGGCAACAGATATTTTATGGAAGTCAGACGGCGACAGATATTTTATGGAAGTCAGACGGCGACAGATATTTTATGGAAGTCAGACGGCGACAGATATTTTATGGAAGTCCGACGGCGATTGATATTTTATGGAAGTCAGACGGCGACAGATATTTTATGGAAGTCAGACGGCGACAGATATTTAGAAACTTTCAAAATATTTGAAATGTCTACAGACGATCCGTGATCAATCTTAATCAATGTGTTTTATAAATTAAATAATGTTATATTATTCAAACTACTTAATGCAAGCATTTAAAATACCGTTCCTGTTAATCACGAAATTTAACGAACATGCAAATATGATGGAATTAAATAGTGATGAACTGATGATCCTTTGAAGATTTAAATCGTAGATAACATACCCATTAAATCTAAAATGATGATAATATTACAAAGACGTTAATGTTACGAGTCATGAGAAAGACACAAAAAGAAAGAAAATAAGAAAGAGTAATGGAAATTAGAAACATTGATGTTTTAAACGTTTTTAAGCTATGATATAAGAAGAAAAATTAAGGATGATACTTAAGGTCTATCGTAGCGAGGTTAACTTGACTTAGTAATAACTAACCCTGTAACCGTCTAAATTAATTTCTACCATATTTCCTTTGCACCCCAAAAAGAGCCTGTTAGTTTCTCCAAATAATAAGACATACGAAAAATTCCGCTCGGGCCGAAGTTGAAATTGTTCCTCGTATCCGTCGAAGGTGCTGGAGTCAGCGGAGGAAACTCTTCCGCAGCCGGCGACTCAGGTTCAGCTACTTTAGTACTTTCTTCAGCCCTGGTAGTCTTTTCAGTAGCTGCAGTAGGCTCACTATCCGGAAACACAAAACCGTCGCCCCCGAAAGCACCGCTCGGTGCACTACCACCTGGGATTACTATAAGTCCATCTTCTTCTTTCGGCATATTAACATTTTCAACATTGTTAGGTTCTTGTACACCATTATTGTTAAGACCAGGTTCAGAAACTCCGTTTTGTTCGGCGTTTTGTTCCACGAAATTGTTGCGATTGGGCACGCCGAACTGATTCGGATCCTGGTTGTTTACAATGCCTGGTCTGCCGTTTTCGTTTGGTTTGTCGGTGAATGGGTAGACGTATGCTGGGTTGGAGCTAGGGGTCTCTCGGTGGAGATGGAGAAGCCCTGTGAGACGGTCCTTGATTCGAGAAGGGTTGAGGAAGCCCAAAGGACGGTCTTCTTGCCGCTGTTGGAAAAACCCTAGTAGAAATGATGATGCTTTAGAAAAATGTAGATTGAAAATAAAAGTAACAATTAGTTGAGCTTTTTTTGGAGTCTTTGAAATTACCGTTTCTTTACCACTTAATTTGCCAAACTTAATTGAGCCAATTTGAAGCACGTTTAATTATGATTTGGAGCTAAAAATTGATAGTGTTAAAAAAACTGCACAAACAAAAGCTAGAGCCGTGTGTGATGCACGTACGAATATGAGACTTATGACAAATATAACAAAGAATAAAATGAAGCAAGATAATTTAACAACAACAACACCAGGAAACGAGTTTTGTGACCTTACATAAAAATGAAATTGCAGTATGAATTTAGATAATAGAGCTACTTAACACCATACCTATAATGTAACCGCCAATATTCAACGTAATTTTGATATTTATTTTAATGCCTAATAATTTCCCGAGGAAATAGCAGAGCTTAGATACCTTGTAATTAGGTAATAATAATAAAGAAGATAAATAGGAATAATGCTATAGCTTGCGGACTTAAAGTTTATATGAATACCTAATTGATAAGATAACACTCAAAGCTAACCAACGTAACTTCTGATTCCATTCCAAAATAAGGTGATGAATGAATTGCGAAACGCAGACATTTTATTTTTTCAATAATTTTGACTACTGGTGAAGGTTTCTTGAATCGTATAATTTTCAGAATTTAACAATAATAATACCTGCATGAGATACTTAGATACTTTTAGACACTATATAAGTACATTTGCAAATCCGAAACTCTGACTATTTCCAGCTAAAATATTAAAACAATAGTGAACTACGATCGTATCTACGATTGAAGATAATTTAATTCCCACGCAGACTTAAATTATAATTCAGGGACTGCCCCGTCGGTCTGCATAATTTAAGTCATTAAATGTAACGGTTTTTGTAAATTATTTAAGGTTAAGTAAGTTATCTTAAATTTTACGTTGTCACCAAAAAAAGATTTATGCAAGGTAAGGGGAATACTATAAAAAAAAAAACAAAGTACAAGTCATTTAACAGTCACGTTCACATGGTGGCCCTAGCGAGATTTGAACCGGCGATCTTCAGCTCGCGGGGTCACTGCCACGGGTCAGTAGACGGATCTATAGACACAGCAAACATGACAACCGAAGGAAAGGCTTTGCACATAAGGTAAACGTAAAAGTGTTGACTTGTTCTGTCTCTCTTACATATCTAAACTGATATTAAATTATTCACGAGAACGCTAGTATTTAATGCAAGTAAGAATGAGCTGTCGGTAATTCGTTCCTACACAGAGTTAATTAACCCGCCCGGTCCCAAACTATCAAAGCCTGTACTATGGGTACTGGACAACGGGTAAGCATACTAGTATAGATAAATGCACACTTATATACATATTAAACATCCAATACCCGAGAACAAACATTCGTTTTCATCATACAAACTTATGCCCCGACCGGACCTCGAACCCGGGACCTCAAGCTTCATCAGGATCTGTAACCACTAGGCTATTCGGTCGTCAAACAGCAGCAGCAGGTATTAGCAGTTTTTTGGTAAACTAGTTGTTTAAAAAACACTTCGCCGTCCAGTTTTTTGCAGAACAAAGCAAACGTCAACAGAGTATTAGGTATATGTGACCATAAATATATGAATGGGCTGTTTTTTGCCGTCCTTTGATTTTTTGTACAAACCCACCTAATACCGGCCTTAATAGACCAGACTATATTCAGTATTGCTTACAGCACAAAGGTCGTAACAACCGTGAGATTTCTGTTGAGATACGTTCTTTTTCTCTGGAAGGGCGGAATATATTATTACAGTATGGCTTGGCCTGTATTTTTCCTCAGATAATCGTTTGGTGTCGAGAAATGATTGCGGTTGCTGTTATTAAATTCCTTATGATAATATTTGTGGTGGCAACGCCAACGTTACACATTTTTATTTCGTTTGTTGTGGCAGAACTCCCTATCCCGGTGGAATTTCGAAAAATCCCACCTTATTCCTTGTATAAAGGGAACTTCTGTGCAAAATTTCAGCTATCTAGGTCCAATAGTTTGGCGTTGATGATTGAGTGAGTCAGTCAGTCAGAACTTTTCTGTTTATTATACCCGGGGATCGATTTTTGAATCTCACCCGGTGACTAAATTAAGTAATTTCTAAAAAGTTCGTATTTTTTAATCTCACCGGTGACTAAAATTCTCTTGCCAATGATAATCAAATACGAATACCCCAACCCACTCGTAAACGAGATAACTGAGTGACTTCTTGACTACTGGCAGTGACAGCTAACCTCAATCCACTATGTTGACTCGCTTATCCATGACAGAAACGCAAATTAGCTGCATATTAGTAGGACGGGTAAGTATGACATTCAAAAATACGGCTATTGGCAAATTGTGATATCAATGACATGAGTGAGAATTTAGTCACCATAGGCCAGGAAACGAAGCAAGGGACCCCAACTGTAAATCCTCAGGCAAAGAAAACAAATAGAGTATCATGGTTTAAAGGTACATTATAAAAATTAAAAAAAAAAACCGCAAGTTAGGTATTTTGGCCAAAATTCCTATTTCGTTGATAACTTTGTTCGGAAAAATGCTCAGATAAAATTTTCTTCACTACAAATACGAAAACTGTATGTGAAATATCCAAAAAAATCTCCTCACAAAAACCACTTTTTTCTTCAAAAATATGTTTTTTTATCAAAACTTGCACCGCAAAATTGCTCAGTCACTTTTTTTCAGTGCAATACGAATTTATTTCCGTTTTATACTTACGACATAAAAATCCAAAATATTTACCTTTAAACTATATTTTTTTCAAAAACTATCTTTTCAGTCGCTGTGGAAAATTGCTCCGTCCGTTTTATTTACTGATACAACTATATTAATTTATTTTCTTCCAACTACAAAAATATCAAGCGCATTAAAAACTAATAAATTTGCAGAAGTATTAAAATCGTGTTCAATGGAGAATGATTGCTATTTTGGATATTTTGGTTTTAAGTGGTAATGAGACCATTTGGTATTATTAAAGAAAAACATCGGACTGAGAAATTTTCCATGCTGAGTTTTTGGCATTTTTAAATTGAAGTGAGATAGCTTGATTTTGGTAAGCATTTTTTTTTTGGATTTTCTTACCGGTTACGCCAAATGTCATTCTAAAGATCTAAAACAAGAAAAATTTTACTGAGAATTTTTCCACCGAAATTACGGACAAAAAAGTTATTATCTTTAAAAAGTGACAGTTTTTTTGGTAAAATTTTTGGATTTTTATAAATTTACACCTAAAAATGAAAATGATTTATTTAGTAGAATAATTTTGAGCTGAGGAATTACTCAGTCCAATATATCAGGCTATTTGTACTTTTAGGTATAAATACCTATCTTCGGCATGTTTTTTTGGATATTTTTATTTTAGTTTTATCTCACGTTATATTACATCCCTGCAAAGTTTCATCGACTGAGGATTTTATGCGGGGGTCTTCACACAACGAACCGCCAGATGACTCGGCCTACCAAGTGAGATTCAAAAATCGATCCCCTGTATACCTATTGGATAATCAATAAAAGGTTGTAAAAATGTATAACAAGGAATGTAGACAGGTATATAAGTAGAGTAATAACCTAATAACGAAACATCCTTGCCGTATACTCCTGTGAGTATAAAAAAAGAATTTTGAAAATCGGTCTACAATTGACGGAGTAATCGATGAACATACATAAAAAATAAAAAAAAACATACAGTGGAACGTAGAGCCTCCTCCTTTTTTGAAGTCGGTCAAAAAGTCACAAGGGTGTTGCAAGACGCGCACGCCTTCAGCAATGAAGAGTACCCTACGACTATGTTGATACAAATTAGAGACTGTTAATGTATCGCCAAGGGATTTACAAAGTACTTAATTACTTGGTGACTGTATCGCAAAGTTATCTTGGCAGGAAAACAATGATGGCCACTTAGCCAACAAACTGTTTGCATGTAAGTATAATGTATTGTATGAACTAAAAAACAATTACTTTGCTCACCTTTGCTTTGCTTTGGTCGCGGGTGAGCAAAGTAATTGTTTTTTAGTTCATAAATATGGACCTCCGCAAAGTAACGCCTGATTCAATAAATTATAATGTATTGTTCTTAGTTAGCACATGACATGAGGTCTTAGAACAGGAAAAGAAAGCAGATGTTAACGTACTACAAATATTTCCCCTCTGCCAAAACTCTAACATTAAGTCTGACCAAAATGATCAGGGTCTGTTGATTGTGTGTGTGTTTTTTGCATTTGTGTGCCAGTTATGTTTTAGTGTGAGTTTGTAGGAACGTAACAAATTTTGACATGAGCGCAGACGTGTGCTGTACGTGTGTGTTCCTCGTCCCTCTCAAAAAGTGGCAGAAAAATTGTAGTGCATAGATAAGCCAAAGGCGCCTCCCGTCTGTCTGCTTTATGCATGAGATCAATTTGTATAAACAAATAATGCAGTCCCGAGCGATTGTTTTCCTTAGTTATCCTTGACTAAGTAATTGTATTGATTTTAGTGTGTATGTGAATTCAACTTCGATACCTACTTTGTTACCAGTAAATAGCTGGAACTGTGTGTATTTGTTTACGATACAAAAGTAGGAATTTAGACGAGTTAGCACTGTGGGCCTATAGGAATTTGGAGAAGCTAAGTATAGGAAATTCTTCCAATCTGTTTTTAGGATTCCGTACCTAAAAAGAAAAAAACGGTATCCTTATAGGATCACTTTGTTGTCCGTCTGTCTGTCTATCTGTGCGTCTGTCTGTCTATCTGTCAAGACCCTTTTTCTCTGGAACGCGTAGAGGTAAGCAAAACATAGGAACAAAGCTTTGCTAATACTGGACAACTTAAAACACTGGGTAAAAGCAGGGAGATCTTTGTACGGAACCCTCGTGCGCGAGTCCGACTCGCACTTGGCGGTTTTTTTTTAACTTTAAATACCTACCTACTCACTGAAACAAGTATACACAGAAAACCAGAAAAATAATCGAACCCGGACACTTGACATTCTGTGTCTCGTGCACCTTCTAACTTTGTCAAGGATCCGTGCGTATTTTGTTTCAACAAGGATTTAAAGTTTAATAGAATATAATACAGTTAGTCAAATGCTATAATACAATATAATACAGTTAGTCAAATGCTATAATAGTTAGCAATGAATGCGTCTAACCACGAAACGAACTTAATAGTAGGATGAAATTTGTATTTATACCTTGAGATGTAAGACGCGGTGGCATAAATAAAAATAAACAATTGAATTGAAGTACCTAATTAACATAAGTTCACGCCAATTATTCAAATGACTCGGAAATTAAGGCACTTGTTTACTCGTGCTTGACTTAGATAAGTGATACCTACATATGAAAAAGTTTTTGCAGTTTTGTGTAACTTATAGGTAAGTACCTACTTATTTTGATTTCACACGCGCTCGATGATTCTGAGTCTGACGGAGACACAAACAGAAGGACCGAGTCTCATCATAAAAGGGATTTTACCATTTTCTTTCTAAACTCTATAAAACGGTAGGATTATACGCACAAAAGCACACTAAGCACTTTTTTTTGCCTTGTTTTAACTACAAGATTATAGGTATTATACTTTACACATAAGATACATTAGTAGATATTTAATGAGTGTAATAAATAAGTTATAGATTCGTGAAGGTTGGAAAACTTGTGTTTGTAAACAAAACTGGTGCTGTTAGATGAGTTTCGATGACGTATTAAATTAACATGAGCGTGCTGTATTTTAATTCAATTAAAATAGTCCTATCCACTTTCAATGTGTTTTAATTCAAAGAAAAAACCGGAAAATGCGAATGGGTAAGTACTCTATTTCAAGTCGGATCGATTAAAGGGATAATACTTATTTACTTACTATGTTTTTTGCATTGAAAAAATAGCTACCTCCTGATATTGGATAACAGGTTATTTTAAGAATTAAGAGTTCTTCAGAATATTAATGATCTTTATAGTTAGGTAGTTAAGCCCGGACAACTTTGTTTTATAGTAGCAACTTTTATTTTATAGTATCGTAGTAGGTATTACAGTCATTGTACTGGTTTGTGGAGTTCAATAGAGAATATTGGTATTGAATTGTATAGTTAGATGGTTGAGTTCATTATATACCTCATATTTTTTTTAATTTTACCAAACTAAGTTTCAAAACCAAATTAACCCTGTAAGGGTTTTTGTCTTTGTCATGCGTAACCTCCTAATCTTATTAAAGAGATGTTGTATTTGGCAAACGTTTCCGACAAGGCAATTTTTCGTTTGGCGTACAAATTAAAGAATAATCACGAGCTGATCTGGCAATCGGTACTTATTCCTTTATTGAACTATAAGTCTAAATTTATGGTCAAAAGCTCCATCAAGTTAACCTAAAATTGTTCAACACTTAACGATCACTTTTTCATCCTAGCCTCAACTCTTCGATGGTAAGCAATATCGGTAAGTTAAGAGATTTATCGATACCAAAAAGTGCACACATTTTCAAAACGCAGGACACTCACCAAATTGTCCCACTACTAATTGCACGCACAGACACAAACACAAAATTAGTCTCGCCATAGCGACGCACTCCCGCGCAGGTTGATCTTGAACTAAATCTAAAAACTAAAAAAGAAGCGATTGCCGGCCGTAGACTGCGGCTCGGGTAGGATAGTGCTGAGATACATGTATGTATTCGACTGACCGGTCAGTTATCAGTTACGCAGATTATAAAGGTCGCAGGGGATTTTGACACGCAGCCGCTTGTGATTTGTTTTTTTCAGCTTTTTTCATCTTTTATTACATAAAAGTGTACCTATTTCTTAAGTGTTGCAGGTGTCCAGGGGCGACGGTGATTGCTTTGCATCAGGTGACCCGCCTGCTTGTTTGCCCCCTCTTATATATGTGTACATTAAAAAAAAAAAGGAAAGCATAAGGCATTTAGGTTTTTTTTCATATGTACACAAGGGAAAAGGCGGGATTTTTGGAAATTCCACCCTTAAGTGGGTGAAAAGGGGGGTGGAAGTTTGTATGGAAAAATGATTATACATATTATACTTACGATTAAGTATGAAAATCAGTGAACATATTTTTTTATTTTCCGTCACTTATAAGCTCAATATAAAGTGAATTTTAGTCAATACAAGTGTCCTTTAGTTTTTTACCTTAGCTGACTTAACATTAATAATAATAATAACTTAACATTAGGTTGTACTATACCTACTTACCGCTTTTTTTTATACATTCAACTGCTAAGGTTTTTTTAGCTAGGTTCGTAAGTGGACACATTAACACAATGCTTCATACCTTATTTTAGGGCTAAAAGGAAAACCATTGCTTTACACCTTTCTAAAACTAAGCCAAAAGGCCAGCATTTTGGTCACCTTTTATAGGCATAAGTAGCCTAATTTAACCTAGTGCACAAAATAACAACATAAGTATGATCGGACCCTTACCTTCCGTATCCGATTTCATTTACCATGCAGCCTCTGACAAAAATCCGGTACTTAACACAAATATTTTTTCCACACAAGTTAAACGAATCCTAACCCTATGCCTCAAAACCTTGGACGTCGACGTACGCAATAATAACATGGTTACTACCTTGACGTCACACGCCTATGAATCACACGTAATAGGTAATACACTTTTCATTAACAACTTTTTTTACTATAGTTATAGGAAGGTTTTACCAGTGGCTCATAAAAAAGGGTTAATTCCCTATCAAATTAAGGGAATTCGTTGAAGTCACATAATCAATCAATATTTATTATATGCGAGAATACGCAGACATAGCTAACCTACGGATATGACTGCATATCAGTTGTGTAGTCTGAGGGGGGCTCGGGGGGCACACCGCACCGGGCGCTAATTTCAAGGAAGGAAGGCGACGAGAGGGCAGGATATCAGTCACAGGCAGTGTTCCTTACAATTTATAAGATGAGGGGGACGCTACACTATGCTGTTTCAAAACGAAATGATGAGTCCTATGCCTGTATTTTTGAGTCTATAACTACCGCTTGCTCCCATGCATTGAGCCCATGACTTGTTAGTTCGACTTGTTGACGTATGTATGTGCAAAAAATAGAATGGGCAGTTTTTATTATATTTTGGTCGGATACAGGTCGACCGTCGTGGCTCATTGAGGGGCTCTTTCCATCACGACTTTTGCATAGAAATTGACGGTTTGCTGTAAATACATATACACCTGTGGTTTTATTCTAGTACTAAAACTAAAAATACAATAAACTAAAACTATATATAAACTAAATCTATAAATAAAAAAGCTGACCCAGATCACTGCCGGACGGTAAGGTGCCTAGAAGGCTGGCAGCATTGCCACGCTGGATAGCAATGCTTAATCTCTGAGCTAAGTAAAAGCCAGCCCTCTGGTCACCCGAAGCCTCTATCAGTTTGGCCGACAGTGACTTATATATATTAGTCGCACTCTGACCCCACGGACCCATGGTTTCTACCCCAAACGGCTCAAATATGTAGGCACTACTAATGCCTGCATATTTGCGTCGCTTGAGGTTTTCCGCAGAATCTGCAGCGGCACCAGCCCTGTTGGCTGTGGAAGGAAGGTGGGACGGGGCGAATGTGTCGACGCAAGTGGCGTCCCAGACCAACGGTCGCCCCATTTTCCACGGTATGAGCGTCATGCCATCGGGCCTCTTGCCGTCGTCGCGGACCAAGCCCGAAGGCTCTAATACGGCTGGTGCTCCGGCGCTGACCAAGGCCCGACGGATGACGTCGTTGAGGCCGGCATGTCGCGGGATGCGCCCCGAACTTCTGCGGCAGGAGAGTCCATGGTGGCCGAGGCAGTCGACCTGCATACCGCAGGGGCAGCGATGTGGGACAACACAGGCCACTCCCAAACGGAGACACACAGCGAGCCGGAAAGTGTTATTGTCTAAAAAAGTGCCAGTATTTGTGGACGGTATGGCATGTAACCAAGCACCAGATTCCCATTTTGCAGCAGCAAGGAGGCGGGCGCGCTCTGCAGAGCTGGTAGACGTATGGTGAAGGTTATCCCGCACCAGTCTACAGAGCGGCTCATCCCATTGTCGCTGCGAACTAATAGTATTGGGTAGATCGGCAGACGGGCAAGCTGACCTCCATGCTGTTTTAGCCTCGGTCAGGTAAGGCACATTCAGGTTATCCAGAGGTGTTTTGAGAATTTGGGCAATTAAATTTTGAGTGTAGTGGACCGAGGACAGAAAGGCAGGGAGTGAAACCGAAGAAATCTGGCGGATGCCCAAGCCACCGTGGCGAATGGGCAAAGATGACTGAGACCACGAACGGTCTGAAAAGTTTATATTGAAAATGGAAATGAAAGTACTTTTTATGACAGAATCTAAAGTATCCAAAAGATGAGGGTATTTCCAAAGGTGGCTGCAGCGGAGGACGTAGGTGAATTTAGGTACAAAAAGGCAATACTTGATGATCGCATAAGCTACGTGGAGGTTAATTTTAAATAGACCGTCAGACTGCAAATGAAATTTTTGTATTTTATCATCAATAAATTCGGAGAAAGATTCCTCGAGAATAGGAGAACCAAGCAGATTAAGCGAATTTTTAGTAACGATTTTGATATTGGGGGCAATAGCCTGAAATTGAGAAATAGCTGAGTCTTTTTGTTGCTGATAAGAATCGCAGAAAAATATTTCACATTTCGAAGAATTTAAATATACACCTTGGTACTTACATTATATTATGTTTAGAGGTATTAAGAGGCCAACGATGTAATTACGAGTATCCATATAATTTTCGCATGCATTTTTTTTTCAAGCGATAAATAAGACAAATTACATAAATGTCCATGTACATAAATGAGGACCGGATAGTCAAGTGGTTAGAGACCCTGATTATGAAGCTTGAGGTCCCGGGTTCGATCCCTGGCCGGGGCAGATGTTTGTATGGTGAATATATACGAATGTTTGTTCTCGGGTCTTGGATGTTTAATATGTATTTAAGTATGTATTTATCTATATAAGTATGTTTATCCGTTGTCTAGTACCCATAGCTTTGCCTAGTTTGGGACTGGGATAATTGGTGTCAATTGTGCCATGATATTTATGAAATATTTGTACGTGTATCTGAGTGGTAATAACTTATAGCCTATTGAGTGCTGTACATTTTGAGATCAAAATCTCGTTTTAAAAAAAAGTGGCTGGACATGTTCTTTCCGTGTACCTTTCAAATGTTACATGCTCAATTCCCATATAAATCCTTCCTTCCTATCCTTTCCTTCTATTGTGATAGTTCAGGGCAGAGGACTCGGTGCCCGACCCAATAGCAGTTCGAGGGTGTATGTAAGTGAGAGTTGGTATTGACCTACTCCTTAGTACGACGGAGTATGGATATGTGATAATGCGATAATAATAATAATAATCTGTTTTGCTGCTCTGTGATAAGTTGATAACCTCGCTCACTTGCCGGGGTTTTTATTTTAAGGACGCAATTAATTAATTGGTTGCTTATTAGTAAGCTACACATAGGACTTATTCAAAACTTAAGTAAGTACCTAAATGACATGATGACACGTTATTTCTTTATTAATAAATAAGGATACGTCCAGAATTTTCAAGTAGATTCTTCTATTTTATTACCTTACTAGTAATGCTCCGCGGCTTTGCCCCCATGAAATATTTAAAAATGGGCTAGATCCCTATCCCGTGGGAATTTCGAAAAATCCCTTCTTAGTGCTCCTGTAGGATACTCAAGGTACATGTTTGTCAAATTACAAGTCTCTAGGTCTAAGTTTAGGCTGTGCGTTGTCTGTCAGTCAGTCAGTCAGTCACGGTACTGTTTTATAGGTATAGATAATTATAAATTTAATTCTTGTAACTATCACTCGACATTTATTTTGCACCACAAAATGCTGTTTACCTTCTTATAGTTCGTTCGTCGTCGTTCGTACTTTAATTCTTTTAAGCTTTAACTTGTTTCCTACTGTGTTATTGAAAAAAAAAGCTATTTTTTCGCACAACTTCTGTTAGGTAAGTAATATGGAAGAAGTTTTCGCTGCGTTAAGTAAATGCTATTAAATTTGTATTGTAATCTTCTTAAGTCTAGGCATCTTAGGCTAAGCTAAGACACAGGATTCTTTTGAGTTAGATATATAACCATAACCTGAAGTAACTGGTTCTAGAACCTGCACTCACCATGTTTGCATTCCTGATAAGCACTTTGCTCGTTCGAGTACTTTTTGAGTACTTACCTATGATTTTAAGGTTATTGAAAACTTTAAAGTGGTGTTTGACCACGGCAGTAACTTTAAATGCCATACTTTATATGCATTTGAACTTGGGTGTTGTGACAAGAGGCCGGTTCACCTGCTTTATGGCTTTTAGAATGTAAATTCTCACTTTTTCATTTGATTTTTTTAACCGAGCAAATGAAGTTTCTGTTTTTCTGTTTCAGCTTGGACAAAAATTCTTACCTCTCAACCAATTCTCTTGAAATTTAATTTTGCTAGCAGGTTCGCTGTAACACAGATTTTTTGTCGATTCATTTTTTGCATTTCTTTTTAAAGAAAAAAAACGAAAAATGTTAACTAATGACCCGATCTTCGTGACATTAGTTATGTTTCCGGTTCTTTGTAATATTTTTGAGATATGCGAAATAAACATATTTGAGATATGCGAAATAAACATATTTGAAATATGCGAAGAATATTAAAAATATCGTGATTACCTAGTAATATGTGGTAATGTAATTAACCGCGAATCACTTAAAACTGTTAAACAGAAACTCCTTCATCCCATCGATATTATGTATATAAAACATTAAGTAAAGATAGGCCACGCACCTGTTCAGCGCTGACAAAATTCACTCACTCATTCGCTGTCATTAGACTGACATAATCTCAAACATCAAGGGATACAAGTAAGTCACCGAATCACTTATATATGCTTATCCACGCACGGTGAATCGGTGGCGTATCTGTCTATTTTTGTATATAAATGTTTCGATATCAATGTATCAATTTTGTTGCTGTCGGGTTTGAAACCTTGGGTCCATGGGGTCCCGGCGCTTACAAGCTTATTTCAGAGCTGCAAAAGCGCTTAGTCGGTGCAACTTGTGACCAAAGGGCTGGCAGTTTTCTCTCTCAAAGAATCAGCATCGCTATCCAGCGAGGCAACGCTGCCATCCTTTTTGGGTACCACGCCACGGGGCCCTTATTTAGATTTAACACAGTTTTAAGTTTTAGTTTATTTAATTTTAGCTTAGATTTCATATGAAATTGTGTATTCAAATTCAATATATTATGTTTTATCCATTTGTATACCTTGCTTACTGCAGCACATGTACCTGCTGTAAATTAACTACAAACCTTCCAATTTGATCGACGCAGCCTTATGCCTGTTGAATTTATTCCCTTTGACCACCACTTTGTACTTATGCTTGATATTGTGTATCTGTGGAACGTGTGCCTTCGTGTCGTGACCATTCTTATTGTCCTTCTTATGCACGTACACAGGATAGCCATAACCGTGCCCGGATTGTCCATAGCCGTGTCCAGATTGTCCATATTTGTGGACATTGTGCCCATAGCCGTGGCTACCATGTCCGTGCCCATGACCATGGCTACCATGTGGCTTTTTATGATGGCAAGGTTTGTGATTATAATAATATTTTTGGTCAGATTTCTTCCCGTACCCATAGTTGCCGTGATATTCGTAGCCGTGGTGGTGTTCGTCACAACCGTGGCTGTGGTCATCACCGTGTTCGTGGTCGTCGTGGCCATATATTGTATGGAACAGGGCGTCCAAAGCTTCATAATATTCTGGTGAATGGGTAGGGGTCGGTGGTTTGTATATTAATGGTGTTTTTATGCAGCGGTTGGCATTTTGCGCCAGAATTAAAAGGACTGGAAACGCTTGGATGACGCCACAGACCGTGTCCCCACTGATCGTCATTCTTCTTCTTCACTTCTTTATGTCCATTCACTGTACTATTAAGTTCTAAGGCCACATTTAGCAGATTGGCTTAAAAGGTGAAACTACTCTTCAGGTACTTAGTTGAACTTTCCGATTACTTTCTGCACTTCCAAAAAGTTGCGTTGACCGAATATGACTGCCCAACGTTGTGTCCAAATACAATGGCTTTTGTTAAAAATGGGGTTATCGTTAAAATCAGGTAATTTTGTCGATCATATGCATCAAACTCTGTATTAGGCAATATTTATTACAATTATAATTATATGTTTCGCAATTCTATACTGCTTATTTACATAATTTTGAATGGCCTATTTGATTTTAGATAACGTTTGTCGAAGGCTTAAAAAAAAGTTTAGAGAAAAATCCAAAGTAACCGGTCAATTTTAACTTTATCCTACTTAATAAGTAGCAAACATTACAAGCCGATAACTAATTTAAATGCTTATTTTGCTTATAGGAACTTTAATTTATATAGACTCCACCAAAAATCGTTTCTTTTCCAAAACATGTTGCAATGAAATCTCATAGCATTATTTGCATTACGCATAGCTCGGTCCCTTTCCTTTCTCATACATCTACAAGATTGATAGCTCTGTTGGCCATGACTAAGCTCAGACTTACCAATGTCCTAGATTTATAGGCCCAGAATATAATTATCATGTCTTGGGTTCCAAGAAAATCTGTTTGAAAGGAAAACTGTTTAAAAACGTCAGGTATTGGGTCAAAGTGATTCGTGCTGCATACCTCCCGAAAGCGGGCCATACCATTAACAGCCATTCCCAATAAATCAATAATAAATATCATGGGGCAATTGACACCAATTGACCTAGTCCCAAACTAGGCAAAGCCTGTATCTACCTACTATGGGTACTAGATAACGGATAAACATATTTATATAGATAAATACATATATGTTAGACATTCAGGACCCGAGAACAAACATTCGTATTCATCATACAAACATCTGTCCTCACCGAGGACCTCAAGCTTCATGTCAGGGTCTCTAACCACTAGGCTATCCGGTCGTCAATGGGGGTTAATGCTATGTCTACGGTCGTATTCAATCTATCCACAATCTATCTTTTGTTTGCATCTACCTAATGACGGTAAAAACATGCATCTATCTTTAATTTTGCCATCTCAATAACCTTACTGTCAGTAGGTAATCCAATCTCTGCTTGCCATCTGTCGATGAGAGGTTGGTAGCAATCCACAAATAGAAACTTAGGTGATTATGTACAGCCGTTCCCAAAATTGATTATTGAATATTGGGAACTCCTGTTAGTGACCCGCTTGGTCTTTTGATCACTCTATTTCTAAAACCCAGGGGATCGAATTTTGAATCTCACTTGATGACTAAATTCTCACCAGTGACATTGATATCACTATTTTGCCAAAAGCCGTATTTTTGAATTTCATACCCATCTACTAACATGCAGCTAATTTGCGTTTATGTCATAGACATGCGAGTCAATATAGTGGATTGAGGTTAGCTGTCACTGCCAGTGGTCAAGAAGTCACTCAAGTGATCTCGTTTAAGAGTGGGCGGGGCATTCGTATTTCATATCATAGGCATGAGAATTTAAGTCACCGGTGAGATTCAAAAATACGAACTTTATAGAAATCACTGAATTTATTTCACCAGATGAGATTCAAGAATCGATCCCCAGATCTCATACATTTTGTGCTTTGGCGTCTGATGATTTCATCAAACGGTTTTTTCTCTCTCCCATTAATTCCGACAACTTGTCACAGTTATTGACATTGCTTGACCGCGAGGGATTTCATTAACTTTTAGTCATACGAGTTACGCGAATGTTGAATAGTCAATATACCGGTAGTCTAAGTTAACGAATCCGGTTTTTGAAATACCGACTTAGGTAAATCTATATCCGACTGTGACACAGGCAAAAAGCTACAAGGATCTTGTTGTTTCCGTTTAGAAAATATCGCTATTATTTTAATCCGTATCTTCAATCAATTATTACAGCTATAGAGGCGGAGCGAGTCCGCCGGCGGGAAGCGGCGCGCGGCTAGCGGTAACTACGCGCGACGTGCAACAAAAACGGAGTAAGTAGTATACTATAAACACATAAATATCATGGGCAATTGGCACCAATAGACCTAGTCCCAAACTAGGCAAAGCCTGTACCGTGGATACTAGACAACGGATAAACATACTTATACATATACAGATAAATACAAACTTACGTACATATTAAACATCCAAGACTCGAGAACAAACATTCGCATTCATCATACAAATATGAGTTCGCCTTTGTACATTTGCTTTTGTTCTGTTATCTGTATTTTTTTTTGTTTTATGTACAATAAAGAGATATACATACATACATACATACATACATATCTGCCCCTACCGAGGATCGAACCACAATCTTCATAGTTAGGGTCTCTACAACTAGGCAATTCGGCTAGGCTGTTCGCTAAAAATTCTGTATGGAAGTGACAGCTGCCGAATCAGCCGCATAGAATAATCTCCCACTCGTAGTTAACAGTAGTTTTTGCAACAGTTACATAATGAAGGTGAAGCCGAGTTTCATAATAGGATCACACGAGTGTTCTAAGGCCTAATTACGTTGAGTTGCAGACATTACTTTATCTACACACATATTATAAGTACCCTAAGATGGGTTCAGACGCCGAAGGCATAATAAAACCTGTCACGAATTTGGCCATTTTTTTATTAATCATGGACAAACATATCGAGCTGACGTTTCGTATAAATTTTTTAGGGTTCCGTTCCTCAAAAGGAAAAAACGGAACCCTTATAGGATCACTTTGTTGTCCGTCTGTCTGTCTGTCTGTCTGTCTGTCTGTCAAGACCCTTATTCTCTGGAACGCGTGGAGGTAGCATGCTGAAATTAATAACAAATACTCAAGCCTGCAGTCCCATAAAGCCGTGAAAAAATCAACCTTCTAAGTCAACCCATTCAAAAGATACAGTTATTAAAAAATCTATTTCCATACAAATCGCTGTACTAAGAAAACCTAAAGGGTACTTCCAGATGTCCTAGAAACTTGAAATTTGGTATGAAGGTAGCTCTTATAGCACAACCACTCAAAGTCTCAAAATCTTAAATTTTTATGTCTGTAGATTTCGAAGACAAATATAAGTTGACCCCACACTGCGTACATTTTGCTTAGGAGCAGGGCTCTGCTAACACGGGACTTTTTAAAACACTGGGGAAAAGCGTTAAAATCTTTCTACGGAATCCTCGTGCGTGAGTCCGACTCGCTCTTGGCCGGTTTATTATTAAAGCGAAACTTTATGGTCTGCTGAAATTTGTACCCGATAACGAACAGTTTTCAATCTACGGTCATTAACCTGGAGAAGGACCTTTGCTTTACAAACTTCAGACTGCCAATCAACGCTTTTGCAACATGTAAAGCTTACTGAATAGTTGTGGCGTAGCAAAAGAGACTGTTTCTTTGCTTGCGTGCACACACACACACACACACACACACACACACACACACACACACACACACACACACACACACACACACACACACACCCGCACGCAGGTGCACGCGCGCATACATAACACATACATAGATCTTTTGGTTTGTTAAGTGTAGGTGAGAGTTTTTGTTCATGTCGTTTATTAATAGTTAGGTATGCTACCTTGCTTGATGATGAAATTGATTACATGCATGCTGTTATCTCAATTTTTGGAAAAGAGAAATGTAACTTTATTATTAATCAGTACAAATTGTAATTACCTCTCATAGAAGAAAGGTACCTCTTAGCACAGGTATTCTAATACTTAAAAAGAGTTCCAACCACATTGTTAACACTGTACTTTTTGTTATCTCAATACATTTTTTTTTTTGCTTGAAACAAGCTAGTCCTGCAGCTGGGACGTAACGAGCAACTTTCTGATGCAGAAAGCTAGCGCTAAAATACAATTAACAGAACCAACCATACGATTAACACAACTTACCTTTCGCAGACAAAGTACCTAGTTAAGTATGGTTTATCGAGCGCAGACGCAAATGTCATCCTTATTCTCAAGGATGATAATATTGATCGTATATCCGGGGTGGTATCTGTCACCTGGTCATCGCCTCATTGTAATTCGGACCTCAACTGCACTTGCAAATGAAACTGTGTCACTGCCGTACTTTATGAATACTAATTAGAATGGCGAAACCTAACCACTTGATGTTATAAAGGCAATTTCTTCGTCAAAAGCTAATATAATTTAAAAACAGGCAATAATTAAAAAAATCGGCCAAGTGCGAGTCGGACTCGCGCACGAGGGTTCCGTAGAAAGATTTTAACACTTTTCCCCAGTGTTTTAAGAAGTCCAGTGCCAAATGCACACAGCACAATTTCTAATTTTGCTCCTAAGCAAAATGTACGCAGTGTGGGGTCAACTCATATTGGTCTGTGAAATCTACAGACAGACATAAAAATTTAAGATTTTGAGACTTTTTGGAGTGGTTGTGCTATATACCAAATTTCAAGTTTCTAGGACAACTGGAAGTACCCTTTAGGTTTTCTCAGTACGGCAATTTGTATGGAAACCACCTTTTTAATGACTGTATCTTTTGATTGCGTTCACTTGGAAGGTTGATTTTTTTACAGCTTCAAGGGACCGCAGGTTTTGAGTATTTGATATTAATTTCAGCATGCTACCTCCATGCGTTCCAGATAAAAAGGGTCTTGACAGACAGACAGACAGACAGACAGCAAAGTGATCCTATAAGTGTTCCGTTTTTTCCTTAAGAGGTACGGAACCCTAAAAATAGTCGATATGAAACATCAGCTCGATAATGTTTGTCTATGATTTAAAAAAAACAGCCAAATTCTTGACAGGTTTATTAAGCCTTCAGCTTCTGAACCCATCTTAAAGTACTTTATAATTATGTGTGTAGATATAATTAATGTTAACTGGTAACGATCGCGGGATCGCGGTGGATGCGGAAAGCACAAGACCGGTCTGAGTGGAGAGCCGCGGGGGAGGTTTATGTCCTGCAGTGGACGTCTTTCGGCTCTACATAATTAGACCTTAAAACACTTGTGTGATCGTATTATGAAACTCGGCTTACTCTTGTTTCATAAAAACACACTCGTGTTAAACCCTTATTGTGTAACAGTTGCATAAACTACTATTAACAGAAGCAAAGGATTATTCTAGCGATGGTAAGTGCTTAGATGCTACTCCGAAGTCTGATATTCGAAGTTCGTATCCGACCGTCCCGCTCACGCCCACATAGGTTAACACGAAAGCGAGAGGGACGTTCGCATACGAATTTCGAATTTCAGACTTCCGAGTAGGGGCTCTGTGACAGGACCATCTGAATCGCTACCCCCAGAGCCGTCTTAAGAGGCTTCCCTGAGAGAATGACCTTGAACGTGTCGCGCCTTCCTCACCCCACCTCACTTCTACCAAACAACGTCGTTTTATTGGCGACGTCTATTACATATCGGTCCAACTTCATTTTACACATTGTTATTACAAATAACGCGTCTTTTCGAAAAAAAATATTTTTCAGGTTTCGCACTGAATACGTAATATTTTGGGACGTAAATAGGCTAATGATGATGATTATTATTATAAAAAAGGTAGGGTAGTAATGTTAAACGTACTCCAAGCCTATTAAATTTCTCTATAGGTACATTGGTGTATGTCACAAGTCAAAGTAAATTATGCTTATGATGTAGTGACAGAATATTAATATTGCGACTTGAATATTTACGACTTACTTGTTATGCAGAAGATATCATAAGCATTAAATACGAAAAAAATATACGAACAGTGGAAAAACAAGTTGAGATGTTACAAATAATTAAAGTATTTTAATGTTTTGTTTTTATCGTTTAATTAATGTTGAGTGGCTCTAAAAAGTTAAAAATGAAGCTATTTCAGCGTCTGGCTCAGGGGAGCCCTTTAAAATAATATGTTTTTATTAGTAGGTAGCCAGAGGTTGCCAGTCCCAATAAAACTGATTCTTGGAAATCGCTTGAGAATGCTAATGCAATTTTTTATAGTCTCCAATTTATACGACAAATTATTCCGTAAACATTGACGTCACATTCTACAAACATGATTCATCTGTTCATTATTTTATGTGATTCGTTAATTTTATTACCATCAAAGTTGTTGTTTCATTTTTTCTTTTAAAATATCAAATGTTTTAACCCTGCTATCTGGTAATACTTAAAATAATTTAAGCGTGTGTTTCTTTTACTTGAGAGTGTGAGTTAACTTAAATCTCATATAAGTATATAAATTTCTATGTTTTCGTGGTAAATACCTACCTAGCGAAACAGGCAGTCGCTCGCTACCCATAAAGAATAAAGATCACGTATTGCACGCCATCTAGGAAGTGCGTAGCGCAAAAATAGCCATCCATTGTGCTGCCACCTAGTGTGTGTGTAGGGCAAAAACAGCCATCCATTGTGCTGCCACCTAGTGTGTGTGTAGGGCAAAAATAGCCATCCCACTCCCACTCTGCCTGGTTTAGAGTGATGCCATTATTCCGTATGAGATTGTGCATCTGTACTGTAAAAACATTATCTTTGGCTTGAGTCTGTTCGACGTTCGACCATTGATGCTCGGCAGTGCCCCCGCCAAGTCGAGCTCAGCCATACCATCCTTTTCTCGAAGCGACTCACGGCACTTTTGACCACCCTGTAACTTCGTTGTGAGTAACGCTAGAAGTATGAATTTTTAGGCACCAGGAGAACAGACTAGATATTGCCAATAAACCTAATAACTATACCCTATAGTTTATGAATTTGGAAGGCGACCGACTGACTTACGATCATCAATATTCTAAGTTACTTCTAACAGTCACACACACATTTTTTGCGGTGGAAGGACTGCGTTTTAAGACTTGGCCCCTATTTCACCAACTTTACAATTTTGACAATTATCAATGACAATTCCGTGTCAACTGCTGACTTGAAGAGCTTTTGTTTTAGCGCGCTTCATTTTGTCAAAGAAATGTAGTTCAAATTGTCATATAAAACTGACAATTGTAAAGATGGCGAAATAGGGGCTTGGTAGCTCTATTTATTTATATTTTATCTTTTTGATGGAACCACATTAACTACGAATACAACATTAACTACGAAGATCATAATTCGAATACTTAAGTGCTGTTGTTAACAATAATTGTACAGGAAAATTAGATAATGCGTACACTTATCGCATTAAAATAATGGCTTACGACTTCATTTATCTTGTTATAAGTGCCTTGCAATACAATTATAGCTGCTTTATCACACGTCGGTTATCTCGTGGCATTTAAGTAGCTCTAAGTGTAAATGTCACGTCACAATTGGCGTACAGGAATTGAGACGTTGACACGAGGCGTTTGAGACGTTTTCTTGTATACAGACACAGAGCGTCTAGTGTAATCAAGGGCCAAAAATGCGTCTCGATCGCGTTTGCGTTACGGGTGTCAAATAGTACGAGAATTTTTGTTGTCGATACGTGCCACTAGTGGCGCTGCGCTGCTAATTTGCCCATAGTAATTCAGACGTAATCACGAACGCGATCGAGACGTTTTTTTGGCCGTTGGTTACACTAGACGCTCCGTGCCCTTAGTGTAATCAAAAAGCACAAAATACGTCTCGATCGCGTTTGCGTTAAAGTGTCAAATAGTATGAGAATTGTTAAACGCGAACGCGATCGAGACGTATTTCTTGGCCTGGTCGGCGATTACACTAGGCACTCCAATTAGTGATGCGATTAGTTTTCAAAGTAACTCTTCATAATAAAACATTATAAAATCCGTTGTTGTAATAAAACAAAACAAGTTGGTATAAACGTTATGTATTATTATATAAATTCATTATCCTAAGTAAATACATTATGGCTCGCAATGTCAAGAATTATACACTTATGCTTATTTGGTAAATACTAAAAAGCTATGTACAGGTACGGTTACATAATCCATTTACTTTATGATCCATCTCTGGAACTATAAAGTTTAGGCCGCTTACACACAAAGCATAGTCAAGGAGTTGGTATATTTTGTATCTATCTTTAAACCACTCTAAACTGACCTACAAAGTTTTATAACGGTATGTTTTTGTTGTTTAAGGGATTTCAAATGGAATCTGAATATACAGTGGACTCTTAAGTGGCAGTGGGCAGGCCCATTACTCGCAGGACTGATGGCCGATGGTGCCAGAAGGTTTTCGAATGGCGTCCGCGGACCGGGAGATGATTGATGATGATCGGTAGGCCTCCAACAAGATGGAGCGACGACCTGGTGAAGATCGCGGGACTGCGGTGGATGCGGACAGCACAAGACCGGTCTGAGGGGAGAGCCGCAGGGGAGGCCGCCGGCCAGCAGTGAACGTCTTTCATCTGACATGATGATGATTATTATGATGATTCAGCGGACAGAATAACTACACCTTATTATCCTTTTAAACTTAAAAAGAAAAAAGAAGTAAGGAATGAAGAAAGCAAGTTTAAACGGCGTGATTAAGTATCAAAATCTAATAAGCGTTTTTAACAAAAACCAAGCCAAACGAACAATGAAGTATTCGGCTAGCAAAACGCAGGTCTTGAAGTGACATTATCGTAAACTTGTGGCCCAGTGATTCCTAGGAGACATCTTTTGATGGTATTTAACAAATGAATTATCATAATATTATTGCTTGGATTATAGATACTCGTAAACAAAGTGACACCCGTTTCGACGCGACTGTGGTCACGATCAATTAGTATAAATTTGCCATTAATCTTCTCCTATGTCATTGCTAATTTACGAAGACTGGCTATATTGACTGTCTGTGATTGCGTCATTAAAATACCTATAAAACTATGCTATTAAAATGCTAAAGAAGCAACTGGATACGGGGAATTGTAAAGTCCCCGTCAACGAAGACCAGATTTTTTGAATCTCACCAGGTGACTAAATTCACTGATTACTAAAAAGTTCGTACATTTTAATCTTACCGCGGTGACTGAAATTCTCATGCCAATGATATCAAATACGTATGCCCCCACCCACTCCTGAACTAGATTACTGAGTGACTTCTTGACCACTGGCAGTTACGGCTAACCTCATGATGGCTAACCTGCACGTTAAGTATGACATTCAAAAATAAGACTTCTGGCAAACAGTGATATTAATGTCATTGATGAGAATTTAGTCATCAAGTGAGACTCAAAAATCGAACCCCAGCCTCTAATGTCTCGATCGCGTTCGCGTTGACGCCTCAATTAGTAAAGGCAAATTGACAGCGCCTCAAGCGACACGTATTGGCAACAAATTATGATGACGTCGATACGCGCCGCTAGAACGCGCTGCGAAATTGCCCATACTAATTCAGACGGTCAACACGATCGCGATCGATAAGTTTTATTGTGACAAAAACATATTTTTTTCAAAAACGGGTGAACCGATTTTAATGAGACTTGGCTAGGAATCATCTCGATTAAACTAGCTTTCGATTTAAAAAAACCGCATCGAAATCGGTCCCTCTGCTTGGGAGATATGATGCTACAGACAGATACACAGGCCAAACTTATAACACCCCTCTTTTTCGTCGGGGGCTAAAAATTACACTAGAGGATCTGAGGTAAGAATAGTGTAAACGTATAGAAGACGTATGAGTACAGAATGTTTCAAGCAGTCATCCCCATACTCCAGGACTATTTTAGTTGTGTGCAAGCGGCTTTATATGTATGTTAACACTAGAAGGCATATTATGGCTTTGCTCATTATAAGGTTACATCTATATTTACAATTTTAAATTATCTTTTTGGTGGAATGTTAGTTGTACACTTTGTGTATAAGGTTCGAGACTTGATTTAAATATTACCATTATTACTTTACCACCATTTTGGTAGTTAAAGTATCACGTCATCAGTAGACCTCGGAATTTGTCGCAATGACGTCATAATAAGACAGTTTGGGGAGTAAATGGAATGGTGTTAATTACTTAGTCTAGTCTTTTGGTGTTCAATGGAATTAACACCATTCCATTTACTCCCCAAACTGTCTTATTATGACGTCATTGCGACAAAATTCCGGGGTCTAGTCATCATGTATTGTCATTGTCACGTTATTACAAGAACAGTGTTCAGTTCAGGTCTTCTTTTTGGTCTACCTTGAGCCTTGTCAGACATCGGTTGGAGTGATTCCTGTTGTGATGTTCGTTGTGGCAAACCAATGACAGTTATCCAGCCAGTGATGCGGTGTCATATGACTTTAGGTCATCTTATTGGTAGTTCTTAAGCCTTGTCAGGCATCGGTTGGAGTAGTTCCTGTCTTGATGCGGTAGTGGAGAACCAATGACAGTTATCCCGTTGTATTATACGACCTTTAGGTCATCCTGTTGGTTTTTTAACATTATCAGGCATCTGTCGGAGTAGTTCCTATATTTATATGGTAGTGGCGAACCAATGACAGTTCTCCAGTGATGTCATACGACCTTTAAATCTTCTTGTCACTTTGTATTTAGCCTTGTCAGGAATCTGTTGGAGTGGTTCCTGTCTTAATGCGGTAGTGGAGAACCATTGACTGTTGTTTTTAGCCTTTTCAGGCATTTGTTGGAGTAGTTTCTGTATGAATGTGGTTGTTGCGAACCAGTGACAGTTATCCAGTTGTATTATAAAATCTTTAGGTCGTCCTGTTGGTTTTTTAACATTGTCAGGCATCTGTCGGAGTGGTCCCTGTCTTGATGGGGTAGTGGAGAATCAATGACAGTTATCCAGTGATGTCATACAACCTTTAGGTGTTCATGTGGGTTAGTCGTCAGCCTTGTAGCGAGGCATCAGTTGGAGTGGTTCCTGGCCGGGTGCGGCGGCGGCTGCAGCGCGGGGTTGGCGACGGCGATGATGCTGTCGCCTCGGGCTGCGACCACCTGCGGACGGGACTCTTCTGTATCCTGGAATTGAGAGAGTAAATACAATTCATTACCAGCCTTTTTTACGTCCCACTGCTGGGCACAATCCTCCTCTCAGAATGAGAGGGCTTGGGCTATAGTTCCCACGCGGGCCAAATGCTGATTGGGAACTTCACACACATCATTGAATTGCGCTCACAGGAGTGTGCAGGTTTCATCATGATTTCCTTCGCCGAAAAGCTCATGATAAATTATAAATGTAATTCCGCACATGAATTCCGAAAACTCAGAGGTGCGAGCCGGAGTTTGAACCCACGACCCTCTGCTTGAGAGGCCATAAGACAAACGACTAGGTAAAACATAATTATTCACAGTCATTCCACAATACGTTTGGCGGTTACCGCTGCTTAATTAACCGACTTCAAAAAAGGAGGAGGTTCTACGTTCCACTGTATGCATGTTTTTTTTTGTGTTCTGGACTTGAACCAGCAACCTCGGTAATCCGTACCACGCTCCACACGCCATATTTAACTGACTGAACCACGGACCAAACACCCTCTGGACATCAAATGTCAAGGCGAACGTTTCCGAAACGCATATGCTCATTTGCACCTATAAATGTCTTTAGCAACGAATCGCGGCTCACTTTCGACCAGATGACAAGCTATGAACCAATCACAACGCGTTTCCTCGGCCCGCTCACAGCGGCTTTTTTCGTAATGACTTTCCAAGTAAATTATATAGATGCTGTGTCCAGAGGGTGGTTGTTTGGTCGGTGGACTGAACCCAATGAGTTTTTCGATGCATTTGTGTCAAATTTTATACATATGTATAGCACATGCATAGCGCCATCTGTGATTTATTTCAACTAGTTCTCCTCAGCGCCATCTGTGAGGAACTTAATCAAGCGGCTCACCCACTAAGGAATGTCTACAGTTACGTATTGGTGGCGAGCGATGGAGCTACTTGATTACTATGGGATCTGACTGACCGGTGGCGGTGTGCTGGTGCTGGAGTAGGAGCACCTGGAGTCTGCATCATCACTCTCCGCTTTCACGCCCCACCAGCTGTAAAGATAAATTTGACCGTAGGAATTAATATAAAAATTACGTTCAAAATAGTTCATGACCTATCGCTGAGCGTGATTACAGGGGGGTGGGGGGTGGACGGGGGGGGGGTGGACGACTTTGGAAGTCACGCCTGGAAATGGAAAAGTGTTAAATTTGTAAGAAATGTAATATAAGGTCAGGTAATATAATATAAGGTATTTTATAGCATTACACAGATTTTTTACCATTTGCACATAGTATTTTCATGGGTGTAGTTTTAGAATATTAGCGTATTCAACGACAATCCGGTGGCAACTGCTGACTTGAAAAGCTTTTGTTTTAACGCGCTTCACATTTGCAATGAAATGTAGATCTAATTGTCATTGGAAACTGACATTTTGTAACGTTCGTGAAATAGAGATGGTCTTTGAAATTACCTGTGATTAGAATTGGTCCTGGCGGCTTCAGGACTGGCTCGGACACCGTTGCCTTCCTCGCCGTCCTGCATTCAAACCCGAACGTTATTACCAACTTATCAGTTACCATGCACTAGCGTTAACGCTAGACGAAGCGAGTGAAATTCTGCTCCACCCTTACACGCAGAACGAGAAGAAAGTAGTAGATTTTCGTTCGCGGCATGTAGCTTATACACTATTGGGCATTTTGCAGACAGAAGGCAGGTCCATGCATCATTTATGATTCACTGAAGACCATAACTGGGTGTGGACAAAATCGTACGTCACTGTTCAAAGATGCAGTTAAAGTTAAAAATCATGCGTATGATGAAGATGTGAATCGTGACCCACCGTGGAATCTCTTCGTAGAAAATGTCACGGTGACCGTGTTGAATAACAAGGAAAATCATTATGACGCTTACTGTGGGAACGTTCTACGGTGGGTCAGGAATCAAATTCTTCAACTGTACAGTCATGGAAAGTATGTGCTGAGTAGGCGGTAAATGGAAAATTTTCCAGCTGCGCCATGTTTTTTCCGTGACTGTACTGGATAATTCAAAAATGCAAATGTAAGATTTGAACAGATTAGAGCAGTGATCTTACTAAATAATAATCCAGCTTATTTACGTCCCGCTGCTGAACACTAAATGTTAAAATAACTAGTTAAAATATGTTAATAAAGCACCATAGTTAGAAATAAACTGAAAAGCATGCAGTTTTAGAAATTAAGGTTTCTACTTACTTTAGCCGAAAAATGCCATTCCAGTTGAGCTAAATTAAAAATAAACTACAGTAATATTGCAACCGAATTAGATAAAGCGTTTGATACTGCTGACCATGCTTACCTTTACAATAATAATAAAGAAAAAGAAATAAAGTTTTGATATCATAATCAAAACAATTGAATGCTGAAGTTTTTTTTTATATCACTACCTGTTTGTTTTTTTTCTAAATTGCTACTATTGGTATTTTTTGTATCTGTGCCACAAGGTTTGATTCTTGGCACTCTCATATTCATAGAACCAAAAAAATCGTACGTAAGTTTGAAGATGTCTTATTAGAAAACCTTAGCTTTTCACTAAGATACGATGATGATGTTCTAGATTTTCTTATAAGAAAGTAGTATACAAAATGTCATTTATGATAACTTAGGTTAAATATACATGTCTAAAAGTTAATATCGATAAATGATACTTGTAGTTTTTCATTGACATAATTGAGAAATTTTTGAGTTGTTTGAATGAAAATTAAAAGGGCGTTTGAAGGTTCCAATAGGGTTTAGGTAAAAAAAAATATCAAGAGCAATTATTAAAATGCAGTTAGAATTCTGATTTGAGTGTCACCCTCTCAGCTAACTGTCGTATCTGACAGTTCAAATATTAGTTACGCCAGTTAGCTTAACTTTGTCACAGGGAGGGTGAAGATATCACTGATGATGAAGAATCTAAGTCTTTGTTTAGAGGAACGACATAATTTTTCTCTGGTCCTTATACTTACCGACAACGCTCGCCCATAAGACAGAGCAAGTTTTAAAGCTAGTGAGTGCAAGCTAGTCTTTGGTTCGAGTCCAGATTTGTGTCAGTATGTTAGTGTATAGTGCCCCATGCCAGTGAGTCTATCGGTGCGTTTTCAGCCCCACGTTAGGTACTACTAACACCATTGGCAGTACAAGCGCTAATCTGCTAGCGCTCACAGCCAGCTAAAGTATTATTAGTGCTAGCTACTCCAAGTTAATGCTAGTGCTAGTGCTAGTCGGTGAGGTCAACGTGTGCGACCTGGCGGGTGCGCTTGGCCGCCGGCTCGTCCTCCTCCTCCGTCGCCGCCGTGGGGGGGAGCCTGCAAAGCAGACGTGAAGTATGTTAATTTTTACAAACTTTTATTTAACTTGCAATGTATGTTCGGGTCAAGTCTTGCAACTGCATTTTAAAGCACTTATCCTCAACCGATCGAGATGAACTTTGGCATACTTATGTAAGGACAACACAGTAATCTGGCAGAGAAATTTTGGTGGTCCATCAAGGATTGGCTCCGCAGGAGGGAACTCTTCAACGATTAATGGCATCAGCATGAAGTTTTATATGGACATGTACTTAACCCTTAATATATGCTCATGTTACGGATCCGTGCCAAAGTTAAGACTATGTTTTTATTTTTTGCAATCTTCAAAATTAGTAGATATTAAAATAAAAGATATTTGAATGCAGTTTTTTTTCGATGACAATACAATTACGGTCACCAAAAAGTACAGTTGGCAAAAAGCCTGTAATAAACATATATTTTTTTAACATAAAACTTTTACTTTTGACATGAGCAAAAGCATTAAGTATGAGCAAGAGCAGAGCCGCGGCACGCAGTTTGAGTTTCGCTACCGCCGAAGCGTTTACTCTCAGAGGAAGAACTAAGGATTAGGTAGTCCGAAACAGTCGCACTATAAAAACCTATTCTACTATCTTTGTATCTCACGGTAGTTTCATGTCAAAAGTGCGTATTTATTTAGCACGGCTGGTCTTCCTATAGACTGACCCGTGCTTGGAGTAGTGCAGGCCGGCGCGGCGCACGAGCTGGCGCGCCAGCGGGAACAGCTCGTCGCGGCGCGTGAGCAGCGCGGGCACGCAGCGGCTCAGCTGCGCGGCGGCTTCGTTCACCATCACCTGGTGATCAGACCAACCAGTGGATACTAAAGCCTATACTGTTCCCGATATTTCCATCTATGGCTTGTTTTGATCTACTGAAGAATTTAATAAATATACAATTCAACAATTTGCTATCTGTAGATAGTCTTCCATCCTCTCAACGACAGATAGCAAGCACAGAGATTGTAAGTTTATTGAGACGGCAAAATTTAAGAAGATCAACTTAAAACAAAAAAACGTATCAATACTAAGTATGAACTAAAACGAAACACGTCAGCGTTAGTATAGTGGTGGTGGTGATAGTTGGGTCTGTGTGGCATGTGTTGATTCGTGTAGCAGTGGAGGCGGAGGTGTTGCATGGAAACATACATTTGCCGCACAGATATAACTATTTGTCATTAGTGGTCGCGGGTGAGCAAAGTAATTGTTTTTTAGTTCATAAATATGGACCTCCGCAAAGTAACGCCTGATTCAATAAATTATTCAATACTAAGTACCCATTTAAAACAATGGAACATACACTATAGAAGATTGCAATAGTTACTATTGTAATCGAATGTTTCTATAATCCTTCGTATTACCCGAGTATGAATATTCGAATCCTGCGTAGCGTAACGTTTCGTATCTAAATCAAGAAACTTCATTAGTATGAAGTTTTTTGATTATTATCCTGCGTAATGTCATCGAGCAATTTGTATGACGTTTAGAATAGCGCCCGCCAGTGAGAAAATTTAGTAATTTTAGTTCCAAATACGCTCACTCTCACGCTCAAAACAATAAAAAGTCTCACCTCGTGTAACGTCAAAGGCTTCTCCGGCTTTCTCTTGCAATCGAACCTCCCGTAGATAGCCGCGTACTTCCTGATCTCCTCCATCCTCCTCGGATCCGACTCCGGCATCATCATCACCAGCTCCAGGTCCTTGCACATCTTCTTCTTCGTATTCTGAGGCTTTGGCTCCAACTGGGGCAAGTGTTTGCTTAACTTCTCTGCCGCTGCCGCTAGCTTTTGAACATGGATGTCTAACAACACTGGTGTTAATTGTACTGGTGATGTGACAGAACTAGGACTTGATCCGGCGGAAGGAGGACAGGCGGATTGGGGAGAGAAGCTTCTAGAAGCTGTAGAGGTTACAGGGGCGGCTGCAGCGGGGGATGGAGGTAGGACTATCTTAGAGAAATTATTGTGAACTGGACTCGCACTGGGCTGGGAAGTTGTTGAACCGCAGCTGTTTTCTGGAGCGCCTGGTGATGGACTGTACGCTGGTCGGCTTTCCGGAGAATTTACCGTTCTGGGCAAAGTTGTTGGTAAGCTAGGGAGGGAGGTTAGGAGTCTTTGGTTGCATTGGATGAAGGGGTTCTCGGTAGGACAGAGGTTAGGGACTATTGGGATCTGGAAGAGGGCGGGGTTGTTGACCCACTCTTGTAGGGCTTTCTGAAGACGTCTGACGTGTAAAGGTTTGGAGGCCATGCCGACTAGAGCCATTATTTCTAGGAATTCTTCTTCGCCTGCGTCGCACAGTTGCTGGACGTCGTCGCCACCTGGATAGACGTTATTTAGCAAATATAAATGGACGGAAATAAAGACAGGTTAAGCAGTTTTTAATTGGAGGAGAGTCGACGTCATAAATAAGGTTAACGTCCCAATGAATCGACTCATTAATTCCAATAATTAACACCCTGCTTGTCACCTTCATTGCTAAGTATTGAGATTGAAGGTGTCAACTATTGGGACTGTGTCCACAGGGAATGTTGTCGCTTTTTCATTGCTCTCATTTTCACGATTCTGACCGAAGATCCCAACTGTAAGTGGATGAACAAAAGCTTTCATAATTTTAAGGTTCAGTTTTCACCTTCCTGATTTAATTTTGAAATATACTCAGAGGCAAAATTAATTGCCCACCCTATTTTTACTATTTATTGTAAAAGTATTCTTTATAACAGTTTTTACATTAATCAAAGGTGGGCGATTAATTTTGCATGTGAGGGCTGTGAGTAGGTATATAATCCCACCAAAAACATTTTCATGTAAAATATTGCCAAGACGACACTTTTATGGCTCGCACTTTTAAAAAGTTGTCAGAGCTCATGTAGAGTCAAGCTTGTAACTCTACCCACACCTTAGTCACAATTATGTGTCTTGGCCGTTGCGTTATTGCAAGAACTATTGTATAACAGACTAGCTTGTGCCCCGCGGCTTTGCCCCCGTGAAATATTTCAAAATGGGCTAGTTCCCTATCCTGTGGGAATTTCGAAAAATCCCTCCTTAGTGCACCTCTAGGATACTCAAGGTATATGTTTGCCAAATTTCAAGTCTCTAGGTCCAGTGGTTTAGGCTGTGCGTTGTCTGTCAGTCAGTCAGTCAGTCTCGGTACTGTTTTAGAGATATATTAATAGAAAAGTAATGAACAGTGAATACATTTTTCACCTTACACCCATGTGACGGTAGCAAATCGGCCAAGCCACATTTCGTTTGCATAGTCTTTCAATACGGGTTCTGTTATATCAACCATGGTACTGAACCCTAAAACCTTCTTAGCATAATCGTAATGAGCCACTTCACAAATAGGATTAACAATCTTCGCCAAACCCTTAGTTCAAAAGTCGAAAAAAACTAATCTTTCCACATTACATTAATATGCAAAACTAGCGGGGCAAGCTCATTTCTGTCATTGTTCAACAAAAACGTGTGATGCGATAAAAAACAACAATTCACACACTTAATTTAGGCAAATATGCAAATGCCTTACGTGACCATTTTACAAAGGGGCAAAAAAAAACAAAAGGCATGCCGGCCAAAACCCTTGCCGACGTAATTGAGAAAAAAAGTAAAAAATAAGAAAAAATTAATTTGCATTAGATGTAGTCTGCGCTTTTTAAGCTTTCGGTATGGAAATGTTGTTTTTGTGCATCTGTTGTGATGAGAAAGTGTTTTTTCGTGCGTTCCTCTGGTTTAGCTTTTAATTGATCGCTTGGCTTAGCTTTATTTAAACAATGCGACTTTTTTATAAAGACAAGGTTCTTCACTTTTTAGTGTTGTTGAAATGTTTGAATAGTGCAGTGAACTATTTCAGGTTAGATTGGCCTGTATACGGTAGGTATACGTTCAGATATTTGGCAGCTTAATTTTAATAATTGTCATCTTGCCAGTTACCCTTTGTTAAGGTTAAAGGTAGGTATTTAGACCAACTACTTGGACATTTTCCTGCGTTAAGCAAAGTGCGAGTGAAAGAGAATTTTACGTCGAAACGTTTTCAACCTTTCAACCGTCCTTAAACGAGGCGAAGCTGAGTTTCGTAATAGGATCACACGAGTGTTTTAAAGCCTAATTATGTAGAGTTGCATACATTACTTTATCTACACACATAATTCTAAGTAGGTACTCTAGTTTTTTTTAATCTTAATCAAACATACCGAGCTGACGTTTCGTATCGATATTTTTTTTTAATTGACGCCTAGTTTTTAAAATTGTCTTGGTTTTTGAAGATGAAAATTGACTCTCACGTAATGATGGTCATCACCCACGGCTTTTGAACGCATAATAGAGGACTTATGATAAGTGTGTAGATAAAGGAATAAATGAAGTAGGTATATTGTATTTGAACACTTAATGTTATTGTATCAAAAATATTTCATCTGGACTTAAAGTTAGTGTCTGGATGAGTGCATAGTTTTAAATATTTAATGTTTTTATTTTAATAGTTACCCATTTCTAGAAGTGTGTCGTAGTAGGCCAGCAGGCTCGCTCGCTGCATCACGCGGTACAACTGCAGCTCGGCCTCGTTTGCCGGCGCCGACGTCACCACCACTGCGGACACCATCAGCATCATCAACAAGTACATTACCACCATCAGTAACATCATCGTCAAGCTCAACGAATGTTTCAAGTTTTTTTTATAATAGGTACTATCCAAACAAATGAGACTGAATCAGACCCACTGTGGAACCTTTTCGTAGTAAATTTTCGTAAATGTCATGGTGACATCGCATTGTCTGACAAGGAATCATGATGACACTTGTTGTGAGCGTTCTACGGTGGGTCAGGAATCAAATAATGGTTCGGCTGCACATTAAAATTAATATAAGAAAACATGTTCTACTTATATTTCAATATTTTGCTTTGTGTGCTATTTCATTTTGTTTCGTATTAGCATATAAGAGTTTGTATCTGTCAAATCTACAGACTAACGTACCTAGATACAAAAATAACAATTAGGCCACACAAAACAAAACGGTTTATGCCCAATAATAGTTTTTATCTTTAAGTATATTTGAAAGGCCAGAGTCGAATTAAAAAAAAACATCCGGTAGGCTCATTTGTTATTTATTTATATAAAGAAAATAAGATATATGTGTATTGTATGATTCCTACTAAGGTTTGCAAACCTACCGAACTAAATTAAGGACTTAGTTACAAAAGCGCTTAGTTGATGCAACTTGTGACCAAAGGGCTGGCAGTTTTCTCTCTCAAAGAATCAGCATCGCTATTCAGCGAGGCAACGCTGCCAGCCTTTTGGGCACTATGCCACGGGGGCCTTATTTAGTTTTAATTTAGTTTTAAGTTGTAGTTTATTTAGTTTAAGCTTAGATTTAATGTCATTGTAAATTGCTTTTATTATGTTAATTAAGGACTTCAAAATATCGACATTAATTTGGTTAAAAATCGGGATTTTAGAAAATTTTGTGAAAATAAAATTCGAAATATTCCTACGCACAGAGAACTCATTGGAGGAAGTGAAGTGAAAAGTCATTTAAAAACCCTTCGTTCCCCGAATTGCATCGTTGGATCGTTGCATAACAAAACACGGCACGCTACTATCATAAAACAGCCTTGTTCATCGGAAATAAACACCAACACTTAAAACGAGCTAATTTATTAAAAATGCAATCACACCAGCTTTCCAGAAAAGTTTTAACGTTCGTGCCTCGAACAATTTGGCGGATCGCGTGAGGAGAAGCTCGCACAAAAAACAACCCCTTTTAATATCCACCCTACCTATTACCGAAAAGAATCGCTCCGACCGTTACCGGCCGAAAAAATTCAAAGGTTTATATAAGGGGACGTCCTTTGTTAGGCAGAACGGGTTGAAACCCCACGCCCAAGCGCGCGGGAAAAATATCGATCGTTGCCATGTTAGAAAAAATGTTGCCACCCCGCGTGCACTATTGGGTTTTTGTGGGTGAAAAAAACATGGGGTCGGTCTATGACTCCACCTCTTGCAGGTAAAATTGTTAGATAATAGAAAAAATGGTGGCAAAAAGTTTGGGTCGCTTTTTTCGTGGGTACATAATGTATAGCTGCACATGTTCTTTACACAATCTTGAGTAAATATTGACTCTACTATAGTTATTAGACTCTGTAAGGATTATTTAACTTACAGTAAGATTTTCAATAAGTATAAGCTTTATCAATTACCTATGATAATCAATAATATTCTAGACCTAGACAAATAATCTGTTTGTTGTTGCAGAGAGAAGTCTTTAAACGGGTGTTAATTAAACTAAATCTAAAGTCTGTCTACTCAAATATATGTTGGTAATCCCAAATTAATCATAAGCTCAAGTAATAATTAACAAAACTGAAATACCCTGCACCTTCCTTTTATTCTTGACTTTATTCAAATATAAAAAAAAACTCATGAGAATATCCCTAACAAGCACATGCCCAACTCTTTCTAAAATGGAAAAAAAACCTGTCTCACGATCCGATGTCCAAAAAACATATTTGCATAATCTGTGCTCGCAAAAAAATCGCCACGCATCGGGTTTATGAAGGGACTAACCCGCGTGCATTGTTTTTTTTTTAATTTCTACTTTTTTTTCTGGCCACGTCACAAATTTGCATATGATTTCAATGTCCTCAATTTCTCGAGTCTCACGGTGTAAGAAAGTTTTTTAGTGCTTGTAAAAAAGTCTTGGGAAATGGTATGTTACTATATGGGTCATTATAATGTTTAATTTATGCATTTTTTTGTTTGATGGCTGTGGAATACTGCTTACGTATCCCTTTGTTAATTATTGTATTTTTTTATAACTCTTCGTTTTTTTTTCTGGTCACGACGCATATGCTTTTTTGAGTCGTACGATGTAAGAAAGTTTTAATTTAAAAAAGTCTTGGGAAATGTTTTGCGACTAACTATGTGGGTCATACACCGAGTTTTTTTTATTTCCGTTAATTTTAAGGGGAGATTCTTCAGGTCAAATAAAATTAATTTCTAGAATACACTAGTATCCTAACTCGTTCTGTTTAAAGGACCATCAAAGATTAAATTTAATCACTAATTCATGGTAAACCAATGTAAAAGGTTACGAATTTGTGATTTAATATTTGCTTTTCAAATTTCTGAAATAAAGTGTTTTTTATCTATGGCTTTGTAGCAAAAGAAGGTTACAGAAAACATTTATTGTTTAAGATAAGAACAGAGAATAGAGTTAGAGATAAGAGAGAAAATTAGAGAAAAAATAGAGAAGAGATATAGTAGAATTAAAGCACAAGAGTGCTTAATGAATTTATCTTTCAGTCTCTGTTTTTTTCTAGTCACATACCTACATTCACATGCATTTACTGGGTAAGTGCGAATTCAAAGTTCTTAATTTCTGACGTCCCAATGTGTTTTTTTTTGCCGAAAAAACCGATATCGTAAATAAGTAGAGTTGCATGCACACATTATAAGGAGGTACCTACTCTAAGATGGGGTCAGAAGCCGAAGGCATAACAATCCGTCACGAATTGTTTCGTATCGTACGTAGGCCTCTTTAAATTGTATTAATTTTTACATTTTTTTCTTTTTTCTCTCTCTTTCAAATGCATTGATATTTTCTATGTATGTGTCGAATGTATGTGAATAATTGTTCTCTCTCTCTCTCTCTCTCTCAAGATGTTCCAAAATTAAAACTTATTTTTACTTTATCGACTTCAATGTCGTAAGTGACATTACGTTACTAAAATTGACATAGCAAGACTGGTTGTCAAAATGCTGGTCATTTCCTAATACCTACGGTTTCTGAACGCATTATAGAGGACTTATGATAATGTGTGTCGATAAAGGTATTTTTATATTACTTGTTGCACGTAACAAGGGCCATAACATGCAAGCTAACTTGGTTGTTATGCCCTAAATGAAACCCTTGGAACTTTTTTATTTTCATAATGCCCAAGAGCTGTAATGGCCTGCACGGGCGGCCCCATCAGTATTGTGCGTTACCGCGTTACGTTTAATCCCAAGTGTTTGTGAAAAACATTGTATGTTTCACTTGCCGTACGGGAATAACGAACCTCGGCTCAGAAATACTATTAGAGCCTCGTTCGTAAATCCTTACCTACCACCCTTAATACACAATGTAATACACTATTATAGTACTTACACATTACATTGAACACAATACCTACCCCATTTTAAAGCATCGGGCCCAATGTTAATCTTAAAACTAAGAAATTGTAGCAACTCTTCATACTTCGCACCTTTAAAATACCTAGGTAATCTAATTCTAATTAACCCTACAAAGTTTCATGTGACAATATTTAACCGAATACGAACCAACTAACCAGCCAATTTCCATATCAAAGATCATCCTCAAACTTATAAATTACCTTCTCGCTTACACGTGCATTACCGTGCGAAAATCACAACTAATTCAAACAAAATACGAAGATGATTAGCCTAAAAAACACCCTAAAAACCAAAGACAATTTCTTAGCGGATAAACAAAAACACTCTTTTGTCGTTCGAAATTTGAATCAAAAAGACGCTAAGGCGCTAATGACAGGGTAACAAAACAAAATGGCGGGATGTGTGCGTGCATACGATTAGATATTTTTTAGCACTTGCAATGTGATTGATATGCGTAATACCGTCTTTTATGAATATTAATGTCCTTTGTGCATCCGCTAACGACATGAAAAAGTATGTTTTTATAGAAGCTTCCGTGCGAATCTTGCGCGTGAACGTCTTAGCGTTTAAAAAGTTTCTATGCTAAGTTGAGGTGAAAAAAACGAAAATCCAGTCTTTGAACTTCGTCGGAGTGAGTTTGCAAATTAATGTTATTTAGTTTGCAGGCCTAGTGTTAAAACTCAAGTAGGTATACTTTTTACTTTGATGCTTTAATGTAAACATAAAAGGCCGTTGCCCAGTAGTGGGACACTTTACCAGCCTTATTTAATAATATCCACAAAAAAGGAAGGTAACAATTTTTTTGATATTGTTACCTTCCTTTTTAATATGATTATTACCTATGTAAATAAACACAAAGTTACGCAAAAGGCGGAATAAGAAAGCTTAGCTTTAAATCATCTTACGTAAATCAGGCAGTATCAAAATATTCCTTTTTTCCAAAAAACCTTCTTTGTCTATGCGCACAATATCCTGTGGTCAGCATTTAGGCGCGTAACACATTCTAAATTCAAATTGAAAAAAAAAAACAGCACTATAAATACGGCTGCGTTCAAATTAATAATCAGCCCTAATGTACTGTAGCTAAAGTTGAATATTCAGTGTAGAGCTTTGTGTGTAAAACTGTATGTTTAAAGGAAGGGTTGACCCGTCTCTGCCGTTGACTGACAGATGGCCACACAATCCTGGGGTTGCCGTAAAAAAGGGCCGAACATTTTTATGCTTATTGAATTACATGTTTTTATTTGTTTTATCGTCTATTTAGCGACGTTTATTTATGAAATGTTTGTGGAAAACGAGCATGTGGCTAGTTTAATGGCAATCGAATATATCAGCCTTAATTAGGCGATTGTTACACCCAAAAGTATTAACGTTCCTTGGACTCCCGCAGACATCCTCAGACACGAAGCTTAAATTAGACTCTTAATTAAGCTACAAACATTGTTTGATAAAACGGAAAACGGTATATACATGCATATACATCAGCAGATTGCTCTAAGTTATATAGGTACCACGCATAAGTCTAGGAGGGAAAGGACACAGAGAGAGACAAAAATGACGGCCAACGTAGGATATGTAGAGACTGTAGAGTCGATATTGGACTCTAATTAAATTGGTTCAAAACAGAGTTTACCAACCCTACGCAGAACTCAACATTGGGGTGAAACGTAAATTTGACTCACTTTTAATATATCGATGGTAGGTGAGGTGCTAAATACCCCCAGGGGTAACAATTAGACATTCTAATAGGAACATGTGTAAAACGCATAAGTGGCGCCGAAGGCTGCGGCTTTTCAATTTATTCGTTGTTTGTGGTAATTGAAACTTTTTTAATTTTAAACATGGCTGTTTTATCGGCCGGCAATTGTTTTTGGGCAGCGCATCTGTGGTCGTTTTTGAAATAAATTACAACTTAATAAAATGTGGTCGCAGGGTTTTCATACGATTTTAATATCTCTTCAAAAGTTGGGTAGTTTGAAAGTTCTCTTTAATACGACATAAATTGCAAAACAGAAAGAGGTAAATAGAGAAAATTATAAAGTCCGTAAGTAATAGCTATTACTTTTAGCTTTTATTTACTGACCTTGTAATTTTTATATTTATAAACATCAAATTGTAATATGAAAATTTGCGACGTGATTTCCCATTTCTTTCGTGACACGCTTGTCGAGAGTTTGACATCCATTAATTATTCATCTTTCATAGCTCTATGGAACGAGCTCAATCTTGGAGGTGCAAACATTTGTGCAAATAATGTTAATGTTTATCCGTTTGCGGTGTTAACTTGCAAATAAGGATTTCTGCACGTCTCTAACGTCATTCGTTACACATCACGGCGATTTGAGGCGCAGAGTTTAAGTTTTTGGATTAAAGGTGTCGACACAGGTGTACTGTCCAAATTTCTCCAAGCCATCATTATACGCGTTTTAATTCCACTTTTAATTACAATCAATATCAAACAGCCGCATCACCAAAAACACATGTCGGCCGTCGCTCTAATTTCTTTATTATGTTTGATTAACCCTTCAGAGCGTAATTACGAAACAGATGCAAACCTGATTAATTACTAAAAAAACATACACCTGCCCGAATCTCACTTTCGATTGAAAAAACTTAGGTTCTTTTTCGGGCAATCTCGTATGTAAATCGGCCAGTCACTCTTTTGTTTTTTGTCTCTGATTTGAATCGGAAGTTGTTTTTTTAGGATTAGGCGAGATTAAGGTCTGTCGAGCATTATTAGAGGTGCTCACTGTGATGCGTAAAGGTGCTCTTACACGGGCAATTGAAATTGCTCAATTCCAGGCAATGTTTCTTAATGAAGGCTACCGCGAGTCAAAAATCCGCTTGGACCGCTATTGTCTATTAAGGTCTAACTGTCATTCTCCACCAATGAGAGGCTAGCTACTGGTCTATGATTGGTGGAAATTGACAGATACACCTAACTCGACACTGGCGGATTTTTTACTCGCGATAGTACCTATCCTCATCGTAGCTACCAACACGACCACACCAATAAATTTACCGCGATATAGGTAAATTCTGTTTTTTTTTTTTTATAAAAGAGGGGGCAAACGAGCAGGCGGGACACCTGATGTAAAGCAATCACCGCCGCCCAAGGACACCAGCAAGACGGGGGGAATCACGGGTGCGTTGCCAGCCCTTTAAGGGATAGGTAGGCTCGTTTTTTAAAGATTCCTAAGTTGTATCGCTCCGGGAATGTTGCCGCAGGAAGCTGAGCAGTGCTAGACTGCCAACCATCAAGGTGGTGAGGATGGAAGGATAAACGGTTTCGCGAAGTACGGTGGTGGAACTTAGCCGCAGGCAACAACCCAAACAGTTCATCAGAACACTCCCCATGATAGATGCGGTACAAAATGCAGAGAAATGCCACATCCCTCCGCATAGCCAGTGGATCGAGCCGACCAGAGAGTGCCTGGTTATCGACAAATCGAGCAGCTCTACGTTGGATGCGGTCAAATGGCAGGATTTGGTACTTAGGTGCCCCACCACTTCGGTGGTTGAAATGGAACAACGCGTAGAGGTAGCGGCTGTGACGGTCCAGCCGAGCACGCCCACCGAAGCCAGGGCAAAGCTGTGGCGGTGCAAACACCAACAGCACCATACAGGTGTCCAAAAAAAAAGGAGTAGCGCGTTAGATCCGTTTTCGCTACAATAGCACCTACGATGGTTCAAAATGCAACACATGCTGTAGCCGTACCCCAACTAGCGAGGTTATGCATCCAGCAAGACGAAGCACACTTTGAACCGCTCCTAAAGTAGTTGGTCGAGTCGAAAAACTCAGTTAAAAATGAGAAATGTTCAGGTATTTTAAAAGTTTAAAACGAAACCTGTTTTTTGATTAGTGTAAATAATCAAGTAAGTAGTATTTTGTGTGGTTGTTGTCATTTACCTCTCAGAGTAAATAACTTCCTGGGTAGTCTACTCTTTAGTTTTATTTTATGATGTCTCTGGGTTACGTTTCCATGATGATTGTTTTATGTTATACTACGGTTTTTAAATATAAACATTTTAACCCCTTTTTCGCTTTAGGGGTATTTTTGTAGCACCTTGCATATATAAAGATAGTAATACATATATACTTCTAACCTTTACTACATGCATAAACGTAAAAGAAACAACAACACAGAAGACGAAGAAATTTGACCCTTAATCAGATGCTTTCTCCTCTTCTAGTCAATGGGTATTAACGCAGCACCCTATTACAAATATTATAATACTAGAGAACACTAGACGACTCTACAAGTACAGGTAACTCGACACCCGTGGTCCAGCCGACCCTAATTTGAATCCAGAAACAGCTTACCGGAACTCAAAAAAATTTAAAAAATCATGTCAGTGGGGTCACTAATTCCCACAGGCGCACCTTACGGCCAGCGAAAACAAACTAATAACTTGAACCCTTCCGTATTTTTTTACCATAGACAAGGAGTCCTCTATTCAGCCTCTTCCGTGAGAACATCAAATATGACCATAGAGGTATAGAGCAAGGAGGCCGGTAAAAAATGAAATGGGGGCGACTGGACAGTTGGCGGTTACTTTAAGTACGTTAGATAAAACCCTCTTTTATCTGATTTGAATAGAAAGGTGGTCGGTTCTTTTTGTTTTTTGATAGAGATTTTAGATTAAAAGTTTAATGTTGCTGTGATTTGTGATCGGAGAACAGAAGTCAGTCTGTGATGATTTTTTTATAACTTTATAATAATTATCCGACGAAATATTTTTGAATTAAGTACTTACAATTGTGTGACATTGGGCTAAGGTTACTTTAATCAAAAACCAAAAGATATAGATTTCAAACTGTAAAGCGTAACGTGTGACAGATTTTGCAGTTCACAAGAAACTTTTCACAAATAAAAAATACTCTTATGTCAACGTGGAACATAATTTCTACACCAGTACCTACAGCAAACTCCAATAACCAGATCAACATTTATAAGCCCTCTGTAATGGCAACACCGTTACATGTCGACTACAAACGCATTCTCACGTCACATCATTAGGTTTTTTAACATCACTTTTTCACTCCTTCATTACTTCGCCCTCTGATGCCTCTCCCTCACCTTCCCTGTACAGGTGTATCTATAAAAAACCTATATCAAGCGTTAACCATAGACTATAGAGCGATGTGGGTTCCCGCGTTTTTATCAACTTTTTTAGAAACAAATGAAAAACAGTGTGAGAATGCCGCGAGAGGTTAACTCAATATTTTATGTTGTTTTGTAGATTTTTTTGGTGGATTGAGAATAATACGGTAGCAAAAGTCATACAAGAAATCGTTGCTTGAATTACTCAATTTATAACAAATAATTACTAATGAAAATTAGAAATTATGCACTTATTTAAAACCTACTAAACATTAATAATAATAATATTTATTTGCTTAAAAACACAAGTACTTATACATTAAAATGAGATGTCTGACGGACCCCAAACTAGGCTGAGCCTGTATCTTGAGGCCCTGGAGTGCATTTGTGAAACTAATCAAAGAAAATATTCAACTAAAACTACTTAAGTGAAAAAACTAACCAAACACTATTACAGAACAGAATAAGCAGAACTGTGTGCATGTTTGTGTTTGCATGTGTGTGTGTGTGTGTGTGTGTGTGTGTGTGTGTGTGTGTGTGTGTGAGGCGTGTGATTACCTAGCTGTCAAGAAGTGCTTCTGTAGCACGATATGATAAGGGCACTAGCCACTTTTTCATCATCGACTTAACTTTCCCTATTGTGTAACGATGAATACCAAGTAATTTGCAAATATTATTATAAATTCGTAGGTGCATATAGTCTGGTGAACGCTTGGCGAGACGTGATCTGCAACTTGGTAGGGGGACTCTAAACGTTCGTTTGGCCAGAAGTTGGGTGTAATTTGGTAACTTTGTTATTACCGTGTGAGCTCGGGCTGCTGCTTTGAGAACGTATAGACGCCTCACGCTCAAAAGGTTCGACTCCCGATAGAGAGCGTCCCTCGGATAAAGAAAAGGTTTACTCAGCATCACCTTGATTACTGCACGCTGCGCACGCTCCAACAGCAGCAGAGTGCTTTTTGCGGTGCTGCCCCACACTGTCACTCCATATTGCAGTAACGATTGGCACAGGCTGATACACAATGCGAAGCACCTGTTCGGTGGTACAACAACGAAGTTTCTTCATCACATATATGCACTTTCTCACTCTGCTAGATAGTGCAGAGATATGTTGATTAAAAGAGAGTTTGTCGTCAATTGTCAGCCCCAGGTATTTGACTTTGCCTGATCTGGCTATCGTGCTACATGGGTATGCGGCGGATACACCAACATGGTTGTGACATGTACACGAGCGTATTTTCAAATTCCAATCCAGAGGAGCAGAAGCAACCGAGGTCTTAGAAAATGCCAAGAAGGTAGACTTACTCACATTGAGGGTAAGCAAGTTGTTATCCAGCCACACCCCAATGTCCGACAACCCGCATTCCGCAAGCTTGTAGACGTCCTCCCATGACTTTCCGTGAAACAGCGCCACAGTGTCGTCCGCGTAGCATATTACATCAGCTCCATCCAGCTTAAGTCTAAGGATATCATCGACGTAAATGAGAAACAGGGTGGGTCCGAGGATCCTATGGAACTCCAAAAGAGATAGGCAACTGATCGCTAATGCACTTACCAACCCTAACAATCTGACGCCTATCGGTAAGGTAACTGCGGTACTTTGATACTTTTAACTGTCAGGTCAGGACGGGACTGAAATAAAGGTCTAATCGACTCATTAGCATAAAAAATAAGTTTTATAGAAATATCTTACGTATAAGAATGTTGCCTTTACCATAAAATCCTTAAACTCTCAATAACTCTACCAGCGCTTTGAAGTTACTTAAGCGTTTTCTAAAAACGAAGCACACCAAACCACTTTGTATAAACCTTTAAACTATACTGTAATTACACACATAATATTCAAAGAAAGAAAGCAAGAAAAACTATATCGGCCGACTCACGTCTCAACAGCGTTGAATAAAATTAAAAATAATGACGATTGAATTTGGAACGACAATCTAAAGACACATGTTACTTCCGATGCTGGCCACTAAAATCAGGACCCTTTAAAAACACACCAGCGGCATCCGCAATCATTCAAATTAACAATTAAAAAGAAATAAAACAAATCTCTATGGCCAGCTTGGCGGGAAACAACTGACGTTTTTTTTTTTTTAATCCAACAGGTGGCAAAGGGTTAAGGTGACTAATGCCTATTGCTGGGTGAAAGCGTGACAAACGAACAGACAAAATATTAACATGTGTTATATTCGTTAATTAATTTAGTGAAGAAATTGAAAGTTTACCCGTTTCTCTGGTGGTTTCTTAATTATTATGCCATTAGGTAGTAAGTATATTATTATTGATATTAATCAATATTTATCGTTTTCTTAATAGTTTAACTACTTTACTTAAAAGTCTGCAATATCTATCAGAAGACAAACATATGGCTAAATCATATAAAGATGTGAAAAAAATAAAATGTCCTTAAAATTAAAAAAAAAACTCTACGGTCACAAACAAAAACCGTAAAATAAACAATAAATTCGATTCCTTACCCTATCATTACCCTCTTGACAATATAACACTGACCCATATTATATCACCCGTATTACTTTATACATAAGGTTGACATTTACTTGGTTAGTAGTTGTTGGTTTTCTAGAGTCAATTCTCTACGGTATGCTTAGTGGGTCAGGCGCCAGACCGGCATCCAAGGTTTTACCAACATAATGATGTGTTAAAAAAGTAGTTTTCAACATGTGCTTGAAAAGTGGGCCTTTATGTAGCTGCGTAGCGTGCGCCAATTAGTTTTTGCTTGCTCTAGTGTCATTTAGTGCTTTCTGTTTTTTTAGATAGATACCTATTTCAACTTCACTGCTTACTTAGGTAGGTATATACTTACTTTTCGCTCTTGTATGTCAATTTCACTTCGTAGAAATACTTATACCCTGTTTATTCTCATTCATCCAGTTGATTACATTTTATATTTATTTTCATGCGATAAGCGATAAGGAAGGCAAACGAGCAAGTGGGTCACCTGATGGTAAGCGATCACCACTGCCCATAGACACCGCAACTCCGGGGGTTTGCAGATTGGGACAAGAGAATTGCAGAGAGATTGCAGAAGGAAATACACGTTTTTGCAGAACTATACCTTAATTAAGTTTGCAAAACTATAATTATGAAAAAATGCTAATTAAGTAAGTATGGTACCTAATTGGTGAATCGCACAGAGTATAATTATTATAAAAGTAGATCTTAGTGTAGTGACATTATTTTGATATTGTGATATTATTTGCATGTACTTAAACATATGGAATTTATTGGAATAAATTAATTTCGCTTAACTTCAAGTTCTGATGATATATAATAATTAAACATTGAAGTGCATTGGTTTATTTAGAGTCAGCAGAGGGCATAATTTTTGTTAAAGGGTTGAGACATGTCTTTAATGTAAATGTGTAATTCTACCAGCATACCTTTATCCCATCAAGTCAAGGGTAATTTTATTCTCCATATACAAAGAACTTAAAGAAAAAGAAACTATTTTGAGGTACCTTAGTTACTCTTAACAAACCACCCTTGTCCAGCAGTTGCATTTCAACTACCAATAATGTCTTTAATCTCCAAACCTTTTTAAAAAAGTTACCCAATACCAACTTATCTAAAAATGGCGCTAGTACCCCGAAACTTCTTAATAAAACTTTCTAAACTGAACAAAAATATACTTTACCTGACCATGATAAGAACTTCGACGTATGCATAAACTTCGTGCCTATTCCGTATCTTCCAGAAATACCACCAGCAGAAACAACTTAGCAGTGCTATCGTCTGACATTGACCGTGATTCGGACGCCCTCGGTACTCCCTGTCACACCCTATACGTGTGACGAAGACAGGAAACGAAAGGGTTCAAAAAAGGATCTAATCTTTGGCAGCTGTCTTGGCAGATGTTACCGGACATCGCAAGGATACATTTACACTTCAATGCACTCATAATGCTATCAGCATAGAGGTTTTTTTTGCTCTTTTTAGGTTTTATTTAAGTTGGGTAGAAAACTAATACAAAGTAGAATTCATGCGGTTGACTTGAACCATATTGAAATGTGGTGGAGTTGAGTTTTGAATGTTTGTTATCTTTTTCGGTGCGTTTTGTGAAGGTCATCGACCTACGCTTAATATTCATTGAATGTGGATTTGGATTGATATTTTATTGATTGTTTGACCAAAGACAGGTGTTAATTTAATTTTTATGGTGATTCTTGAGTTTATGATTTATTATGTTTGTTTTTAAGACTGACCCCTAAGACACCCTAAATTACCTATATAATGTAGTTCATTTTGTTTCAGTTTTATTTAACCAATAACTTGGGGGTGCGTGTCGGATAACTTGCGTGCGTGTTGGCTAATATCCGACGAAAGGGGGGGGGGGGGGGGTTGGGTTTTTAGGTTAGGAACAACGTCTTAAACACTGATAGTGTCTTCATACTCGACATTGACGAAATCATCGCTTGTATCGATGGAGCCATATTTTAAAAATTGTATTGTATTGTAACCCAATATGGTTATGGTAGCAGGCACTTAGCAGAGATAATGAACATATGGGAGAATATGTTATTTTTTTATTGTTTTAGGGTTCCGTACCTCAAAAGGAAAAAACGGAACCCTTTAGGATCACTTTGTTGTCCGTCTGTCTGTCAAGACCCTTTTTCTCTAGAACGCGTGGAGGTAGCATGCTGAAATTAATATCCAATACTCAAACCTGCGGTCCCTTGAAGCTGTGAAAAAATCAAGCTTGGCCGGTTTTTTTATAAATTTCACATTTCACAAGGGTGTTTTGTTTACCAAGACTTGTTCAATCACAATTTTTTTTTTTATACAATGAGGAAGGCAAGCGAGCAAGTGGGTCACCTGATGGTAAGTGATCACCACTGCCCATAGACACCCGCAACTCCGGAGGGTTTGCAGATGCGTTGCCAACCTAGAGGGCTAAGATGAAATGCCTCTTGTGCCCGTAATTACACCGGCTGTCTTACTCTCCACACCGGAACACAACAGTGCAAGCACTGCTGCTTAGCGGCAGGATTAACGAGTAATTATCACAAATGCTGAAATATTTATGGTTCATTATCTGACATTATCCTCTACCAAGTGATCGTCTATTTACTTATCTACTCATGATGAATAGCAGACTCGTTTATCGTTAAGTATTTTACACGCTAGTTTCTTTTTTGATTGCACTATTTCTGCAAGTTTATGTTGAGTTCATTAAATTTAAGGTGCAAACGAGAAACTTTAAACATTATGTTTTAAAAAACTCGTGTGTACTATATAACATTTAGTAAATTATTTTCATTATGTACACTCCTGCGAAGTAATTCAATTCAGTAAATAGATAAAAAATTGGAAGTAAGTAAATATTGGAAAAAACTTTTTTTAAATAGCTCTACCTATTTCTCTATGGCCAATTTGAACAAAATGAAAAACGTAAAGAAAAACTAAGATCTCGACACCCCCGCGAACAATAGACAATCGTTTCACCCATTCAATTCAAATAAAGAACGCAGTTACGCAAAGATGCGTTCGAAAACAGCGGTTAAAGTTTTTCAAGCCTTTCTGTTCTTTTCATTCACTTCTTACGGTCTGCAAACTTAATCAAACCATTGGCAATGGCGCTGTCGTCTACGCGCAAACGTGGCATCTGTAGGTAATAACATTAGTTCCAATTTCAGCCACTGGCACAGATAAGTCTGCCGGCTCTACAATACGATGTGTGTTTATGCAAATGCTTTTTAATGGTTTTCATGCACTTTTTATAGTCTTTTTGAGACTACTGACCGAATGGTAAGTTGTAGTGACGCATCTGTCATTTCAGATATTAAAACGGTCGTATACTTACATTCAAAAGGAACGGAACTCAAATGACTAGGTTTTTTATAGTGTTGACTGTCACGATGCGATGGTTTTTTGTTTCGCCGAAGACGCGTCGAGTTTAATGAAAGAGATGATGCAGATATTTTTTTGCAGCACAAATGCGTTTTATTTAAAGAAGAGCCATAGTAGAGACATAATTTTAGCAGCTCATTCATTATTAATGATTTTGATTTACTTAAAGGTACTTATTTATAACAATTATGGCGCCAAAGTTAGTACTCGAGTACCTACATTAATTTCGAAGAAAAAATGTGTCATTGGTTAGGTAGTCTATCTTAATATTTTAAATTTTAAGTAATTTTTTGAAGACGCGTCGAGTTTAATGAAAGAGATGATGCAGATATTTTTTTGCAGCACAAATGCGTTTTATTTAAAGAAGAGCCATAGTAGAGACATAATTTTAGCAGCTCATTCATTATTAAAGACTTTGATTTACTTAAAGGTACTTATTTATAACAATTATGGCGCCAAAGTTAGTACTCGAGTACCTACATTAATTTCAAAGAAAAAATGTGTCATTGGTTAGGTAGTCTATCTTAATATTTTAAATTAAAGTAATTTTTGCAGAAGTGTCCTTTTTTCGAGAAAATTATCACTTAGTTTAATTATCATAAAGTCTATGACAGAGCCGTCCAACTTGTACTTAGAACATCTTCATACCAATCAAAACTTATGACAGGAACGTTAATTCCAAAGTATTTACTTAGTGCCACACTGTCAGCCCTCATTAAAATCGTCAAATGATTATTAAAGTACCCCATATATAATTATTGCACGCTGCGTCTGAATAAAAACGGAATGATCTTGTTTTTAGGCGTCGTGTCGTCTCCGAAGGCTTGAATTTTCATGAGTACAATATTTATCGTGTTGACGCCATTAAACGGCGGCGGTGGCTGGCTTTGCGCCCTTTCCATATTCCCTTTATTTATGTCACAAAAACAATATACCTTTATCGGGCCCGTTGCTTTTTTACAGTTTAATTCTCAAGATAATGGCGGAGTCAAATGACCGTCCGTAAAACCGCGGGAATTCGAGCGATGTCTGCGCGCTTTTAAAGGTATTTTTTTGGGCGCGCTCGGCCGACGGCGGTTTTCGGTTTTTTGCACGTCCCCGATGAAAACCGTAATGGCATTTTATCGTGCATAAGAGCGGGTGGAATCATTAATTATTTATAATAAGCGCTAGCGATCGTCGCCATATTTATTTCGCTACCAAAATGACATATTTCGACGGGATTTGCAACTTTCGTGGTGTTTTTTCGGCACGTCTGGATGATTGAGTATTCATTTATTTTTAAGTTGGTATTTTTGTGCCCGCTTGTTTTATTTAATATTGGTAAACGCATACTTGCGGTTATTAAAAAAATAACCAAATTAAATCATTCTTGAGCTGTTAACAATGGAAGCGGTTGAAATTATAAACTTGTCAGTGCTCTTTTTAAAGTCCTTCAATTACCTGCAATATTGCTGTCTCTATAAAACACCCGCATTTATTTTTAATTTCAAAACATCGCACATGTTTCCTGCATACAGGCCTTGTTTTTAAAAACAAAACAGGAAGTGTTTCCGTGGCTGTATATCAAGAATATAGGCGTGCATTCTTAAACCATATACGTTTATTATGATATTATGCTGAAGTTGTGTAAAAATTGGCGCAAATCTACATAATATGTAGATTTCACTCGTGGTGGGTTAAGGGGCGGTTTTTGCGAGGCAATATACATTTAAGGCGAATCTATTTACATGTTTTCGCAAAATACATTCATATTATAAATACTTTTTTTAATTATCTTAGACGTTATGCCAAATAAAGCTTGGTGAGCAGGTGACACAGAAAATTATTCGACATTCTGTATATAACAGAAGACATATCTATAAATATACCTATGTACTCATGTTTGTTTTACTAATTCAATCTTTTTATTTGTGGTCTTAAGAAATAAATATTCAATTTGGTTATAATAGGACTTCCTAAGAATTTAATCACACCTATCCAGCATGAAAAGTAAAATTGGTATTTATAAATAGTTGTATTGTGCAGCATTAGAAATAAAAATGAGTAGGTACTTAGGTAACTGTTTCTTTTTCGGGCCACCAGCAAGGTTTAACCTATTTTAGAAAATGACAGCTTGTTTATATTCAACTTGTATGACTGTCACAGCAATTTTTTTGCGTGCGCCATTTTCCATTCTTTTTTTACCACTACAAACTGCTAATGGGTTGTTTATGCAGAAATACTTTAAATACGGTAAGTGCAGGCGAGGTGGCACCTAAAAAGGCTTAATCGAATGCTCGTACGGAAAGTTAGGTTCGAGAAAAAAAAAGCTATGTACTTTTTACTCTATCTGTTGTGAGTGTGTATCTAGTGTTAGCTTTGAGCGTTAATTTTGTCGTCTTAAATTTTACACTTGCCGTGTTTGCCTTTTGAGTGCATTAAAAATAAAAAATAAATAAATATCATGGGACAATTTGACACCAATTGACCTAGTCCCAAACTAGGCAAAGCCTGTACTATGGGTATTAGACAACGGATAAACATACTTATATAGATAAATACATACTTATATACATATTAAACACCCAAGACCCGAGAACAAACATTCATATTCATCATACAAACATCTGCCCGACCGGGATTTGAACCCGGGACCTCAAGCTTCATAGTCAGGGTCTCTAACCACTAGGCTAGGCCGTCAATTAATTGAAGATGATTTGCAATTCTTAAATTACGAGTGTGAATAGCCATTGATATTATGTATAAGTAAGCTGTGTGCGGAACATGAGTGATTGGCCGGGATAAGTATAGCTCTGGCTGGATAGGGAGATGCGAAGCTCAGGAGGAGAGGCCTTTGACCAGAAAAAAAAAGTGTTCGAGTACTTCATCTTTCAAAAGTGATCACAGAATTATTGGCGCTTTTGTCATTGTTGTAATAATTATTTACAAAGAACAAAGCGTAAGGTAGCTACTTAGTTATAAAACAACGTAACTCGTTTTGTGCAGATTCATGTCTAAAGAGCTAATTAAATTAAATTGATCTCTGCTGTAACTGAACTCTAGACAATAGTCTTTACCATAAGTAAGATTAGGCATAGGCCCATAGCCTCTGCGAAGTGGAGGCCGTGAAATTAAAGTACAGATTTTTTAACACTTTTCTTTGCGTACTAAATGGCCCCTAAATATTTTGTCTCTGGGCCCCTATATGGCTATAGACGGACCTTTATCTGGATAGGGACCTATATATATTGTATTATTGAAAGCACTTACCTAGTATGTTTAGTTTCTTACATCTGCGTTCTAAAATCACCACAACATATTTGGCGCAATTTGACGTATTTTTTTTTATTGTGGACATAAGCTTATTACTTAAATCGGTTTGTTATTTTCAAAATGACATTTTCTGGCCTTATATCTCGTACTTAGGTATGTAATTTAACTCTCTGCTCCAATTCGGTTTTTTTCCCGCCCTATTTTAAACCAGCCAGTTTTCATTAGCGATTTCCCAAGACGCGGGTTTTTGCCGCGCACAATGAGAACACAGTTTTTCCGACTTTTCCACGGTTTTTCCACAGACAACATAGACTCGCTGGTTTTTGTTGCGTCTGTTGAGGAATAATTTTGATCATTGAAATTAAAAAATAACCATTACTAGGATTTATTAGGTATCGTTGATAATCTATAATACAGATGCTTAACTAAGCAATTCTAATTTAAATGGTAATAGCGAAGTTTTCACAAAGAAAACGGTGTGTGCTTAACACCTATGTTGACGAGTGAATGAGTGGACGCCTCCGCTATATTTCAAAATGGGTATATTCATGCAAATACCTGCACAATATTTATAATACTTAGTACAAAGTTTGAACTAAACAATGACCGTATGACAAGGACAGTTGCGCATCTGTCAGAAGCAAGATACAGAACTAACTGAGCGGAAGGCAAGATCTCTTGTCGGTCGTCAACATCCACTTTAAGATAGGTACCTGCAACGTTCTGGTTCTGCGTAACGGGCTTGATTCCAGAAATATTATGTACAGCTAGTTCCTAAGTGGAACATTTTCATTGCAACTTTGTTTGAAAGTTAAAATTCAATTTAATTTCGCAACTACCCATCTAGTAATTCATCTAGAACTAACACCATCAATCAATTTAACATGAAAACCTACCCCGCGGCTACCGGCGAAGCGTGTGCTTGCAGAGGAAGGACCATGGATTAAATGATAAATAAACAAATATCATGGGACAAATTGACACCAATTGACCTAGTCCCAAACCCTGTACAAAGCAAAGCAAGGCAAAGCCTGTACTATGGGTACTAGACAACGGATAAACATGCTTATATACATATTAAACATCCAACAAACAAACAAACAAACAAACAAACATTCGTATTCATCATACAAATATATGCCCGACCTGGATTCGAACCCGGGACCTCAAGCTTCATAGTCAGGGTCGCTAACCACTAGGCCATCCGGTCGTCAAACACGACGGGCTATACTCGACTGACATACGTGAGTGATCCTTTTATTTCACTACCATCAATAATTCAAATACTTTCGTACCTACTTTTAAGTATCAAGAGCTCAGCATCCGATCCCAGAGCATTAAGAGCCAGAGGGGCACGCAAAAACAGCGCCAAGACAAAGCGAGAGAAAAACGCAAATCACCGGTGCGTTCGATTCCCAGCCGCTGACAATTCTCCGAACAGGACTTTTTGTATGATATCATAAAAAGCTAGCTTTTCTTAATGAGGGGAAGGCATGTGTTTAATTGGTTATATACGTGCTTATGCAAGATTGGTGAAATTATTCAAGCTGATGACGGTTTTAGTAGAGCCGTGGCGTGGGCTCATAGTGAATGAGATTTCGAAATGTTTTTCTTATGAAAATTATAAATGAATTGTGGAAGAAAATAGGTGATAATTTAGAAACATGTGCCGTGAGCTCCACTGTTCAATTATCGTCGCCAAATCGTAGCGTATTACTCATTTTAAGTAAGTAGGTAGGTACGTAGTTATAGTTTAGAAGTATGGACATAAGAGGTGTGTAGATCATTGTGACCGCTTCGGTTGCTTAGCTACTTCTGCTGCTGACTATATAAATTTACTACTACTTTTCTAACGACAAATAAAAACGTAGGTCGCGTTATTATTTGCCAGTATTTTATTTTCACTGAACCTATTGTTTTTTTTATTTAATCAGTCTTAATATTCAATATTTATCTATGTGATGTACTGATGTAAGCAGTGTAGGTAATGCAACATTTTTCGCCAACGCTTAATTTTTTTACTAAACAATTCATACAGCCTCATATAAAATGCCAAACAGATGTAGGAAATAAATTACTTGCAGAATTTATAAATAAAACATTTTAAAAAACTTATAGTGACTTACTGGTTCCATTCACGTTGCGACCAATGATCTTATTGGACCCGTTCGTGGGGGCGGCGCTCCGTCCCGCTTCCTCGCCCGGACTTTCCATCTCCCTCTCGCTCGCACACATCAACAGTTTCCAAAAACACTAAAACCCAAAAATTACATGACACTGAAAAAAACAATTAGTCTTGGTTCGCGATTGAATGAACTTAAATCCGTGCTCCCTAATTCCATTCATTCACAGTGATCTGGTTCAATTGACTTTGACAGTTCGTAAGTACGCGGGTTTTGGCGCGTATTTTTGACGTGTGTCGTGGCGGGCTGACGTGCGCGCCTCGACTGCCGGGGTTTTGAGCCATGCAGCTGCATCGCCCCGCCCAGCACCCCACGCGGTCCCCTGGCTGTATGCTTTCCTTGCCCTCGCTGCTCGTATATAAAAAACTCGCCAATTTTTGTGTGTGTGAGTTATGTGAAGGGTAAAGTTTCGGTTGAAATGAAATCTTCTTATTGATTAAGTTGGCTTAAAGGGAAGTTGAGTTGGAATGTTATAATTTGTAATCATTATGAGCGTAGTTTTTCTTAAGTTAAAATGGAATAAGTACTTACTCTAGTTGATTTACCTTATTCTGCTACATGCCTTGTAGAGCACCTATTTTTTTACTTACTTTTACAAGATAGATGCTTATATGTTTGATACTCGGGACTTGGACTTTTCTTTACATAGTCGCAATAAACTGCACTTGGGTTTGTGTGCTTTGCTTACACAACAGCAGGCACAGGTTAAGTCATGAATAAATAAAGTTTGCCGATTTATATTCGTCTCTATTATTCAAAAGCTAGCAAAAAGCACCAAAAGATTCTTCCATTCCTAATTTTAAAACAAAAATTACAGTTCACTCTTTTAATCGCAACCCATTAAATTGCTTAATCTATGCAATTTACCAACAAAGAAATTTTAAAATGTCAAAAAAAGCTCATTTCAAAAATTGGCGCGTTCAAGCAGCCCGTTTAACGCGAAACATAGTTTTTGCAACATCGGATACCGTTGGCGGCGTTCATTTCAAAAGTTTTTTTTTAAGTTCCAGGAAAGCCCTGCACCGATTTAAGCTTTGGCGATTATCATTTTTAATTTGATTTGGGCACGAATCGATCAGTTTTTGCTTTGTCTAGATGTCTAAACGGTTTGTAAATCTAGGGTAAACTGAAGCCGGTCGATTTCTACCTGACCTTTTGCAAACTGCCTGCTTAAAAAACTAGTAGCTAAACTAAATGCCGGCGCGTTCTTCGGCTTCAAAAGATAGGTCTTCACAACACCGTTTAACCAAATTGTCTGCTACGAACGACCAATGTAGAAACATGTGCCTGCACTGTTGTGTTCCGGTGTGAAGAGTAAGACAGCCGGTGTAATTACGGGCAAAAAGGCATTTCGTCTTAGCTCTCTTGGTTGGCAACGCATCTGCAAACCCTCCGGGGTTGTGGGTTTCTATGGGCAGTTATTTACCCGCGGCCACCGAAGAACGCAACAACGTTCTTTGCAATTATTTTTACTTGCAGCTATAATAACGGCTCCATTTATTTTAAGATTTGAATTAACCTGTCTTGAAACTATCACACACGTTTTTCGGCGATCGTTTTTTTTTTATACGACGAGGAAGGCAAACGAGCAAGTGGGTCACCTGATGGTAAGTGATCGCCACTGCCCATAGACACCCACAGCCCCGGAGGGTTTGCAGATGCGTTGCCAACCTAGAGAGCTAAGATGAAATGCCTCTTGTGCCCGTAATTACACCGGCTGTCTTTCTCTCCACACCGGAGCACAACAGTGCAAGCTTAACTTAGCTGTTTTTACGTTTGTTTTTTTTTTTCAATTAAAATAATGAATCAACAAACATTCTATATTATTATCGAACCTGCTCACAAAATTTCACGAGAGTCACTTGACAATTGCGACCAGGGGGGCTAGCACGCGCACCATTTTGTCGCTTGTCGCTCAGTGCGTCCTTCACTGATTCCATCACTATGAAAGGGACTCACTGCGCGACAAGCGACAAAATGGCGCACCGTGCTACATGTGCAATAGAGAAAAACAGCTATAGCTGACAGCTAGACAGACGGCGGGCATACCAAAGAAATTTTCTCCAAGCTGAAACTTCTCACTCACTTCGTTCGCTCAATCAACAAGAAATGGAGATGTAACAGCGAACTTTCTAGCAGAAAAGAAACTATGAAAATACCAGCTACGTGTACAAGAACTCAACATACCTCCCCATAATCCATCGCAGCAAGTTATCTCACATAAAATTTTATGATATTTATTTATTTATTTAAACGTCACCTTAGACTTTTTCACCAGTTTTCATAAAAAAGTACTACTAGATTTTCCCACACAACGGGTACCGTTGGCCGTTATCTCGGTTCCAGCTACCTGCAACCTTTCACCGAGGAAAAACCGGCCATTCCTTACTGGACGGATATTATTTTGCAGAAAAACTTAGGCTAGAGAGGCAGCGGGCGGTTAGGCGGCAGCGGGAGCGTTTCCGAGTGCATGAGGTACCCGAGAGTGCTTATACATATACGTAGAGGGCACCACCTGCTTTAAATCTGTTCTTACCTTTATTCCGTTATGGTTGCCTGGTAGAGATAGCTATGTAGTGATAAGGCCGCCCATTGCTACCTTGCATTTTCTTTGTACCTTTTTTTCTGTTTTGTTTTTTTTATATTCTTGTATTGTATTGTAAAGGGCACTTATACCTACTTAAGATTTACCCTGTTTAATCCGATACCCCAAGTGAATTCAACTCATAAAACATACAAGTGCGCAATTTTTTGTAGGCAGTTAGAGGAAATATACACTTACGTATTTTTACGTATTCTAACTGCCCACAAAAAATTGCCCACTTGTAAGTTTTGTGAGTTTACAGGGTAATTAACATGCTCCCGTACTGGCCTAGTTATTCATAAACCTATTTTAACTAAAATGCCGTTAAAGTTCGTTTGTCCTTTTTTGTCACATTGACATTTCCGTTAGTAAGAAGACGACAAAACCTATTTTAGCTAATGGAGGCTTGAGTGACGTTTATGAATAAGGCCCTGAGAAACGGGGGTACATTTACCTGCCTTACAGGATTTTGAACATGCTTTATGCCTCGTTTGTTTTAGCATTAAAAAGAAGGAAACTATCTTGACATGCCTTTTTATTGAAAAAAATAAATAAACGAAGTATGGTGGCGAGATCTCGTTCGTATGTTTTCCTGTAGCAAACCGAAAATATTTTATTTGGAATGTGTAGAAAGGGTTCGATTAGGTTAGGCCTACTTTATACCTATCCTGAAAAGTATGTATTTTCAGTATAATTTTAATTTGTACGAATGTTGTAAGCTGTTGTTGATGATGTAAAGGTTAATGGGTATGCTAGAAGAAAGGATTGTTAAGTTAAGTGTTTTATTGCACTAAAATACACAACTATAAAGTAAACAGTGTGATGTACACAGCGGGTGTAGCGTCAGCTTAATTATTAAGTACCTAAGTAACAATTTCGAGCGTGCTCGTACAATGATACGTATTTGTGACAAGCAATCATTCGACCAAACATTTGCTTATGTATGGTTTACATTAGTTTTGTTTTGTCAAAGACGGCTGCTTTAAAATTAATAACAATTCTAAATAATATGTGGAAACTACTCTCGCGGTCCTCGTGGCCGCGGGCCCAGGCATAGCTCTGTCGCGTTTATTTTCCCACGCTGGCCACACAGTCTCACACCGCTTCATTAATACTATGATTTTCATCAACCTACCTTTTCCTACGTCATAAATCTCAAAGACTTTATAAATAAAATTGTAACATCAAACTTAGACAGTGAAGTAAAAATATTCTGACGAACTGATAGAGCCTCCTCCTTTTTTTTTGAAGTTTATTAAATTGGTTCACCTGTTCAAAGTTTAGGTCTGTACGTAACATATCTGACCTGATCTTAAAATCTATTACCTATTAAGTATAATATTAAAAACATGACATTCACTCAGAAAAGACACACGTGATGGACACTTAATAGAATGCCTTTATGGCCAGCGTTACCAATATTCAACATTAATAAATACTGCCTGAAATAAGAGTACAAATAAAACCAATAAAACATGACTGCCCACGGGAATCGAACCCGATACCTGACATTCCGTATCACGTGCCCTTTCATCAAAGATTGTACTAACTTGGTTAGTCATATAATTTTTCTGGTTGTCTGTGTATTCTGTTCATTGTACCTTCGACAATAGTTCTTCCCTTACTGAATTTGATAATACCTCTATGCGGGAAACGATAAATTGACTTTACTAAAAAAAAAACCGACGAATTGAGGACCTCCTCCTTTTTTTGAAGTCGGTTAAAAATTGAAATAAGATTTATAATTTATAAATCCGTCCGCTCAATAAATACCTGTATCCAGGTCACGTAAAAACCGCCTAGATTTTTCTTACAAGCATCAGTACCTAGTAAACTGGCTTTCCGCGACTTTGTCCCACGCTTTTCCGACCAGCCAGTGCGCTGGGATACTGCGCACACGACGCTAATGTAGTAAGCGATCTAAGGCTTAGGTTAATAGTTATTAGACATAATGAAAACGTGATATTGACCGCCATTACCTTATAGGCCCTATACTATCAATAAAGTATTTACTTACTTACTTACTTACTTACTATCGACTTATAGTTTGCCCGTGATCATGATGCATGTAACTGCGTCGAAATATCGGGAGATTCATCAAACCTAAGGTCAATATTTCATTTTCATTATTTAATTAGTAACTAACTATAACTAACATTAATAATCATAATAATCACTTAAAACTGTTAAATGGTTATGGTAATAAAAGATCCGTTGTCAAGAACTTATTTATGTGCTTATATTTATAGGATTTTTGGGTGCAAGACCAAACCACCCCACCCAAGTTTAGGTACAACTTGGCAATGACATAAATAGACTAGTCGTCGAACTTCAACTGAAAATGATTTCTTTGCTTTTTATTCACGCATTGCATAACGGTTACAGGAGCTTAGGTACCTGAAAAAAGTTTTTCAAATTACAAGTAAGGTTATCTTATGTCAGGTCATAAACACTTTGACATAGTAAAAACATTACTCTAAGTAAGTATACCTAGGTATGTCCTTTTCTTATAGGTACTAAAAAAATGTCCGCAGGGTCAATCGAACATCCACAATTTCGCAGCTTTTTGAAAGGAAAATAGAAAATTATGAATTTCCCCATTTATTAAACTTGTGTCGCCTGACAATTACCTAACAGATTTATGTTGGTAAATTGTACAACAATAGGATATTTTATACGGAACCAAAAGATCCCCAAACTCCGCGATAGACAAACATCCTACCTGCACAACCAAAGCATCTGCTTCACAAAAAAATCACTATACATAAACGGCCATTCTCCAAACAAGAATTTAATCATACACTTTTTACGGCGCGGCAATTTCGGCAGTTCGGAGCGCGGGAAAAACTAAAGATGGCGGGCGCGAACGTCCGATGCAAATTGAGCGGGAAAAAGAGCTCTAAAAAGCAAGGAACTCATAGTATTTCATCGGCGTCGTCGGTTATTGAGCGGGGTGTTGGTTTTTGTGCAGATTCCCGAGTCGGCAGCGCGGTTGGTTTTTGCCCAGCGGAGTCTGGGAACGGCACGGCAGCGCTCCGAGCGGCAAAAACTGGTAACCCGCCGCCATGGCTGCTAACCGACGCAAAAACGCCGCGACATATGGGTAGAATTAATGCTTTTAATTTTCTTCAAGAAAGCGCGGGAGGAAATGTTGTAATGAGTGTTGCCAGCGGCAAAAACTGTCCGTATAATGACGTTGCTCATTTTAAATCCAGTTTTATATTTCTTTCTGGGCGACGTGTAAAAAGAAATCGGAATCTTATGAGTGAAGACTTATTCTTATAATCTTATTCCACTTGGCATCTAATTAGAAGTCGTCGGTAGCGCAGTGCCGGATAATAAAATTGTCTTATTAGATCATCGTTGTGAACCTAGTATACAATAATTAATGCTAAAATAATTCTAAAGACTTTATTATTAATGTGCCTGAACGACATCATTTAATATTTCCAATTCTAATCTCCTATCGTGAGCGCACTGGGTAGTGGTGATCGCTCACCATCAGATGGCCCACTTGCTAGTTCACGTTTCATCATCATCATCATCATTACGTCTCGCCACCGACGTGGCGTGTGCTCCCAGAGGAAGGACTACGGATTAGTTCGAAACACTATACTCGACTGACATACGTGAGTGATCCGTTTATTTCACTATCATCATCATGTCAGCCGAAAGACGTCCACTGCTGAACATAGGCCTCTCCCAAGGCTCTCCACTCTGACCAGTCTTGTGCTTTCCGCATCCACCGCGGTCCCGCGATCTTTACTAGGTCGTCGCTCCATCTCACGTTCACGTTTGCTGTGGTTTTTTTTTAAGCAAGTCTTCTTCCTTCTTCGTAATGGCGGCCTCTAGGCCTTGTGCCAATGTCAGTAAATATAATAAACCACGTATAACAATCGTTTATGCAAGAGTAATGTAATATAAAAAATTAGACATTGAAAAAAGATGTCGGATAGGCCAAACTGAATAAACCCCCCTCCCCTTGTCGAGTTCTTAGCCATCGGCCAATGATGTTCCATAAAATCTTGGCCAGGACATCATTGACCGATGCCCAGGGTGCACCGGCCCGAGCGCTGCTCTTCCCCCGGACGGATCCAGAAGGGAACCGCAGCTCTTAGGCACACGAGGAGGTAACCCGACCCGCACCCCTAAGCAAGTCTAGCATCTTCCTCCTATGGTTAACATTGACATTTGTCAATAATCAGATACTTTATAGCATGCAATGTGTCAGGATTGACTTCATAACGGCCTGAAATGATCTAAAAATCTAACAACGGTCAACTTTCGATAGCCAGACTCTTAACTGCAACTTAAAAAAAAACACGGGTTTTTTTATACTACAAGAAAGACAAACGATCAAGTGGGTTACCTGGGCCCTGTTTTATAAAGCTACAAGTTACAATGCTCTGATGGTAGTGATCACCACTGCCCATAGACACCCGCAAACCTAGGGGTTTGCAAATGCAATACCAACCTAGAGAGCTAACATGAAATGCCTCTTGTGCCCGTAATTACACCGGCTGTCTTACTCTCCACACCGGAACACAACAGTGCAAGCACTGCTGCTTAGCGGTAAGATTAGCAAGTAAGATGGTGGTAGCGATCTGGACGGACCTTGTGCGCTACCACCCGTAAAAAAAACCTTGTGTTGTGCCATGTTTCCTGCGGCGCATTCTTCTTGGCAATAATGGACGTTAAGAAAGCTAAGCGCTGTGGTAGACTCGAAAAATTACGTGCACGTAAAGAGGCCTACTACTTAGCTAAATAAATACTAAGTACTTTGATTGTTGTAACTTGTGTATTTATCTTGTTTTTTTGTACAATAAAGTGTTTACCTGCTTCCTTACTACTAAATTTAAAAGTCCTATATATCTCCAAAGTAGCAGAGCCGATATTGATAGCATTTTAGACTCTCTGTTGAAAACCCCGGCCAACCGCGAATCGGACTCGCGCAACAAGGGTTCCGTTCAACTTGTAGCTAGTAGGTAGATATGATAAACGAAATTAAGGGAACAATTTAGCTTTGCAGGTAGAAAACGAAGTCCTTGCTGCATCGAATAAGTCGCGGCTAGTTTACCAACCGCAGATGAGTTTAATTACAAATTTTCCCTTTACTTGTGCTAGAAACATTGTTTCTTGCCAAATATCATAACTCTAGGTCAACGGGTCGTACTTATATTATAGGTTTTGATTTACTTGACAGACAGTCAGACAGAGGGTCACCAAATTGATCCGTTTTTCCTTTTGAGGTATGGAATCCTGGAAAAAACGCATTCAGATCGGTCTATGTCTATCCGTTTGCGAGGCTACGACACCACAGACAAACACACAAATACAAAGGTCCAACTTATTAATAAACAAATAAATAAATAGATATCATGAGACAATTGATACCAATTGACCTAGTTCCAAACTAGGCAAAGCCTGTACTATTGGTACTAGACAACGGATAAACATACTTATATGTACAGATAAATAAATACATACATGTATGCCCATTAAACATCCAAGACCCGAGAACAAACATTCGTAATCATCATACAAACATCTGCCCCGACCGGGGATCGAACCCGGGACCTCAAGCTTCATAGTCAGGGTCTCTAACCACTAGGCTATCCGGTCGTCGGTTATTTAACACTGTTACGGGGGTTAACAAATAAAAACTGGTCAAGAACGAGTCGGACCCTCGCAGGATAGGGGCCGTAGTAGCCGTTACGAAAAAATCCTTACATACTTATTTAATTTTAGTATGTGTGCTGTCCGTCTCGTCTATCTGTCTGTCCGTCACCAGGCTGTATCTCATGAACCGTGATAGTTAGACAGTTGAAATTTTCACAGATGATGTATTTCTGTAGCCGCTATAACAACAAATACCTACTAAAAACAGAATAAAATAAATATTTAAGTGGGGCTCCCATACAACAGATTTTGCCGTTTTTATAGATAATGCTACGGAACCCTTCGTGTGCGAGTCGGACTCGCACTTGGCCGGGTTTTTTAATAGGCATTAAGCCACGTCTTCATCAATTTCAATTTGTAATTATAAAAAGCGGTGCTAGCCTAGTGCACAAGTAACTACCGTAGGTACTACGCTTACTACTAGCGCCATCTAGTGGAAAATAGCAGAACTAGTCTGGTCACGTGACTGGGCACTAAGTCGATGTTTCCACATAAATACAACTTCTGTTCTTAATCTGTTTCATAATTTAATTTTACTGTAATAAAGGGCATTACGCCGCATTAGCCAGTTGCACTTTCTAGTAGTACTTCCATTATGATTGTGATGGTTGCACTATAAAGTTTGATGGAGAATGCGTAAAATGGAATGCATAAAATAAAGCTAACTATTCACGAATCATGATTCAGTAGTTGTTATGTTGGTACTTATGCCCGCAAATGTTTATTTACGTTAAATTAAGAAATCGTTGCTGTATAATATTGTTTAATTAGTCTCTTTGTAAAGTCAACTATCCCAATTTGAATTCAAGAAAAAGTAAAATGTTATGAAATAAATGTTTCAGAAAAAAAGCATAATCTTTTTTTTATATGGCAACCCCAAGCTTGATTTGAATTTTGTTTCAACGACTCCGTTCAACGGATGCCATTTGACGATAAACTGGAATTTTGACGCGTTTTATATTATTTTGTGAATTATCAAGAAACTAACAACAATTGAGTGGAACAATAACGTGGTGAAGAATTTTATGTGTGTGGTGTCAAGATGACGACGGAAAAGGGATCTCGGAAGGATAAAAATCAAAACATCCAAGTGTTTGTGAGGCTAAGGTAAATTTCTATTATAAACATTAATCGTAGCTCGTGAAATTTTACTTAAAAATGCTAAAGCAATGTAAAGCATCAAGTTCATCCCTTGTTTTTGTTGTTACTATTGTTTTAAAGTACAGTTTTTGCGTGGTGTTTTAGGATGTTATTTTACCGAGTTTGAAGGCTTATTTCTCAGATTAAAAGCGTCACTATAACCTAAAGTGGGACATTTATCAATAAACGTGGGCTACTTACTCATTACTTTCCATCCATTTCTTTGTATTTTGGATTTGTCAAAATTAATCCATGAATCATTGAATAGCGACTGCATTTACTGATTCTGTTCAACTACTTACACTATGTGACTATTTCAGTCCTTACAATGGATCGAATTACTTCCTAGATAATTATGCATTTATGATTATTTAGGTCTGAATATTCATCATAATAAATTTTTGACACAATAGTGTTGATTTCAGTATTATCATCAAGTCTTCCACTGCCTGATTATTGTTTCAATAAAACTCACATGAGTTCTAGCATGCTATAGAGTGGGTTGCATCATAAGAAATATCTGAAATAATTGTAAAATATAGTTTTGCATTTGAAATGGCAATTTTGAAATAATTTCATTTATTAGGACTGCTTGTAACCTAGTCTACTTCCAACATTCTTCTCCCTGTTGGTATAATAAATAAATAACCTTGCTTTACCTTACTTGTTTGTCTGTTTGTCTTTCATGAGAGTTTTCTCTATTTAATAAACAACATTGATTCCACAGACCCCTGAACCAGCGGGAACGGGACATCAAGTCTCTGGGTGTGGTTGAGGTACTGAATGAGCGAGAAGTGGTGGTGCGCTCACATCAGTCCATTCACACCAAGAAGTTCACCTTCGATCAAGCGTTCGGGCCTCACGCTAAGCAAGTCAGTATATGCATAGTCATTTTATTTTTGTCTATTCTAGTTCCCCTGAGTTTTAAAGATGATCAATACACATTGGTAGTCTCGTACCATTTAAGAAGCACTTGACAGCTATTTACAGATTTGTGATGTGAAAAGTTTTCTAAATAATAGGTACTTCATGATAAAATTAATATTGATACTTACCTAAAATGTTGTCAACATATCAATGGTCCTAATAGAAGCCAAAAAAGTCAGTTTATACTGTCAAGTGCTACCTAAAAGCACAGTGTAAAGAGCTTATACCTACCAGTGGTCCAACGCCTTTGATGTTTGCGTAAATGCCGACACCGCAACCGCATGGCCAAAGCACCAAGGAGGGCGAAAGTTCCTAACTAATCCGGGCAAGTGGTGGCGTATGCAAGGGGCCTTGCCCTGCCCGCCCCGCACGATTGACCTGTCTAGAGGCCTTCATCAGACGACTGTATAGACTGCTAAAAGCCACAATTATCAAGGTGCAGTGACTACATACTCATGTAAATGTATCTATACACGATAGATTGATTGATTAACTGCTTTTTTGTTGTATTTATTTAAACAGCAGTTTAATAATGAGTTAATGCATGCCTATTATCTATCCCTGTTATTCATAAACCTGTTTTATCTAAAATGCTGTTAAAGTCCACTTGTCTTTTTTGTTACATTGACATTTCCATTAGTAAGAAGAAGACAAAACCTATTTAGCTAATGGAGGCTTGAGTGACGTTTATGAATAAGGCCATATGAGTATAGCAATATAAGTTGACCCACACCTTGCCTGCAGAATGCACCTTTTTTTCTATCTAATATTATTTTAATGAGGCTTGAGAGCACTAAATGTTATTATGCCAGCCTCATGGGAAACCTCAGACACATATGTCACACTATCTCTCACCAGCACGTTGTTTATTGTAAGTATAGTACAGGTTGTAACAAGACAGACCAACATGTTTAAGCAGAACTAAGTGTATAAAAAATGTACCCCTATCTATCAAAGACTGCGATGCCCTTGCGGGGTTCACGTTTTGACTGTGCTAAAGATTATGATTATCGTTCTGGTCATATTTATGAAACAGGGGCCTGACTATGATAAATGCCTAACTGTCAATCGCCTGCCTCCAGTTGGAAGTGTACCAGCAAGTGGTCAGCCCACTGATCCAGGAGGTGCTATGCGGTTACAACTGCACCGTGTTCGCGTACGGACAGACCGGCACCGGCAAGACGCATACCATGGTCGGGGAGAACTCTGGGTATGAGCAGGATTGGCAGAATGTAAGTACTTTGCTATCTTTTTCCTTGTGAGACAGAAGTGGGAAACAAACTATTTTTTAATACAATCTTATAGTTTGGCCGTGTCTGTCCTTCCGTCCTTCCGTCATTCCGCGGCTTAGCTCTGAGACTCTACTTAAAAGCTGTTATTAATCTCGCCAACAAAGTGATATAACAATTTATTTTTTGGTACATAAAGTGGGGATGTCTTTTTTTTTCTCGCGTGCCCCTTAGTGTGGGGCGTCGTGGTTAGAGAGGTCTTTCAAAAACGTTGGCACTTGGCAAAATATTTAGCTAAGTGCTCATTTTTGCTAGAGTCAAGTGTGTAACAAACAAAATCGTTCTATTTTGAAATGTGAAAAAACCCTCAGGACCCTCTGGCTGGCATCATCCCCCGAGCCCTCAGCCAGCTGTTCGACGAGCTCCGCATCTCCAACACGGAGTACACCGTCCGGGTCTCTTACCTGGAACTCTACAATGAGGAGCTGTTCGACCTGCTGTCTACCTCGGAAGACAACTCCAAGTTGAGGATATACGAAGATGTGACGAGGAAGGGTGCTAATATTGTCAATGGGTTAGAGGAGGTTACAGTAAGTAATGAGTCATTTAGTCATTTAGTCATTTATTCATTGCTTTCATGTGTAGGCATTGGATCTTATAAACTAATACATTACTTTCCCAAACATGAAACCCTGTAGTAGGGCACTGCAATATAAGTCCCAATTTCTTCCATTTGTCTTTTTTCTTTGATGATAATGACAATGACTTCCAGGCGTTAATGTTGCGTATGAATGCCAAGAACTTGAGGTCCAAATTTATTGAATCAGTTGTTACTTTGCTAAAAACAGTTAATTTGCTCTTCCATCGTGAATAGTACATTTGTCGCACAGACGTATAGTTAGTGAGAAAAGCTTTCCTATGTCAAAATGTTTATGAGACTGATTTTAACCTTTCCCAGGGGGAAAGGTTTTTCTACTATGTCTATAGCTGTCGCGGAAGAGCGAATTAATTATTTTATTTAGTTATTTTTAGAAGTGCGAGTCTGGGATTGAAACCGTGAGTCATCTTCATTTAATACTGTCGTATTAATCTCGGCTTGGTTTGCTTCTTTACGATATAATCGTGTGATTATATTTTTAATTTCTTTTCTTATGAGATATTTGCTTGACAATTGAAAAGTCTCGTTACCTTTCCATTGCTCCAAGTCATCTTGATAATTATTTGGATTTTTCAAATACAACAGCACTGCAGTCGCTTTTATGCGACGTTCAGAGATACGATTGTTCATCGAAGAGACCAACTTTTCTGAGAGAGGAGTTTTCAGGTCTCCTAGCTTTCGAACCATGAAACGTAAAGTATGTTCTGCACTTACTAAATCAGTATCTCGACGGCACAGTACCTCAACAGCCAATTTTACTGGCTGAAATGTGTTTTCTAAATCGATGAGGACAGCGTGTTCTTCATCCGTGAAAAAGTATTCTGGATTGGAACTGAGCGAAAGGTCAACTAGGGTCTTAGCTACACACTGCTTTACTTTATTGTAGGTACTTATCATGTTGCATAGGCTAGACCAACGCGTTTTGCAGTCAAGAACCAGCTGAATTGTTTTGCCAAACTCTTGCTGAATATAAATCTGAAGCGTATCATTCTTGGTAGGAGAATTCTTAAAAAGTTTGACGCATTTCCTTAGTTTTGATATAATCATTTGGTATTCTGTAGCCAAATCAACTTGTCTTATGGGTAAGGAAAAGTACAAACCATCATAATTATCCGGATTGTCATCTAGAACTTCTTCCTCCTCCGCGCTGCGATTTGTGTTCATTTCAGGGTCTTCAAATTCTTCCTCTGCATTCGATTGTACGGTCTTTTTATAAATGACGTCTGTTATACCTAATTGTACACCATGGGCGTAGCAAAGCTGTTGTAGTGGTTCAATTAGACGTCCTACTTTCTTCATTACGCTGGCTCCATCGGTCGTTATACCAACTATGTCGTTATCCAGGGATAAACCAAATTCTGATAGTTTTTCCTTTAAAAGCTGAACACAAGACTCCGATGACATACTTCCGAAAACGCGCGCCAGTCCAATATTCCAGTAAGTAGGCTGACAGTTAATAACTGTGTGTACATTGACATTTAAAAAGCGCCGATTTATTCCAGATGTCCATTCATCTAAAGTGACTGTAAACCTGTAATCTTCATTCTTCAACTTTAGAAAATCTTCTTTCACTTTCATTTTGAGCGTCATTCCGTAATTCATTACAATTAGTTTAATTGTATTTGGTGAAGAAGGCAATTTGTAATTGTTACCTTTCGCAGCAAAAAGATTCTTCATATCCTCGGAAGTACAGAATACCCTGAATGGCAAACCATCTTTTGCTACCATTCGGGAAATCATTAACTCTTTTGTTACATTACAATCAGAAGGAAAAAAATCTGTGATTTTCTTTTTCTTCTGTGGTATTTGATCATTTTCAACATCTTCTGGTGAAAATTGAGCTTCAACATTAATTGGTGACAGCGCAACTGACGACGAAGCTCTAGTAGACGCTAACGAAGTTGAAGGTAGTGACACATTATCCGGCTTAGGTGTACTTGCTCCCGCATTCAATTTTGTGTCAATTTTATGGATTGACATCATATGGACGTGTAAGCCTTTTGTAGACCCGAATGAGGTTTTAAGAACAGCTTTACATAACTGGCATTGAGCAGTTAAACTATTAACTGCTTTCTTGAAATATCTCCATACCGGTAAACGACTGCTAAACTCAACGTACACTTGATCTGCATTACTTTTCGACATTTTAATGTATTAACAATCTCACACTTATAAGAATCCAGAAGTTATATTAAATTAACTTCCACAAACAATAAAATTTAGTAATTTAAGAAAAATAACGATTACAACTGCACAACTAAAACAATTATGACGTACGTAAACAAACAAAACACTGCCTGACCGCACGCCTGTACCTCTTTCTCACTCACTCGACATAATTTTGTATTATCTATTCTGCTAGTGTCCTGTCGCTAATATTCGTAATTATTCGGATTTTCGGCACTCGCGGGCGCCGCCGCCCGCGCCCATCCGTCAGTCCAGTCAGCGCATCGCTCGCGCCCTGAGAGGATGTGCGTCGTGTTGCTGACCACTGCCGCCCAATCCCGAACGGGATCTCGTCCTATTATGCTTCGGGATTGATCCCGAAAAATTACACGAGATCTCGCGAGATCGGGATCTCGCGGGAACGGGATTGCATTCCCTAACCGTGACCCTTTGCTTAAGAGGTATAATGCGAAACTTTTTGACGTAATTTTTTTTTTTTCATATTTCAGGTATTGAATAAAAATCATGTCTACAAAATAATGGCGCAAGGGCAGGAGAGAAAAAGAGTGGCGTCCACACTCATGAACGCACAGTCCAGGTACGAAAAACTTTGCCAACTTTATTATTTGCCAACAAAATGCTTTGTCTATCCTTGTGTACACATGAGGGAAAAATAGTGCAAGTAGCGATTAAACTACTTATTCACTAATCGTAACTTAAAAAAAAATACGTTTCTCCATACAAACTTCCACCCCTTTTCACCCCCTTTGGGTTGAAATTTTCAAAAACGGTGAAACACGAGTTCATTTATTTATCTTGAAAATTATATTCATCAAGTTTCATGATTGTTAACTTAAAAAATAACGATTTCTCATACACACTTCCACCCCCCCTCACCCCCCTAGGGGTGGAATTGTGAAAAACCGACCTTATCTCTAGTGTACATTATAAAAGGTACCTCTATGCCAACTTTCAGCTTTCTAGGTCCTGTGTATCTATGTAATTGTCTGTGGCATCATAGCTATCAATCCAATAGACCGATTTAGACGGTGTTTTTTTTATTCGAAAGCTAGTTTAATCGAGATGGTTTTTAGCTAAGTTTCATTAAAATCGGTTCACCTGTTTTCGATATATTTAACTTTGAAATGACAATGTTGGGGTTTTTCAACTTTTTTAAGTTTGTTGTTATTATAGATTAATTGTGAAGTTAATAACTGTGTACATATTGCAGTGACCATCCCAATGGCAATCCAATAATGTCCTAGTAAGTCTACTCTGCTAGTAAAGTGTAGTTGCTACGTCATTCTTAGTTTTCGTTTTGTTTCTGTTTCCTCTTACCACAGTGTGTATGAATATTGTAAGGACAACATTGCTATTGGTTTGATTACTGTAATATGTGTGAGGAACCATATTCAAAACATTAGTAATCATTTACAAAAGTAGTGTCACGTTTAGTAGATTTAGTAGTAGGTATACATTATGCTAACTGTATTTTATTTTCTTTTTAAGCCCAACTTATAAAGAGGGCTGTTACAAGTTTGGCTATTATCACTGTACTTGTTGTACTTGAGTGTAGATTGCTGAGGTCACAGAAACTCAGTCCCCAAAGACAGAGGTCTTTAACTGGTTTGGGGGTCGGAATCTTTGATATTTTCGTGACTTCACGTAACATATCTGCCGGTTCCTAGTACCGGAACATGCTTATTTTGATTGTGCAATAAATATTTTTTATTATTATTCACTTCCAGTCGCTCCCACACTGTGTTCACCATCGTAGTCCATATGAAGGAGAACAGCCCCGAGGGCGAGGAGCTGGTCAAGATCGGGAAACTCAACCTGGTGGACCTGGCGGGCTCAGAGAACATCAGCAAGGCAGGCTCCGACAACCCAGCCAAGCGCGAGCGCGCCCGCGAGTGCGTCAACATCAACCAGAGCCTGCTGACGCTGGGCAGGGTCATCACGGCGCTGGTGGAGCGGCACCCGCACATACCCTACAGGTGGGCTCGGAGCGGCCCGGGAGTCCGTCGACACCAACAGCACCTTTTGTCGCTGGGCAGGGTCAACAACGTGCTGGTGAAACGGTCCAGAATACATGTTAAACCAACTGAATCAGTTCACTTAGAAAATGCTATGGTGACATCTCAATGTTTGTTTAGGAAAATAGTTATGATGTTTACTGTGAGAACGTTCTTTTGTGGGTCTGGAATCGATCGGTTCGATAGTACATTCATTTCATCATCATCATCAGCCTATCTACGTCCCACTGCTGGGCACAGGCCTCCTCTCAGAATGAGAGGGCTTGGGCTATATAGTTCCCACGCGGGTCCAGTGCAGATTGGGAACTTCACACACACCATTGAATTGCTTCGCAGGAGTGTGCAGGTTTCCTCACGATGTTTTTCCTTCACCGAAAAGCTCATGATAAATTACAAATGTGATTTCGCACGTAAATTCCGAAAAACTCAGAGGTGCGGGCCGGGGTTTGAACCCACGACCCTCTGCTTGAGAGGCGATAGGTCAAACCACTAGGCTATCACGGCTTACTTATTAAAATTTTCAGAGAATCTAAGCTGACGCGGATCCTCCAAGAATCCCTGGGCGGTCGCACCAAAACCTCCATTATAGCGACCATCTCGCCTGGACACAAGGACCTGGAGGAAACCTTGAGCACCTTAGAGTATGCCCATCGTGCCAAGAACATCCAGAACAAGCCGGAGATCAACCAGAAGATGACCAAAAAGGCCATCCTGAAGGAGTTTGCTGAGGAAATTGATAAGCTGAAGAGGGATTTGCAGGCTGCGAGGGATAAAAATGGTCAGTGACTAGTTGCTTTAATGTAGAACTATCCCATGGGAATTTAGCAAAATTCTTCTGTATCCCTTGACCGCGTCGTAAACGGAACCCCTATGCAAAATTTCAGCTTTCTAGATGCATGCTTTCTAGGGTCCCGTACCTCAAGAGTAAAAAAAATTGAACCCTTACAGCCTTAGCAATTAGCTAGCGATTACGTCATACTAATATCGCTCGCGACGAACACCTTACGTGATCGCCTTTAAAAAACTCGCTCGCAAATCGCTAGTGTGATAAGGCTGTTATACGATAATTTTTTTGTTTATCTGTCCCTCCCATCGACCAGAATCATGAAGTTTGGCACAAAGCAAGGCCACAAAAAAAAAATCAATGGTACGATACGGTACCCTCTTTGCGCGAACCGACTCGCACTTACCCAATTTCTTTCTTCAGGTGTCTACCTCGCTAACGAAACCTTCGCCGAAATGACGCTCAAAGACGAAGAACAACGGAAGGAAATACAAGAACTGCTGCTCAAGAAGCGGGCGCTGGAGGAGGACAGAGACCGCATGGAGGGCGTGTTCGGGGACCTCAGCCAGACGCTGCAGCGCCGCGCCGGGGAGCTCAGCGCCACGCGGCAGGCCATGCAGGCCGCCAGGGAACAGCTGGCTCATACCCAGCAGGTGAGTCGGTCACACGCTGCAGCGCCGCGCCGGGGAGCTCAGCGCCACGCGGCAGGCCATGCAGGCCACCAGGGAACAGCTGGCTAAATAAAACGTTTGAATTATATCTCGTAGAGATCACATAGTTTATTTAACGGTCACCCTCTCAACAATAATGTATATTTGACCGTGAAGGCGTTTTACACCACTGCTGATTTAAAATTTAGTTTAAATTGACCCTAGAGACTATACATCTCTAAGCCATTTAGATTGTAGTATTAATTCTGGGACCCTATACATCCCTTTATAATTCTAATATTCACAGATGTTTGACCTGGAGACCATAGGGTCTTTTAATTGAGCAGGAGATGTATAGACATCTGCTCAATTAAAAAGTGCCAGTAAAGTGTTTTACACTTTTTTCTAAAATGCGATATTTTTCTCTCTCTCTTTATTTTTTAATGATAGAGTGAGGTTTCTTTGTATAATCATTATCTGTGATTACGTATTGTAAGAGCTATTGTAACTTGTTTTTAGAAAAAATACTTTGTGCCAAGTTTCTTACGGCGCATTCTTCTTGGCAATCACGGTCTTTCCGAAAGCGCTGGTGGACTAAAAAAAATATGTGTAAAAGAGCATTCAACTGCCTATTTGCTGAATAAAATTTTAACTTTTAATTTTGTACTCTTCGTATCCTCAGACCCTGCAATCCACGAAGCAGCAATTCGAGGAGCAGAAACACCTGGTCAGCAAACATGTTGCTACGGAAGAAGAGCTGAGCGCGCAGGCCAAGGACATCATTGCCGTCGCCGACACCGCTGCTGAGCACGTCAACAGTCTGCACGAGAGCGTCGACAAGCGGCGGTAGGGCGGCCGTTTTGTTCCTTTCTACCATACCCCGTTATCAGTGCTGCGGATCCATTGAAAACGCTAGGGATGGCACTGCACATTTTCTTGACATGTACTCGATGCACCTGGTCTATTTGATGTGAACTTCAATTTTTTTTTTTTGTTTATTATGTTTCAAGTGTACGGATTTAAAAGAGGTTTTGTAACGCCATAATAGGTGATTGTGTCATTTATATGTCATTAATGATTAATGTCGTATATCAATATAATTTGTTTAATTTTTATTCAGTTAAAACCATGAATTTTCCCAGTTTAAAACAGAGCTGATGGCGAAATTGGAAAATTCTAAAAACTCTTAATAATTTATTCAGAAAACGAATGAGATTATACAAATCTGTTGTTTTATCTGTAGAAATATTATTGTAACAAAAACGTTTTGTATACAAATATGTCACATTGACAACGAAATACGTATTGAGTGACAACCCTATGACTAAGTTTCAATGGATCCGCAACACTGATAACGGGGTATGCTTTCTACACATAAGACCACAGACGCGAAATACCAACCCGAAGTCTTGTTTATTTGCGGATTTTTATACTATAAACTACGTATGAAGCCACAAACGCAACACACCAACCGGACGTTTTGTTTTTTTTTTAATATATATATGACAAGGAAGCCAAACGAGCAAGTGGGTCACGTGATGGTAAGTGATCACTGCCCATAACCACCCGCAACCCCGGAGGGTTTGCAGATGCGTTGCCAGCCTAGGGAATTAAGATGAAATGCCTCTTGTGCCCGTAATTACACCGGCTGTCTTACTCTCCACACCGGTACACAACAGTGCAACCGCTGCTGCTGCTGGTTTGTGGTGTTTTGCGACTTTATCAATTACGCAAAATACCACAAAAGCGAAACACCAACTGTGACTTGTAAAATGTTAAATCAAGAACATGTTCAAGCCATAGTTACTAACTTAATGAAACAAGTCCCTGAGCATCTAACATGAATAAATTGCATGTTCCGAAATCAAACCTGATAGCAAAAATTGTCTACTTTAAAAAACGTTAGTACTGCAATTTTTAGGATTCCGTAGCCAAAATGGCAATCACGAAACCCTTATGGTTTCGTCATGTCCGTCTGTCTATTTTTTTTTGTTGAATATATCTTACATATATAAAATATCCGAAGAACAAGTCCGTCGGTCACGTAGGTATGGCAATAAAAGTTACTTTTTTTTTTTAGTTTTTTCGCAAACCGTAAGCATTTAAGGGTTAATGTTCAGTAAAATTGTATCTAATAATAAGACGAATAAACATGCATGAGAATATTTCATCATATGATTGCAGGACGGTGGAGTCATCAAACTTGCAAGTGACGGCTACGTACCGGCAGCAAGCGGCGCAGCTGCGCGGCGAGCAGGCGGCGCGCACGCAGCAGTTCGCGCAAGACCTCGCGCAGGCGCTGCTTGCTCTACACCAACTCCACGGTCAGTGCATAGTCAAATAAACGGATCACTCACGCATATAATTTGATAAATGTATAATCATTATGGAATGTAGATATAGTTTAGATTAATAACGAAACTTGCATGCCGTATTATTGGCTATTTGTCCGCCTCAGGGCACATCATGGTGGTACTATATTAAACACGTAAGACCTGTGTATACGAAACTGTAATTAATGAAAATAATCGATTTATTGATTATTTTTGTTTTTTATTTTTATGAAACATTCATAGAATGAAATTCAACATACAATGACAATGCAAAGAAAAATTCGTTAAGCAGCTGGACAACCAGCAACCTCGGTAATCCGTACCACGCTCCACCAATTAAGCTATACTTAACGATGGTGTACCTAACGAATTTTTCAATGCCTTGTGTCATATTTTATTTGGAAGATCTCTCCTCAGCGCCATCTATGAGTAGCTTAATCAAGCAGCTCCCCCCCTACGGAACTTCTACAGTTACCTGCTGCCAGCTGCTTAACGAATTTTTCTTTGCATTGTCATTGTATGTTGAAACTGTAATTACCTATGTTTTTTGACAAATATATTTGACTTGATATAAGTCGAGTTTAGTTGTTAGTTTGTTGTCTCAGACTAATCCGCAGTACTTCCCCTGGGAGCACAGGCTTCGCCGTCGGGCTATACTGAACGACATACTGAATGATCCGTTTTTTTTTTTTTCTATCATCAAATTTCAATCAAAAGTGCCAGCCAAGCTTGTTTTTTTTATTAACAGAATTTTTGTTAACAGACTATGGTTATTTTTCATTGCTATTGAATAAAACTGATTGGTTTACAGATAATCACACAACGAGTACCACGCAGAGTTTGGAAGAGAATAAACAGAAACTAGAAGAAATTGTACAGAATATAGTTGAATCAACGAATGAGGTAAGTCGGAAAACGCAATAAAATAAAATGTAAATTAATGTATAGCAAAAGATACAGCGCGCTAATCCTATGCTCGTGCGACTACTAGTATATTTTAAGTAGAGTTTAGCTTTGGTACGCAGTATACGTTTTCTCCCAGAGCAAGGACCACAAAATAGTCCGAAACGTGTCGGGCTAAACTCGATTTGTTTACTTTTAACATGAAACTACTGTATTTTTTTTCAGTATGTTTCGACTTCAATAAGTAACAAATATTTGAGTAATCTGTTTATTCCACAATGATTGAGTCTCACAGTAATTTCAAGTTGAAAATATTATAAATTACTTAATTTCCACTGACATGCTGGTTTGTCCTTTTTTAGTTTCAGAGGGTTTGCTGTGTAGATTTATTATTTTTTCTTTGAAACAAATATATGTGATACCTAATGCCATATTATATAAATATTTAGTTTTTTCAAAAAATCCTAATTTTTTGGCTATGTAGGCTGCATTCTACACCGCCAGAGTTAAATTATAATTTGATCGCATTTCTTGTTCCCAGGTTAAATCCCTCTCCTCCCACGCGCACGCCTCTCTCTCGAGTCACGCGCAGCAGCAGCGCGAGTCGCTGCTGAGCCTGGCGCAGAGCCAGAGCGCGGCCGCCCGCGCCGCGCTGGCCCGGTGCGCCGCTCTGACCGGCGCCGCGGCCGGCCACGTCGACAACTGGGCCGCGCCGCAGACCATCGCTAACCTCGTCAACGGATGGGTGAGATACCTGTTTGTGTACTGGGGGCTTCTAAACGGGCGACGTTTTTCTGCAATATGTGGCTGGCCAATATTGCTGCCTGACTCCTATTATGAAAGCTAGACAAAGACTCTCATAGTTAAAAATTCAAAATTTTATTCAGCAAATAGGCAGTTGAATGCTCTTTTACACGTCATTGTTTTTTAGTCTACCGTCGCTTTCGGAAAGACCATGATTGCCAAAAAGAATGCCGGCCACATATTGCAGGAAAAATATAGCTCGTTTAGAAGCCCCTAACCATTATGTTTTAGATAAAGAAAAAATGGTGGACGATTAATTTTGCCTCTGAGTACATGTACTGTCATTTTAAAGAAAGGGCTGGAGAAAACTACGTCGACGAAAGTGATACGCTTGAAAATAACTTAATTTGATGTCTATTCTGTTTGGAAATAATAAACGCAACATACTTTTTTGCTAGGATTCATAATTAATTTAAAGACTTGCTTATTTTAAAAGGACGTAACTTCAGTTCTATGTTCAGTATAGATCCACTGCCTTTTTTCTTGTCTCGATAAAAGCAAAGTAAATAAACAAGTTTATGACGATAATGCGACGTTACATTGTTTTCTTTTGCTCATAAGTTTCCTTTTGTTCCAGCTCTCTAGCAGCTTAGAGCGCGTGGCATCGCTAAAACGCGCTCACACCAGTTTCCACGGCGCTTCCAGACACGCGGAGACACGTCGCGCGGACGCGTATAGGCGTCAGCGGGACGCTAAAAAACAGCGAGTGGCGAGGGCCACCGAGAAAATTGACGCCGCTTTAGCTGTGAGCATTGTGTTACTAATATCCTCTTGGTTTCAAAGTCCTCAATATGTACTAAAAACCATCACTTTGCTAACCTGCGACCACACGTGACCAATAGTTACGCCTGTGCGGTATTGTATGTTTCCATGCAACACCACCTCCACTGTTACACGAGACAACACATGCTACACAGACCCAGCTATCATCACCACCCCTGCTTTACCGGCGCGCTCATACAGTCGCAGTAAATCCTACCTACCTATACCTATACCTAGTGACTCTGTGAGCTGTAGACCTCGCTTTTTTATTTCCAAAAAACTAATTAAAAAAAATCTTTATCGAACCTGGCCCCTATTTCACCAACTTTACAATTGTCAGTTTACAATGACAATTCGAACTACATTTCTTTGCTCTTCAAGTCAGCAATTGACACCGAATTGTCGTTGAAAAGTGTCATTTTTAAAGGTCTCTATTGGTTGAGAAATGCGACCTGCAGCGGAGAACCGCTGGACATACGAAAGCATTTTTGTCCAAGCTGAAACCTCGCTTCGCACTCGTTCTTTCAACTATGAAACATTTGTTCCCACAGCAATTAGAAACCGAACGTACCCTCCGCGAAGCCCGCATCGCCCAGCAGCTAGCCGACATCGAGCTAGAGCGATCCGACGCCGACGCGCGGCTCGCGCGCTTCATGGGCGAGGAGCGGCGTCTGCTGGAGGAGCGGCTGGCGCGGCACGCCGCTGCCGAGGCGAGCGCGCTGGACGAACGGCTGGCCAAGCGGCTAGCCGACGTTGACGGGGAGAGGGCCATGCTGGACGAACGGTTCAGAGCTATCGAGGTTAGTTCACGACATCTGCTGTGGCTCTATTTTTAACCCCCGACAAAAAAGAGAGGTGTTATAAGTTTGACCTGTGTATCTGTCTGTGGCATCATAGCTCCCAAACGGATGGACCGATTTCGATGCGGTTGTTTTTAATCGAAAGCAAGTTTAATCTAGATGGTTCTTAGCTAAGTTTCATTCAAATCGGTTCGCTCGTTTTTGAAATATTGAACTTTGAAATGACAACGTCGGGGGTTTTTCAACTTCTCTAAGTTGGTTAGGTTATATTTTAATACCTACTCATTTTGGAGATTCCAAAAAAAATTGAAAAAGATAGCCTTAAATTTGACACGGATCCGTGACTTAGCATACGAGGGGTTCAATAAGATTTTACTGACCCAAGAGGCGACCCTCTCGGCCCCCTAGCTTAGCAACTGCAATCCCCACTTATAACTCGAAATCTGAAATTTATCTGTAAAAATTATCATGTGAAAGTGTCTGGGAAATGTCTTAAACTTTAAGGTTAAAGTTTTGTGTTATTTCCTCAGGCGTGGCGGCAAGAGTTAATGGCCGCGGTAGAGGACGAGAATCAAATGGCGGACTCAGACTTCGCGGACTGCGAGAGCGGCCAGGAAGAGTGCTCGAGACACGCGGACAAGTTTGGAACCGAATTGGAGGAAGGTAGGACTTTGGGGATGAACACAACAAAATTACGTCACACTAAATGTGAGATAGTCGCCAATATTTTGTTCGGTTGTCAACTCCTTACACCTCCCCTTCCCCCTCTTTAACATCTGATGTAATTCGTGGATGACTTAATTGAATTGCTTCACAGGTGTGTGCAGGATTTCCTCACGAGGTTTTCCTTCACCGGAAAGGTAGTCATAGTTACAAACGTTATTTCGCGCATAAATTCCGAAAAAACACAAAGCTGCGGCTTTTTCCTCATCGATGTGTTTTACAATGTAGTATTCTTTATTGTTTAAAACTTTCTTGGTATTTATACATTACTATGATGAACTCGGGACTTAATGAAGTTAAAATAAATGTACTATTTGAATACCTCGACGTTTCGGACGTAATGTTACGTCTATTCGAGACCATGGACGTACCGTCACGTCCGAAACGTCGAGGTAATTAAGTAATACATTTGGGTCAATGACGGACGCCCTAGGAGAACTTGCGCCCACAATATCGGTGATATTCTCCGTAAAGGTCAGGTGCGTAGTACTCGGAACCGGCGAGCGTGTATGAAGAGATGTATGAAAGTGGAGGAGGCTAAAGAGGTGTGTTCGTAGCAAGTGGTAAGCCATAGTTTCTGCCTAAACCGTGTGAAAGAGACGTGGTATATGTATGTATAAATACATACCAAAGGTAAAGATCCCTTATAGGGATAAGTTCGCCTTTGTACTTCGATTAGATTTTTTGTAAATTGTGTTTGTATCCTGTTCTTTTTTTTAGTACAATAAAGTGTTTACTTACTTAATATTGTATTAGTAATAATAGTATTGTTTGTGCTTACAATGTCAGGAGTTACGGGCATGAGCGCGGAGCTGACCGCGTTTTCCGGCAACGTCGTGCGCGCGGCGGAGCACGGCGCCGCCGAGCTGCTGCGGCTGCTGACTGACCACTCGCGGCAGATCGAGGTACAGTACGCGGGCCTGGGTTACGCACTAACTCGGTGTTAACACTAACATCGGACGGACGGTAAATACAAATACGGAGCTGGCTTATAGGAGAGATGATTGGAAGAAACTCCACCAACAAGAGTGTAACTCTTTAAGTTTGATGAAAAAAAGCCAGAGTTGGTGTAAACTCTAGGTTAACGCCAGGTGGCCTAAGAATAAGGAACACAGCTAATAATAAGAGCATAGAAATGCTATGAGTACGTATAGTTAAAGTGAGAAAAGCTGTCCCTTGTAAAAGTGTTTATGACATTGTCATAAGATTGATTTCTGCCTGGCCCGTGGGAAAGGTTTTTCTACTATGTCTATAATACCTTCCAGAACGATGTCGCTGCTTTTCCCCGCCACTTGCTGTTAAAACGCAATCAAGCATACAATTACTATTGTAATTACGCACTGTGGATGACACCATCTTTTTTTTCGAATTCTGCTAATAATAGTAATCAATGTTATTTGCCAACAGCAAGAGACTAACACGGCGATAGCGTCCGAAGAAGAAGCCAGCAAGCAACTGATCTCTCGCGCAGACGAAGCGCTATCCAGCCTCGTGGACGGCAACAAAGCTACCTTGGACGCCGTGCTCGGCAAAGTTGAAGTCAGTACCAAATTACAACAACAGTACAGTTGTACCACTTGTACTATGAATATTAATTACAACGACGTACCTGCGCAGTGAGCATTTTTTGTAAGGCGCGAAAACATTCCAGCCAATAATAAGGCAGTGGGTAAAGTCTTGAGCAGCCATTGGACAAACGTTCACGCGTCATTGCGATTACCGCCATTTTGTTCGGCGCCGCGCCACTCGTTATGGATAATAAATAATAATAATAATAAATGTCATGGAACATTTGACACTAATTGACAACATTTCATGTTTTTCACACCTGGTAATTAATATAGGTATCGAAAGGGCTTTGCCTCCTGAGCACACCACTATATTTATAAAATAATCATATTACTTATTTTTTTAAAAACAAGAGAATAAAATAAAATTACCAATTCTACCAAAACTAAGCAAGAATGGGTGTATTACTTTTGTCTTTTTCACGAAAAAAAATGAGCAACAATCACACGTAGGTTTGACAATGTCAGATAAATTTAACATCTTGGTTTTGTTTTTTTGATCGTGACAAGACAAAGACAATTGATCCATCTTAGCGTAGTTTCGGAGTTACGTCCTTTTGGAATAAGTACCTTTTAATAAATAATAATAAATTACATTTTTTTTATAAACTCACTGAAACATGAATACACAGAAAAAACCAGAAAAATGCCAACCCCGGGAATCGAACCCGGATCCTCGACACTCCGGGTCGTGTGCTTTTCCCCTACACCACGATTGGACATAGAGGAAAGGCCGAATTTTCTCTATGTATTCAAATCTTAGCTTGTTTTTATCACTTTTTGCAGTGACTACAAATTGAGTTAATTACAAATCCTAATGAAAATTTAAAACCGTGGGTTTGCTCCTCTTTCAGAGTAGGATACAGTCAATTAATCAAATTATAGTCTCAAAAATATGAAATGTTGTCAATTGATCTAGCCCAAACTAGGCAAAGCCGGTACTATAGGTACAGTCGAGTTCTCCAATATAAATACGGACCTTATGTTACTGGCAATAAGTTCTGTGTATAGATATTTTTGAACTGTTGACTGTGTAGATATTGGAGAACTTGACTGCACTAGACAACGAATAAACATACTTATATAGATTAATAAATACTTAAATACATATTATACATCCAAGACTCGAGAACAAACATTCGTTATCATCATACAAACAGCCGCTCCGACCTGGGATCGAACCCCGGACCTCGAGCTTCATAGTTAGGGTCTCTAACCATTAGGCCTAGGCTATACGGTCGCACAAATAATAACGAAGCTTTAGTCGTCAGTAGATATAGGTTCAATATTGGGAACGGCTGTTATAACACATTCGTCCACAGGCGTCAACTAGCTCTGCGTGCGCCGGGCTGTCTGCGCTGTGCGCCGCCGCCGCCGCGCTGTGCTCCGCGAGCCTGGGCGGGCGGGCGGCGCACGGCGCGGGCCTGCAGGCCGCCCGGCAGCAGCTGGAGCGCTACTCCGGCGACGCGGCGCGCGCGCTCGCGCAGCACGACCGCCTGGAGAGGGCCAGGCTCGAGGACGAGTTCAGGGTGTACTCGCCCACTGGTGAGTGCGCTGTACTGTCGAACCGACTGAATGGTGAAACTTTTCGTAGAAAATTTCATCGTGACAAGGGAAATCATTATGACACATACTGTGAGAATGTTTTACGGTGGGTCAAGAATCAAATGGTCCAACCACGGACCAACCACCCTCTGGACACCAAATCTCAGGGCGAACGTTTCCGAAACGCATATTATTATGCTCATTTGCACCTATAAATCTCTAGCCTCGAATCGAGGTTCACTTTTGACCAACGCATGTAGCAAGCCCGCCATTTTGTCGCTTGTTGCGCAGTGCGTCCCTTTCATAGTGATGGAATTAGTGAAGGACGCACTGAGCGACAAGCGACAAAAAGTGCGCGCGTGCTAGCCCCCAGATCACAAGCGAGATGATGAGCTATGAACGAATCACGACTCATTCCCCCGGCCCGCTCACCGCGGCTTTTTTCGTAATGACTTTCCAAGTAAACTATAGAAGATGCGGTGTCCAGAGGGTGGTTTGTCCGTGGGTGCAACTGTACAAAATTCATCGTCAAATTTTTTATTGCAAGTCACATTACAATTCAATTACAAATATGTCTTAAAAACTAAAACAAAGGTAATGTAAGGTACATGCAAAGTTGTAGATTATTGTAAGATTAATGTCCTTCAATTACATAACGACTTGTTCTCTTCTGATATCAAGTCAATGATATTGTGTATGAACCTATCTATCATCTTGTTTAAAATCTACATGTCTATACATGGCTCTATAGTCTCGATGACTTCAAGCTCAGTTGAAGATGGAAAATTTTCATTCAGCGAAAATTATTTTTATGGTTAGGTTATTGTGTGGTTAGCCTCGCAACAGCGACCAACTGACCGAGTTGTGGTCATATTTACTACCAGCCTAATGAAAGTATCGTCCTGTTGCAGGCAACACCCCGGCGCGGCGCGAGTACCGGCTGCCGCGCGCGCTGGCGGCCACGTCGCCGCACGAGCGCATTCTGGCGCGCTTCCGGGCCGCGCGGCGCGACGCACACGAGGTAACTCACTACTTAGTTAATACAGTTGTCAGTGTCTGTACAGAGGTTGACAAGAGGTTCAAGTAAGTACCTGGGCCACTGGGTAACTGAGACGATGTCGGGCATCGAGGATATCGAGCGCGCGCGCTGTGCGTCCGCTGTAACATGTTGGCCCGCAGATTCGCGCGCTGTAGTGGGGAAGTCGAACTAACTTTTGGCTTTCTGCCAAACCTTCTACACGTGCGGTCCGTGGACTAGCTTTACTCAGCGGGTTTACTGCGCGTTGCGCGTCCAATATAATGATTCGTTCAGGATGCTGTTCGGGCTGCCACGGTATTGCAGTGCGTCGACAATGTTCGCGGAGGCGCACGCGGACTGCTTTTTTAACATCGTGAGGAAACGATGTGCGTCTCTCGGTCGCATTCGTGGCAGCTTGAATAGTATCCTTAGCATGTTAGCCCACCGCTGGGACTCACCGCTGCTGCAGTGTTATGTGCAACTGTATGCGCCTGTAATACCGGTGCCGAGGCGCCTTTTATTTAATTATATGTATAATACTAACCGTAGCTTTAAGTTTGTAACTTCTAACACTATGGATTTAAAATTCGAAATAAATTATTTGTACTTGTACGGTCAGCTGCAGAGAATACCCCTTTGGCGTAGTTACCGCCGCTACGCGGGGGTGCCTTTTCCCTGCAGCTTACTGCGCTAGAGGACTGTCATAGTTAACCATGTTGCTGGTGTATAAGGCGCCACGGAAGTCTAGCGACGACCGTTAATGCGGAGAAGTCAAAAATAAGGTATCGTGGGGACGGAGCGGGGCGCGGGGGGACGCGCGTGTTGTCGAAAGTATTCTGGGGGCTTGTTGGCTCCCCAGTCGCACCCGTGCGCAGTGTTCCCTCCACATAATCTTCTCTTTGTATATTTGTTTTAGATTATTTTTATGTATAAATTACTGTAATACGAGTATAACGTCGGCCTCACATTTCGTATAATGTACTTGATCACCTGGTGGTTCCAACGGCAGACCAGCGCTGGCTGCAAGTCCAGCATCACGCTGAGTTGGGACCAGTTCGTGACAATCTTTATCCTGAGTCTTTTGTCCTTGTTACCTCGTATTAATGTCACGAATAAATGTTTTCTTTCTTTCTTTCACATTACTGGGCACCGCTAGACATACTATAAGGGTCAATCAACTTTTCATTGCCACTCGTTGCCATGGAGATGGCCCCCGGGTAACTCGTCTAAAATAAGATTATCTAAGGCACCACTCCATCAAACGTTAGGAGTTTCGACAGTTATGTGCAATTCCTTCATGCTTCATCTCCTAAGCATGCAAATCCTGACTTTTGGGGGAGTGTAGTCTGAGAAAATCTTATTTAGACGAGTTACCCAGGGGACATCTCAATGGCAACGAGTGGCAATGAAAAGTTGATTGACCTACGAGGGGCGGCTGAAAAGTAATCTACCTAACAATGAAACAAAAGACTGTGGCAATTTTTTTTTATTTTTCTATAGAGTCCCCTGCTAGTAAAATGCACTTATTAATTTTTTCAAACATTGAATTTAAACCTTTAAAAAAAAAACTTTCGGTTTGTCGTCAAAAAAGTCAGTAACCGCAGCCTTAATTTCGTCATCGGTCATAAACCTTCGTCCCCTGAGGTCTTTCTTGAGAAGTCTAAACAGAAAATAGTCACAGGGGGCTAAATCTGGACTATAAGGGGGGTGGTCAATGGTTTCGAAGCCATTGTCTTTAATTGCTAGCTTCGTTGTGCGGGCGGTATGCACTGGGGCGTTATCGTGCAAAATCAGAATTCCATTGCTTAGTTTACCTCGCCGTTTTTCTTTTATTGTCTCTCTTAGTTGATATAGTAAGTTTGAGTAATAATCAGCATTCATTGTAGTTTTCTTCGGTAAATAATCTATGAGCAAAATCCCTTCTGTGTCCCAAAAGATTGTAGCCATAAGTTTACCTGCCGATGGACAGACCTTGAATTTCCGAGGCGGCTTCTCATCCTTAAATTTCCACTGTAACGACTCTTGCTTACTCTCCGGGTCCCATTGTCGAATCCAAGTCTCATCACATGTTACAATTCTAGAAATTATTTCTTTCTCTTTCCCTCGACTCATGTCCAAAAACTCTTCGCAACATTTGACACGCCGCTCCATGTCAAATGCAGTCAACATTCTGGGGACCCAACGTGCACTAACCTTGGACATGTTCAAATGCTCATGAATTATTTCATTGACTCGCTCTTTACTGACGCCCACATTTCTTCATTTATTTCTTCATTATTAAACCCTGTAGACGTTAATAGCAAAAAACTTTTAGACTTCTTTTACTGTCAAAGCCTCACACAATACATAGACGAACCCACTCATTTCACCAACCATAGCGAAACTCTGCTAGACGTTTTGTGTTCCACTGCTCGAATTAGCAATATAACCGTCGATTACATTCCCGAACTAAGCAGTCATGCTTTCATCACTGGTGAGATTTCCTTAAAAAGAGGAAGACCTCCCCCCAAATACCTAATTTACCGCCCACTCAAAAATGTCGATTTGACGAAACTTAATGCTGACGTGGACAGCACTGACTGGGAACGTCTATTAAAAGATAACGTAAACGAATCAGTTTCATCATTCAATGCGTTCGTTCTCCAATTGTTTGATATTCATGCGCCTAAAAAAAAAACCTTCATAAAAGAACATAGTTATCCTTGGATAACACCTACTATAAAAGAGATGATTCGGAAGCGCAATGAAGCTCATAATAGGTCTAGGCGCACAGGTCTGGATACCCATAAGGCGTACTACAAAGAATTAAAAAATGTTGTACGCCGTGCAATTCACAGCGAAAAGTCGGCCTATTTTAATTACTATGTCGTGTCCAAGGTGAAGAATTCCCGCATCTTGTGGAAGAATATAAAGAGAAACGTAGCCGACTTTAAAAAAAAAGATCTGGACCTTCCTCAACATTTAAGCGACCCAGAGCGTATCAATTCCCACTTCCTCGATGTCCCGGGTAAGAGCGAAGTTGGCCTTTCTCAGCTTACCTATTTTGAGTTTCACAGACACTGTTCTGCCAGGATTATCCGGACCATTAAGACCAACGCCGAGGGTGTCGATGGAATATCTCTTGATATGTTGCTGATGACTTTGCCTTGCACGTTGACCATTATAACGGCTATCGTAAATCAATCGATCACGACCGGTGTATTTCCTGATTGCTGGAAGGCAGCTTCTATCAGGCCTATTCCCAAGACTAGTTCTCCATTAGACCTTAAAGATTTGAGACCAATCAGCATACTCCCTCTAATGTCCAAAGTCCTGGAAAAGGCTGTGAGCATGCAGTTGACCGATTTCTTGGAATGTAATTGTATCTTGCCCTCAAACCAATCGGGATTCAGGAAAGGTCGTAGCACAACTACTGCTCTGCTGGAGGTTATTGACAATATCTTGGCAGCTCAAGACAGCGGCGAAGGGACAATTCTCGCCTTGCTTGACTTTTCACGCGCCTTCGATACTATCAATATCACGCTATTACTGTCCAAACTAACTTATTACGGCTTTGAGCCCAGCATCGTGCGATGGTTTGCCAGTTATCTGAGTGGGCGTAGTCAGCAGGTACAAATTGGCAATAGGGACGGAACGGCTGCTGTCTCTAGTAGCCAACCGGTGGTCAGGGGCGTTCCTCAGGGTTCGATACTTGGTCCAATCCTTTTTATACTCTACAGCGCAGACATAATGGACAGTATCAAGGATAGTAGGTGCCATCTTTACGCCGACGACTTACAAATTTATATAACCTGTAAACCAAATAGTACTAATTCAGCGGTTGTAAAGCTAAACCAAGATCTCAGCCGGATAGCATGCTGGTCGGAGGATAACGGTCTGGTCCTCAACCCGGTAAAGTCCAAATTTTTGGTGCTGGGCACAAGACAACTCATTTCAGCAATTATGGCGCAGAACCCGCGTGTGTGTATAGCAAATGATTGCCTGAGCTACGTTACTGAAGCCAGAAATCTGGGAGTTCTCATTGACGGATTGCTGCATTTTGAGAATCATGTCTGTGAAATTGTACGTAACTGTTTTTACCGTCTGAAAGTACTGTATCGAGTTCGAGACCACTTGAGTGTTGATCTAAGAGTTAAATTGTGTGACACTCTTATTCTATCAAAACTCAGTTATGCCGACATAGTATTTCATGATTGTCTTTTGTCCCGCACTAAGAAAACGATCCAGCGCCTGCAGAACGCCTGTGCCAGATTCTGTTTTGACATTCCATATCGGTCTCGCGTGACTCCCTTCCTTAACAGGGGCAAACTTCTTAAAATGGAAGCTCGTCGAACGCTGCACCTCGCTACTCTTTTATTCGGAATAATTAAGACCGAAAGACCATCATATCTTTTTGATAAACTTAGTTTTTCTAACCGGGCCGTTCGGCGAGCCCCCCGCCTTCTCTTTCCGCGACATAGGGGCGCTTCATTTCGTGGTAGCTTTAAATATGCCGCCACGAAATGCTGGAACAACATCCCGCCACCAATCAGGAACGTGGGATCGTTATGTAAATTCAAGAAAGACCTTCGTAATCATTTATTAGATTTGCAAATCAACCCAGTTTAGCGCTCTGAGTGGGATGTCGTGGAAAGTTGTATGTGTGGAGGGACGGTGGGCCCTAGTTACTGGTTGGGGTTACGGGTGACGGATGTTGTTGGCAATGCTTATGTTTGGGTGGGTACTGTTTGAGTGAGCTGTATATTTGGAGTACGTAGTGTGTTAGCGTGGGCTTGCAACGCTGTGTGTCGTGCGGCTCTGTATCGCATGCCAACCAGGATCCACATAATATCAGCGTCGAGCCACCTTTGGTGACCCGACGAATGCTGAGTGGATTCCTTTTTCGCAACTAAGTACTTATATTTAATTTAATTTTAAGTTAACTGTATACTGTTTTGTTATTGCGAAATAAAGATTTATTATTATTATTATTATTATTATTATTTCTAGCTATCTCCCACTGCTTCATTCGTCGGTCCTCTATTATAATTTTTTTCACCCTGGCTACATTTTCATCGGTGACGGCCGAAACTGGTCTTCCGCTACGAGGATCATCTTCCAGGCTCTCACGACCTAACTTAAACTGCTTTGACCAAAACTTTATAACAAATTCGGAAGAACACGAACTGCCAAACACACGTAACATACGCTGTCTGATCTCCGAAGGCGTATTCCCTTCTTTACTCAAAAACTTAAATCACCGCACGCTGCTCGATTTTATCCATTTTCACTTTTTCTACCGACATGTTTAAAACAATTGAAGGAGACAAACGTGATGCAATAAACAAATGAATGTAATACATTTTGAAAATAGAATAACAAACGAATAAAAATCCATACCAGCCAGCATTATTTTTGTATATATTTCTGACCAAGGAGATTACTTATCAGCCGCCCCTCGTATTAATGTTCCTGTAACTCTCAAATGACTTGATTCCTATTATATGTTCTTGTGTCGTGTAATCGAGTGTAACCGGGTGGCTTTTCGAACTGGAGACCCCTGGTGTAATTTACGTGGCCGTATTTTTGTATTGAAATAAGTGCCACACAAATTACACCAGGGTTTCCAGTTTGAAAATCCACCCAACCAACCAAATGATCCCCCACAGGAGTGCGTAGTGATAGAGTCGGACCCGGAAGCTAACCCCGCGTCGGACAGCGAGTCGTCCGTGTCGGAGGACTCGGCCGTGTGCCCCACGCCGCCGCCGCCCGCCGCGCCCGTCGCCAAATCCACCTCCGAAACTGACATTTACTATCGAAAGGTGAGCTTAATAAATATCATGGGACAAATTGACACCATTGACCTTGTCCCAAACTAGGCGAAGCCTGTACCATGGGTACTAGACAACGGATAAACATACTTATATAGATAAATACATACTTACATACATAATAAACATCCAAGACCCGAGAACAAACATTTGTATTCATCGTACAAACATCTGCCCTGACCGGGATTCGAACCCGGGATCTCAAGCTTCATAGTCAGGGTCTCTAACCACTAGGCTATTCAGTTGTCAAAGCTTCAAAATATACATTCTACTGTGCTAGGCACAAGCTACCTTTGTACAAAAGTTCATTGCCTCAACTGGTGTCTATAAGTAAGTAACCGAAGCGGTCACAATGATCTGCACAAGCTCTTATGTCTATAACAATAGAGTCGTGCTTAGATCATTGTGACCACTTCGCTTGCTTTGCTTCTGCTGCTAACTGTAGAAGCCAAATTAGGAAGACTTGCTTTGACCATTTAAATCAATCTGTTATTAGATTAGTATAATCTCAATAATTTAAATGGCAATATACCATTTGAGGTCTTTAACTTTTGTGAAAAGATAGTTGACGCCTACCGTACAGTCTGTCAGCGTTTAAAATAAGATGGGCTTGAATCCACGACCCTCTGTTTGAGAGGCCATATGTCAAAGCACTATGCAGTCTCACGACTTTTTTTACATAGTCTCATTAGCCCTTGAGAAGGCAGGGGCGATTTAACGACCACACTTACTTGGAAATTCAACCTTAGTATCTGAATAATATGGCACAATATCAATTGTGTTTATTTAAAATGCAACTTGCTTCTAAAATATCTTATGTATTCCATAGCTGCTATTAATTCGGTGGCAGTATGTTCCAATAAACGAGACCTTCTTAAGGGTTAAACCGTAACGTATTTATTTGCAGCCGCAGTCCGGCAAAGAGAATAACCTGTACCGGCCGGTGTCCCACAAGAAAACCTCCCGCCTGCCCGCGCCCACCTCGCACAAGAAGCCGCTCGTCGAGAGAAACGACCAGTAGGTACGGATATTACTGCTTTGATAATATATTATGACTGTTCAGATTTTAAGACTTAGAGTACTAGTAGGGTTCTATTTGAACGTCTAAATCCAAGCTGTTCACCCCGTGAGCAAGAAATTTAACGGTCAAATTCGTAAAACGTAGACAATATTTAAAATTGTGTTAACTTGCACGAGAAAAACAACAAATATCGCTAGTAATGTTATTTGCGTCAATCAACTATTAAGTGCCGATCGTTGCCATGGAGATGTCCCCTAGACAAGTCATGAAATATATGATTTACTAATACTCCACTGCCCCGAAAGTCAGGATTTGCATGCTTAGGAGATGAAGCATGAAGGCATTGGCTAATAGCTGTCGAAACTCCTAACGTTTGATGGAGTGGTGCCTTAGAAAATCATGTTTTAGACGAGTTACCCAGGGGACATCTTCATGGCAACGAGTGGCAATGAAAAGTTGATTGACCCATTTACATGTATTTTTTTGAATTGCCGAGAAACGTGTGTGCTAGTTTCACCGTAAATTAAAATCTTAAAATAATCATTGTTTATCAAAAATCCAGTCGTTATACCATTTCTTTGGCTCAACTTTAGAAAGAGTTTAGCATCTTTTGTCTATTCTACATGATGTTAAAAATTATTACCAGTCGTCATAGCTTAAAAATACAGTTACGTTTCAAAGAACGTCTTCGCACGATTCAAAATTCGACCCTGAATTTTATTGTAATGGAATGTACGACACGACACAATTTAGACGATTTCAAATGGAAGCTCTTTATGTTGCACATGTGCCTAAAATACTATTTGTACCAATTAAATTATAATAATTATTATATCAGAATATTTGAAACGTGTGCCTGTCCTGTGTGGGAATGTACGTTTTCTACGGATTAGTATATTAAACCACACATTTTGTCGAGAATCTTTATGAGTACCTAAAGGGCCATGTTTTATAAAGCTACAAGTTACAATTTACAAGCGGAAGACACTTTCTGACAAAAGGTGATAGAATGAGACTTCCGTTTGTAAATTGTAACTTGTAGATTTATAAAACACGGCCCAGATGTTACTCTGTCCTATACTCTCCTCTGTGCTAAAAAAAGATACATAAATTCCTATCATGTAACTTGCGAAATTTAGTTCAGATTGGATTGGATTCTATTTTTGGCAAACGATGCTTTTCACGATACTATGCGCGGGTTATCCTAAGTATACAAACTTGTTTTATATTAGTTTGTGATATGACTAAGTGTAGAGCGAGAGAGCGTATCGCAGTGCGATAGATAGACGCTCGGTGAAAGGGTTTTGAAGTCGGCTATGTGGATGACATTATCGAGACCATACAACTTCGCATCTCCTTTAAACTGCACGCATCTTATGCACGTCATTAATTACCTATTTACATTACACGTCGTTCCTGAAAGTTACTTAACCCTTAAAAAGGCAGAGGCGATTTAACGACCACATACAATTACTTGAAATTCAACCTTAGTATCCGAATAATATAGCACAATACTAATTGTGCTTATTTATATTGCGACTTGCTTCACAAATGTCCTTTGTCAGGTATGTATTCCATAGCTGCTATTGATTCAGTGGTGGTATGTTCCAATAAATGTGGAGAAAACTTTGAATTAACTGTCTACTAATATGCCAAGTACTTAGGCGTTAATAAAATACCAGCACTATCCAGCCGCCATACATTTTAAATAATAAATGCGATTGCACAATTTTTCACGAAACGATTTATAGAAATTTGTCTATGGTCTCGATAATTTATTAATTAAAAAATCGCGATGAAGGAATGGTTTGTTATAGCAATAATTCACAATTATTTTGTATTAGTTTTATAATATTTTTAAGGGCATTTACGTGTTTAGTTGTATTTGAAATAAACGACGTAAGTTTTTCATAGATTTTTTTATAATAAAAATAAAATACTTAGAAAATCGTTTGTGTGAGTTTGTTAGAAATAGAAATATAATTATATAGTGTTATGTAAAACATGATGCATAGCGCGAGTTTAGAGTGCGAAAAGTGTATTTTTTCGCAAAATTTAAAGGGACAGTTGAATTTCTAAATAAAAAGTTTATAATAATAATTTATTCTGTTCCAAAGCGAATCTCTTTTATACGTCACATACATTATTATAAAAATTTACCCCAAAGAAGTCGATGTTCTACCAAGAACCATAAAACCAAGAGGACTGCCAATGGCTTTACAATGTCGCGTTCCTGTAAAATTATAAGCCTGCTGTAGCTAGTTTCACTACAGAGAGGTCTCTGTACCATTAATTTTGTATGACACTTCGACCTCTGACTAACACAATAGCGCCATCTATGAACTGAAATAAAAAACTAATTTAGATGCGCTATTGTGTTAGCCAAAGGTCTAAATGTCATACCAAATGAATGGTACAGAGACCCCTCCGTAGTAAAACTAGCTACAGCAGGCTTATTATTTCAAAGGAACGCGGCATCGTATAGACACTGGCAGTCCTCTTGGTTTTATGGTCCTTGGTTCTACTAAGTAATGTTTCTCTGTGTGGCAGTAAAAGATTAAACTTTAACGTTCTTCCTAAAAAAACAACTATGTTTTGGTTACCTACACAATTTCGTAAGTTCTATAGACAGTAACCAGAGGCTTGTCTAACGCTCGATCGCTCGCTATCACATTCACCATCCATTTCTCACACCATCCTATGCCGTTTGACGAAAGAGATGGCGAATACGATAGGGAGCACTGCGCGCGTTAAACAAAAAGTCTACTGAATTATGTATTATTATCCGTGCTATGTATGTTACTATGTTACTGCAATTATTATTATAATTATGTAGATGACACAACTATTTGTAACGCTATTATTATGATGAAGTGAAGTGATTATTTGCTATGATTGTGTACGTAGATTTTTACTCAAAAATATTAATGAATAAAAAAACTTTACGTAATCTAAAATGTTTTTTATTTGAAAGTAGACGCCCCGTGATCGCCTCGCTAAGAAAAAAAAATTTTTTTTTTTCGGCTTACTAATGATAAAAGCATACGGTACTTTAATATTTTAGAGCATAATGTAAGTAACGTAAGGAATTTCACTGAATACATAGGACTTTTTCGCTGTTACCAATGATTGCTTGGATGGCGTAGTTGGTAGCCCGACGCCACGGTTTGGTTAATAATAATAATATAAAATTTATTTCAGATAATTTGCATCATCCATATTGGTTAGTAGTAGTAGGTTAAGGTCCTGGGTTCGAATCCACGTTCGAGAATTTGTTTTCCTGGCCTCTCTGTATATTTGTGTTTCATAGGTAGTGAAATAAACGGATCACTCACGTATGCCAGTCGAGTATAGCCCGACATGTTTCAGACTAATCCGTAGTCCTTCCTCTAGGAGCACACGCCACGCCGGTGGCGAGACGTAAACTGTAACTGTGTGTGTGTGTGTGTGTGTGTCGTAGTTTCATGTTAATTAGAAAAATAACGTTAGGAAGGAATAATGAAATAAAAATGCCGAGTATATTCACAAATTTATTAGCAAACAGACGAAGTACCTACATTTACAGTACTAAGCTAGCATAGCGACTGGAAAATAATCGCACGCAGCAATTAGCCGTCCAGTTTTACATACAATATGTTTGGAAAACCGGACCGTACGATGGAGTCGGAATGGACCAGCTGTCAAAAACGTGCTCAATGCTTTCATACAAATTTTCATTCTCGTACAAAATTTATTTAGAAAAGTTGTTTTAAAATTTAATCAAATCGTCAGGCCGCCACTTTCTTCGTAAGTCTTATAGTGCTTGTCTCGTGGAAAAATATTAGAACCTTTGCGCTTGGACTTCATTGATGAGTCACCGTAGGAAATTGACCAATGCGGGTAAAGTGACAAGGTCCTAGTGTTCCATTATTTGCGACGGTGACTCTCCATAACTAACATAAATATATAAATAAATAAATAAATATCATGGGACAATTTATTGACACCAATTGAGCTAGTCCCAAACTAGGCAAAGCCTGTACTGTTGGTACTGGACAACGGATAAACATATTTATATAGATAAATACATACATACATACATATTACACATCCAAGACCCGAGAATAAACAAACAAACAAACATCTTTATCATACAAACATCTGCCCCGACCCGGGTTCAAACCCAGAACCTCAAGTTTCACAGTCAGGGTCTCTAACCACTAGGCTCTCCGGTCGTCAATATGCATAGTATGAGGGCGAAAGTACCTAACTAATCGGGCAGTGGCGGCGTATGCAAGGGGGCTCGCCCTGCCCGCCCCGCACCCCGCACCCCCTCGCACGATTGACCTGTCTAGAGGCTTTCGTCGGACGACTGTATAGACTGGTATGAGTAATTATAATTAGTATGCAGCATTGAACACAATCTTTGGCCTTCATACATACCTCTCCGCTGTAGGATTTACCACTACAAAGTTATGGCTTGAAGTTCAATAAATACATAAAACGCATAGTTTTAACACCATAGCCTTTTGCTCTTACGCATAGAAATAAATTACTAACCTAATCTTTCAGTAAGATCCGAAAATCCTTTCCAAGTTGACTCTAGCGACGAATCCGAAATGTAAGCCATTTTACTACCTTGTCGCAATAATGGTTAGGTATTTAATTCGGTTTGTTCTTAAAATGTGCTCCTCGCGACTGCAACCATTCATTGTGGTAAGGTGCTTCTGGCATACTTACAATTGAAATTGGGATTTTACTGAATAAGACTTTATTTACGTATGTATATAATAATAATTAAGTATGTAAAAGTTATTGTTTGGTTTCCGTACTACAACTAACAACTGATCTAAATGTGATTGTTGATTTTCAGCGTAACTTGTGTTTAAAATATTGCATAATTAAAGGGATTAATATGTAGGGTAAGGTAATGTATTTCGGTTTTTCTTACAATATACGAAGTCTAAGAAAATCTGTATACGGCATGTAACTAAATTCCGTAAGGCGTACAGTCAGCAAAATTAGCTAACCAAAGCAGCCGAAGCGATCACAATAACCTGCAAACTCAAACTCTTATGTCTATAACAATAGAGTTGTCCTTAGAGCATTTTGAATGATTCGGTTACTTAGCTACTTTTGCTTCTGACTGTACACAGAAATGCCAACTGCCAGGCATTACTATAGTGAAAGTGATCTTTACATCAAAATAATACAGGTGTTTTTACAATAAATAATAATAGTGGTTCGTATTCGTAACAATAAATAAGTAAGTACCTAGGTACCTAGTGAATAATTTACAAGAAACCCAAAGTTTATAAAATGGGCCCGGCCTTAGAAAACTAAAATTATGTCTACTGAAAAGTAAGAAAATCGACTGAGCAAGTGAGCAGTGGGCACCTAGTTCGCTTATTGAAACTGCATTTTAGTGAAAAGTTCTTCAGTTCTCTTTTAAATGTTTACAAACGCTGGAAATGGATTCACAAATCTTTTTACATGCGATTGAGTGGAAAATGTGTGCGTTTAGAGTGAGGGGTTGATTGTGTGGTCGTATTTTAAATTTTAATAGACAGTAGTTTAATCGCGATGGTTCTTAGCAGAGTTTCATTTAAATCGTTTTATCCGTTTACGAGATATTCTAGTTTTAAATTAAAACGTCAGGGTTTTTCAACTTTAGTAACTTGTAGTTACTTTATTATGAGCAGATGACAAGCAAAAAATACTTTTTACATAGTATTTAAATGGCGGCCGGGCCCGTGCAGAAAAATAATGGTGGGAGTTCAATAAATGCCGCCAAAATAGATGCCTATCCTAATTCATAAATTAACTTAACCAAAAAGCTTATTTATTTACATGACTAAAGCGAATAAATAATTTGAAATATTTATTGCCTTAAGCCTTTATTATTAGTAAATGCTATCAGCAACATTCTGACGCTAGAGTTCGCTTAAAAACGTTAAGTCCATTTCACGTCAAGCTTTGAAATCTAGTGCTAAAATTAGGCCGCATAAAATCAGACTGGCAACATTAGAAAAAAAAGCTTATTGCCTTCGATCAATTTCGAATTAAATAAAAAAAAATCAGCACCGATTCAGGATTGTAAGAGTGAATGGACAGCATGATGCTGTCGCCAACAGAGCCCGGCTATTTACAGATGACCCAACAAAAACGCGGCCATTTTGAAAAATCTTGGGTCTGCAACATTTTCATATAATTTGACTAGGAAAAATGTCTTCCAATAATAATCAAACAAACTTTTACAATAAAAGGTGACCAAGAAATAAAATTAACTAAGAATGATATCATACAATTGTTTTGTTATTAAAAACTGGCCAGCAATTGACCCATATTTCACATACTTAATGGTTGCCTGATCACGACCCAGATTTTTCAGTCATGTCATGACACATGACGAAGGCTTGCCGTTGCCGTCTAAATATCTAAAGGTCATCTTTTCACAGCCAGACTCTAGTTTGTAAGTAAATTTTAAATAACATGGAACAGAAGATGGCACATTTTAGGGGAAACAATTCGCTCGTCTATGATTTAAATAAGTATGTCCCCTTGCCATGTTTATAATTATAAGGTGTAAGTGCCATTTGTTTGATAAGATTGACTATTGCAGGCAGGTTCTTACAATTCCGGCTTTCGGCGCAATCGTATTAAATCTTGAAATGACGACAACTGGCGACGTCTTTAAATGGCGTCTATTCTCATAAAGGCTTCCTGAAAATACGACCTCATCTATACCTCGCCTTTACAAAAGGCCATCTACACGAGAAAAGTCACTTAAACAAATTCCCCTTTCCAAGAAATTGACAGTCCTGGAAATTGTCATTTTAAATCGCCAATGTAGGAAACATTTCATCTTTAAGCTTAATGATACATCGTTCCGCTACGCCATTGACGGGTGGACTATAGGTTGTTGACGGAGATGATTTGGTTGATCCAGCCGATGAAGGAAGACACTTTGACGTAGACGCCGGGCACGTCCTGCCGCCCGCAGCCGAAGCCCCACGAGACCAGGCCCGCGAGCTCGTAGAACCCATCGTCTTGGCACACCAGGGGGCCGCCGCCGTCACCCTGAGGAGAAAATAAGTGTTAGCCAACAAAAACAATTGGTTTTGGTGTCATTACAAGCGTCATTCACGTCCGCGAAGGGGGGGGCTTAGGTTTTTGTCACGTAGTCAATATTTTCTTGCGAAACCTTGCGCTTTTTCGAGCTACATTCAAATATGGCTTAGCATTTCGCGCAATTTAAACTCACAGGAGGCAGCACTGAAGCAAAATAGTTTTTTTTATACAGTTGCTCAAGAAGTGGTACTTTTTGTGGCTATGTAAGTATCGTGCGGAAAGTTAAAAGTTAAGTACTACGTGAAACTAGACAATGATAACGGGATATTGACCGCGATTACTTTATAGGTTTGATGAGCTCCCGATATTTTATATCCCGTTTTCATTATGCCTAAAGCAATTAACCGCGAATCATTTAAAACTGTTACTACGTGAAAACTAGAGGGGGGGGGGTCTTGGCATAGTACGTCCCCTTACCTGGCAGGCGTCGTGGCCCTGCTCGCCGCCCGCGCAGAAGGAGCTGGCCGGCAGGATGAAGATCTTCTCGGTGACGGCGTTCACTTTGCGGATGCACTCGGCGTCGCTCACTATCGGGAGCTCCGCCTCGCGCACGCGCAGCGGGATCGGGCCGGCTGGAGGCGAGATTAGATTGTTGAAGTTATAAAGTTTGGATACCTAGTGATACTCGTACCTCGACCTCGATAATTCATACAATTATATGAATAATGCACTAGTTTGGAGCTTGTCCTTTGTAATTTTTTTATGAAAACAAGTAGGTTAGTAACGTTTTTTTTTGTTTTATTGACATTTAGCTGATACATTCATTATTTGAATAAGCGTTTTCAGTACTAAAAAAATCTTCAAAATTTACCTTATTTCATGACCATTCCTGAAAAAATATGTATTTCGCCCATGTTCCTATCGCTCCCCCATTTTCGCCCATATAGTCAGGAGTTTACCACAAGGCAAACGCCAATCGAATACCTACACAAGAAGTGAGTTTGTTCTTGGCGGAAAACCTTCAAATTGATCTTCACTTCAAAACAATAACGGCACAGCACTTACTTTCGCCCATATATCCATAGCCCGTGACGGTGCAGCGTTTGCCGGCCGCGTGGCTGACGCCGCGCGCCGGCAGACACACCAGACACACTCCTGCAATACAACAAGTGTCAACAACTGGGCCCTTCTTCATTTCACTGACGTTACAATACAACTGTCAGTTTACAATGACAATTCGGTGGAAATTGCCGACTTGAAGAGTTTTCGTTTTAGCTCGCCTCATATGTTCAGGGTGTTACCTCCCTGTTATAACATTGGTTCCTTCGAGAGAAGTGTGAAGAGGCACTTTACGAAGCCGGCATGACGGTGCTGACGGAAGGGGGATATTTATGTCCCACTCCCGTCATCATTGTTATCTGGACTGCATTGTGTGCTTACCATCAGGCCCCATACATGTAGTCACTTTGAAGACTGAGTCACTGAGAAGAATTGCCAACCTAGCAAGCTTAGATGAAATGCCTCTTGTGTTACAGGCACAAGAGGCATTTCATCTTAGCTTACACCGGCTGTCTTACCCTGTTATTCATAAACCTAAACATAAATCTATACATGTAATAAAATCGTAGACCCGGCGCGTCTGTACATTGAAGATATTTGCAAAAAAAAATTTTGGACATCTTAACACAATTGAGAAAAACGGGAAAAATCTTTTGAGACTCGATTCCCGTGATAAACGAACTATTTATTACCTGACTGCCGAAGGATGGTTATGTTTTTTAACCGACTTCAAAAAGGAGGAGGTTCTATGTTCCACTGTATGAATGTTTTTTTTTATGTAGGTATGTACATCGATTACCTACTCCGTCAATTGTAGACAAATTTTGAAGATTATTTTTTTATTAGAAAGGGTATACTCCTGAGGTGGTCCCATTGTCACCAAGTCATGATCTGATGATGGGATCCCAGGGAAATCGAGGGCAACCCTCAAATTTTACAGGCATGTACTATGTGTTTCATATATTTTCTAAGGCTATTCAAGTATTTGCGTTTGGTAGTCGTCATCTCATGATGAGCTGATGATGAAAGGTACAACTCCTTAACGGTTCGGAGTTGGAGGATAATTCTGAAAAATGTTAAATCAACTAAAAATTGTGAAATAAAAATCTTTTAACAAAAAAGTAAAACCGCCTTCAAAAAGAACCTTAGAAAAAATTTAAAGCCTAAAGTTTTATGGCTTAGCACTAAGTAGCAGAAATAAATAGTAAATGTACTTACTGTAATGTAGTATTTTTAAATGTACTGTTTTATTATTTCTCTGTATGTGTCGAATGTATGTGAATAAATGTTTCTCTCTCTCTCTCAAATATGAAGTCGGTACTTCATTCAAAGAATATTCCGCTCGCACCGCACCGACTTCATATTTCTGCTACTTAGTGCTAGGCCATAAAACTTTAGGCTTTAGAGGATTATTTTACGTTCTAAGGTTTTTTTTAATGCGGTTTACGAGTGTATGTATGTATGTATGTCTAATTCATTGGTACGCTTTACAGCCTAAACCGTTTGACGGATTTCAACGTATGAGGTGTCATTAGGTTCGTTTCTGTTGTGGGAGTGACGTAGGGTGTGTTGTTTCCCGGAATTACAGTCGGTTTTCTGTTTTTAATACGAAAGTTTTGTCAGAATGGGTGTGTGGATGTTTGTTACTCTTTCACGTAAAAACTACTGAACGGAATTTAATGTAGCTTCACAGTAATATAGTTTATAAATAAATCAGAATAACACAGCCCACGTTTAAATCCGGGAAAATTGTACCTATAGTTCCCGCAGGATAGCGATAACCGAATTCTACGCGGACGAAGTCGCGGGCAACAGCTAGTCTATGAATAAGGGTATTACTCTCCACACTGGAAAACAACAGTGCAAGCACTTAGTGGCAGGATTAGCGAGTAAGATGGTGACAGTGGCTTGTTTCTAAAACACTGTTTTTTTTCTCTCTCTCTTTATTTTCTAATGATAGAGTGAGGTTTCTTTGTGTAATTACTCTGTGGTTACGTATTGTAAGAGCTAATGTAACTTGTTTTTAGAAAAAATGACTTTGTGCCAAGTTTCTTGCGGCTCATTCTTCTTGGCAATCATGGTCTTTCCGAAAGCGCTGGTAGACTCAAAAAAATGACGTGTAAAAGAGCATTCAACTGCCTATTTGCTGAATAAAATTTTGAATTTTGAATTTTGAAAGCGCTAGTAGACTCAAAAAAATTACGTGTAAAAGAGCATTCAACCGCCTATTAGCTGAACAAAATTTTGAATTTCGCAGCGACCCGGACAGACCTCGCACAAAGTCCTACCACCCGCACCTTCGAACGCCTTGTGTATTCTGCGAACTTGACCAACCTTCCTTGAGTTCGGCCTTCCCGTGCAGCTTTAGCAGCGCGATGTCGTTGTCCAGTGTTTGGCTGTTGTGGTTGTGGTGTATGTAGGTGGTGGCCACGCGCAGCGTCTGCGCGCCCGGCGAGCCGTACTTGCGCGTCAGGTCGTGGTCGCCCACGCGCACGTAGATCGAGTCGCCGGACCTCACGATGCTGGAATATCAATAAATAATAAATTAATATCATGGGACAATTGACACCAATTGACCTGGTCCCACTCTGACCGGTCCTGTGCCTTCCGCATCCACCGCGGTCCCGCGATCTTCATCAGGTCGTCGCTCCATCTTGTTGGAGGCCTACCGACAGCTCGTCTCCCGGTCCGTGGACGCCATTCGAGAACCTTCTGACCCCATCGGCCATCAGTTTTGCGAGCTATGTGCCCCGCCCACTGCCACTGGTCAGAGTGGAAAGCCTTGGGGAGGCCTATGTCCAGCAGTGGACGTCTTTCGGCTGACATGATGATGACCTAGTCCCAAACTAGGCAAAGCCTGTACTATAGGTATTAGACAACGAATAAACATACTTATATAGATATCAAACATCCAAGACCCGAGAACAAACATTCGTATTCATCATACAAACTGCCCCGACCGGGGATCGAACACCACTAGGCAATCCGGTCGCCAAAATGGTACAATATTGTAATATATTGAAAAATCTGTGATAGCCCGTGGTTTCACCTATGGCCTCTCAAGCAGAGGGTCGTGGGTTCAAACCCAAGGCTCGCACCTCTGTTTTTCGGAATATGTGCGAAATTAGGTACATTCGTAATTTATCATGAGCTTTTCGGTGAAGGAAAACATCGTGAGGAAACCTGCTCACTCCAGCGAAGCAATTCAATTATGTGTGTGAAGTTCCCAGTCCGCACTGGGCCCGCGTGGGAACTATAGCCCAAGCCCTCTCATAGAAGGCCAGTGCCCAGCAGTGGGACGTGAAAAAGGCTGTTTTTTAGGATTCCGTACCTAAAAAGGAAAAAACGGTACCCCTAATAGAAAGAAGAAGAAAGAAAGAAACATATGTTTATTAGAAACTAATTCGACACATACTCATACAGTTAAAAACAAATCAATAATCAACAATAACCAGACAATGCAAACACTATTAACTAACAAAGACAGCTTAGAAACTAACGATTAAAAATATGTGCCGAATAGCACTAAAAGGGTCACCCTCAGCATTCAAAATTCAAAATTCAAAATTCAAAATTTTATTCAGCAAATAGGCAGTTGAATGCTCTTTTACACGTCATTTTTTTGAGTCTACCAGCGCTTTCGGAAAGACCATGATTGCCAAGAAGAATGCGCCGCAAGAAACTTGGCACAAAGTCATTTTTTCTAAAAACAAGTTACCTTAGCTCTTACAATACGCAACCACAGACAAACTACACAAAGAAACCTCACTCTGTCATTAAAAGATTAAGAGAGAAAAAAAAAATACCGCATTTTAGAAACAAGTGTAAAAAGTAATTATTAAAACAGCAAAACCAGAACACTTTACTTTACTGGCACGTTTTATTTGAGCAGATGTATAGGGTCTCCAGGTCAAATATCTGTGAAAATTTAAATTACAAAGGGATGTATAGGGTCCCAGAATTAATACTATAATATAATACTTAATCTAAATGGCTTAGAGATGTATAGTCTCTAGGGTCAATTTAAACTAAATTAAAATCAGCAGAGGTGTAAAACGCCTCCACGGTCAAATAATAAGTATAATAATACATATACATAAACTGGAGATGTATATGGTCTCCAAATGTCAAATAACAAAAATTGATGAAATATACATTTCATGTCATCATGTCAAATAAATAAAACATTATTTTTGTCAATTGTATTACAATTAGTACGCAGCGGACAACGGCAACAGAGCCGGACACCATACACGAATATATTCGGGACGCAGCCAAGTCACATTGATGTCCTAATTATCTTCTGTTTTCAACCTTGGCCAGGTGGTGCCATCACATAAGTATTCATCCACTTTGTAGTATGCTTTTTTCAAGAGAGCGGTCTTTATGTATCTTTTAAATGAATTGTGAGGCAATTCCCATGCATCTACAGGCACTTTATTGTAGAACCTCACGCAATTTCCCAAAAAAGACTTACTGACTTTTCGTAGACGAAATTTAGGGACGGCAAGTTTATGCTTATTCCGAGTGTTGAAACCATGCACATCCGACACTTTCTTGAAAGATTTGATGTTCTTGTGTGTATACAATATTACATCATATATATACTGAGAAGCTACTGTAAGGATGTCGATTTCTTTAAAGCGTTCTCTAAGTGAATCTCGGGAGCCAAGATTGTAAATAGACCGGACCGCCCTCTTCTGCAGGATAAAGATTGTCTCTATGTCGGCTGCCTTGCCCCAAATTAGGATGCCATAAGACATAATGCTGTGAAAATAACTGAAGTAAACTAACCGCGCCGTTTCTACATTGGTGAATTGCCGGATTCTTCGTACAGCATAAGCGGCAGAGCTCAATCTACCAGCAAGACCAGATAGGTGTGGGCTCCATTGCAAATTGCGATCTAAGGTAAGCCCGAGAAAAACAGTCTCATCCACGAGGTTCAGCTTCTCTCCATTTAATCTGATAGTAGTGTCAACCTGTCTTACATTAGGCAACGAAAATTTTATACATTTCGTTTTAGCTGCATTCAATAGTAAATTGTTTGCAGTAAACCATTTCAGCACATCTCTTAGAGTCTCATTGATGTGACTTTGATCTTCCTGTTGCCTGTTGACTTTAAAAATGAGAGAGGTATCATCAGCGAACAGTACTATGTCACATTTGTGTTCTAGCAGCTGGGGCAAGTCATTTATGTACACCAAGAAGAGAAACGGACCCAAAATAGAGCCCTGTGGTACTCCAAGCTTCACCGGTGATCCACATGACTGCACTCTATGTATGTCTACTTTCTGGATTCTCTGACTGAGATAGGACATAACAAGGTTCAGTGCATTAGTTGTGAGTCCGTAGTGTTCAAGTTTGCGGATAAGCGTCTCGTGTTCCACGCAATCAAATGCCTTGGAGAGGTCGCAAAATATTCCTATTGCATCTTGCGATTGTTCCCATGCGTCATAAATGTGCTTCATGAGATTTGCAGCCGCATCCGTTGTCGAGCGGCCCTTCGTAAACCCAAATTGCTGACTGTGAAATAGTTCATTAATATTGAAGTGATAAAGCAATTGATTTAGCATAATTTTCTCAAACACTTTACTTAGTACAGGAAGCACGGAAACCGGTCGAAAGTTACCAGGCTCAGATGAGCTGCCAGCTTTGAATAAAGGAATAACTTTACTGTACTTCATTAAGTCAGGGAACACACACTCATCGACGCAGTTGTTAAACACGACGGCCAGATATGGTGCCACAATATGGATGACAGATTGCATTACTTTAACTGAAATACCCCAAAGATCCTGTGTGTTCTTAATTTTCAAAGATTTAAATGTTTTTATAATCTCTTCCGAGTTTGTGTGTTTAAAATCAAATTTCAAGTTACTATCCTTTTGAACCACATTTAAGTATGAGCCAGCCAGCGCAGTGGATGACTTTAAGTCACGAGTTGTATCTATAGCTATATTAGAGAAAAAATCCTCAAAAGCACTCGCCACTTCTAAATCTGAAGTTACTATTCTTTCATCTATCTTTAACTTATATTGGCTATTATGGGGCTTTGATTTAACTGTCTCTGAATTTATTACGTTCCATACTGCTTTTACTTTATTATCAGCGGATTTAACTTTATTACTAAGGTATTCCGCTTTGGCGGCCACACAAACTTTTTTAAATAGTTTCGAATATCTTTTAACATAGTCTCTAAATGTGGGGTCGTTATTGTAGCTTTTCATTTCATATAGTTCATAAAGTTTAGTCCTACTCCTGTGAATCCCGACCGTGGCCCAGTCACTGAACATGATGCTGCGGCAAGCCGTAGCGCTGGTTTTCAGTGTGACCCTTCCACCTAAAAACTAAGCCTTAAAACTAAGTATGCCGCGACGACACGAACGTCAGAGGCAGACGTGAACTGATTATCAAAAATAATAATAATAACAAAAACGAAAACAGAAATAAAAAACTTTCAGCTTAATAAATACCCATCCACCATAATAGGATCATTTTGTTGTCCGTCTGTCTGTCTGTCTGTCTGTCTGTCTGTCTGTCTGTCAAGACTCTTTTTCTCTGGAACGCGTGGAGGCAGCATGCTGAAATTAACTCAAGCCTGTGGTCCCTTGAAGCTGTGAAAAAATCAACCTTCTAAGTCAACGCAATCAAAAGATACATACAAATTGCCGAAACCCGAAAACCTAAAGGGTACTTCCAGATGTCCTAGAAACTTGAAATTTGGTATGTAGGTAGCTCTTATAGCACAACCACTCCGAAAAGTCTCAAAATCTTAAATTGTTATGTCTGTCTGTAGATTTCGCAGACCAATATAAGTTGACCCCACACTGCGTACATTTTGCTTAGGATCAGGGCTCTGCTAACACTGGACTTCTACGGAACCCTTGTGCGCGAGTCCGACTCGCACTTGGCCGGTTTTTTATGCCTGATGACGCTGTTAGTGTTTCCACTGTTACAGCTTTGCCCTGGCTTCGATGGGCGTGCCGTGCCGTCACAGCCGCTACTTCTGAAAAAAGGCTGTGATAATGATGATACTTATAAAGCATCACTTACTTGGTGACGCAGTGAGCGGCGGTGAGCACCCACTGGGTGCCGATGAGCGCGGCGCCGCACAGGTACTGGTTGAGCGAGTTGATGAGCGCCACCTGCCAGCACCACTCGCCGCGCGCGCCGTCCTCGCCGCCCATCACGCGCCCGGCGCGCGCGCCGCCCGAGGACGTGCCTGGGAGCATCAACACTGTCAGTAGGGAAGCTTCTGTTCAAATTTACGGATCTAACACCGACGCGACAGCCCCTAAGCATATCCATCTTCTATACCTATAAAACAGCACCGTGACTGACTGACAGACTGAGAGACTTGAAATTTGGCAAACATATACCTTGAGTATCCTAGAGGTGCACTAAGGAGGGATTTTTCGAAATTCCCACGGGATAGGGAACTAGCCCATTTTGAAATATTTCACGGGTGCAAAGCCGCGGGGCATAAGCTAGTTGTTAATAATTCACTACAATAACCACTTCAAGGCTTGGCCCAACTTGAAATTGAATAGGGTAGTGTGACTGATGTCAAAATAAAATCTTCTCGTTTTCACTTATCAAGCGTCTTAAAATACTCATAAAAAACCGATGTCTCAATTATTATTGCAATTAAAACGGTTTTTAACTTAACAAAATGTAATAAAACGACGTAGTTTGATCACTGAAAATGATGACGTCTTAGTTCTGTAATTGAAAACAAACTTCATGCTAACGGATCCGATCAAATCGTTGTGACATTTCAAAAAAAGTTGCTGATTTGACCAAGAGGCAACATCCCTATTGATCAAGTGTTGCCAGACATTGTTGCTGTTTTTTTTGGCTGTACCTAAGCGTTCGTTTCGTCAGCGTGTATGTGTTCGTGTTTAGTTTTTTATTTCAAATGGGTGCTGCTGAAACATAGCATTGCGCGGCTTGCCACAACATTATGCTGCCATTTCATACTATCCGAAATTTGTCTTAGGTTTATACCTAGTTAGTACCTACCTAAGTATTTACAGTTTTGAAGGTGTGGTGAATTTATGTGAATAAATCATAGTCATCACAGACCCCATGTAAGCAGCTGTCAAGCGTACCCGATTTTTATTTGTGTACAACACAGCCTGTAGCCAGATGCCCATTGGTCAATTTTGTAGCCAATTTACCCGATAAAAAATAGAAGCATCGGTTGTTATAGGCAGTCATTCAAATAAAGTGTCACTGAATGAGATCGGGTTATAGTTGTCATCAAAAGCGCTCCATCACACATTCAAATACTGACGCACACTAAAGATCAATAAAACGGTACGACTCATGAAATCGGAGCATACAGTTGTCTCTTTTTAACAAAGGGCATTAGTTACATGAGCGAAGGGTATGGTATAACTATACGGGCATAAGTTTACCTTCCATCTATTGACTTCATTAATCTGAGGAATAAATCCCTCTCTCTAAGGGAATAGTGGCTATCCGAATAGAGGGCACCTCTCGATTAGACGTTGACTTGATAGAAGTGTTGACACTGGATCATCAGCTCGTCATCATCAACAGCAGTCGACAAGGGAGGGAAGGGGTATATTGTAGTGTCAAAATGAAGAAGCTAGGTATAATTTTCCATAATGAGCAACTCAACTGAACAGTACCTTTGACGCCGCAGACGTATTTGTTGTACTTTTCAGGAGCTCGCAGCGTGGAGCCGTACGTCGGCTCGTAAGGCACCGCTGAAACAAACGAATTATTCATGATATTATCAATCTGTAATCTCATTCGTTCTGTCGTTTTATAGATCAGTTTTTGTGATGTTCGCCCACGATGTAACCTGTTGTTTCTGCAAATTTGGGCAAAGTTATAGATAGATACTTAATGTATTTTTATATTTAATTTTTATCGTTTTAATAATTTGCACAATTTTTCCAATTTCCAATAGTTTGACAAAAAATTATGTAAAATAACATTAAACAAACTTAGATCTAGTAAGTAAATAAACAGTACGTCTAAACTGGGTCACATTGTGTAACCTGCTTTGGACATAACATTCACAGTGCAAATAAAACAAAGTACTTCCTCGGTCAATCTAACATTTGGTACTTCATCAATTATATCATCTCCAGCTGATCAAAAAGTGCTCTGTAGGTACTACCACAATGTAGAAAAAACACAGTGCACCAACGCCTTTGACGTTTGCGTAAATGCTGACACCGCAAACGCAAGGCCACAGCACCTAGGCTTGTCATATATTTTTAACAATTTAAATAAAATACTAAGTGGAAATTGATGAAATTGCAGTTCTCTATCTATGGGAAGATGACTAAAAGTATCCCGAGCTATGGCCATGTCTAGATGGGGTCGTCGAATGACTGTATTGGTCGGCTGTGGTACTGCTCTGGCTGAAATAGATAACACGCATTCTAATAATTTATAGAATGTGTTTTATCTATTACCTCTGCCAGCCTATCTGTGTCCTGCGCTCCGCAACAAATCCGTCTGTATTATCACCAGAGCGCCTAGTGTAATCGCCGACCAGGCCAAGAAATACGTCTCGATCGCGTTCGCGTTTAACAATTCTCATACTATTTGACACTTTAACGCAAACGCGATCGAGACGTATATTGTGCTTTTTGATTACACTAAGGGCACAGTAGGCCGAGCACGAAGTTTACGAATCCTGCGTAACGTTAGGTTACCGTAACGAAATCGAGAAACCTCGTACTAGATTTTAGTTCCAAATACGCTCACGGGCGGGCGCTCTTCCAAACGTCATACAAATTTCTCGATAACGTTTACTACTCGATTACGTTACGCAGGTTTCAAATATTCGCACTCGGGCCTCTGTATGCTTGTTCAGTCTTGTACTACTACGAAATTCGAAAATCAAAGTTCGTATCGTATCGTCCCGCTCACTCTCGTATTAAATAATATTAGCGTGAGCGGGACGGCACGAAGTTCGAATTTTTCACTTCGTCGTATAAGGCCTGATCTGTCAGTATTTCCTTTCTATATAAGCATACTCACTCATGGGCGGCGCGTGCGGTGTGGTGGTGTAGTGCTCATGCGGCGGCGCGGTCGCGAGCGGGTACGACTCGTTGCGCTCGCGCACGCCCGACACCTCCAGCACCTTGGACTTGGGTGCGCAGCACTGAGTGCCCGCCTTCTTGCATTTGAACACGTCTGTCATTTCCGCGTTGCCTGGGGAGACGATAAAATATATGTTAGGGGTTATACTTTAAAATGAGTTGAAGGGTAGGGTAGGGTTAGGGTTTGCTTCATCCTTCCTAATGCGAACTGCTAAGGGATGGAATTCGCTCCCATCGTTTGCATTTCCGTACGGGTACAATCTAGGGCTCTTCAAGGCTAGAGTGAATAGGCTGTTACTGAACCGGTGAGTTACATCCTTAGGCCTCATCTGCACCTTCCATCAAGTGAGATAGGGGTCAATCACTGGTCAGTTTATAGTAAAAAAAAGGGTTTTCACGAAAAAGTGTTCGCGTGATTGCGTGGTGTTATATCGTGAGTGCATTCATAGCAAGTGGAGGGCGAAAACTGGCGACATTGCTTCTGGAAGGAAATACGAAAGAACAATAGCATTTATAATCCTCTTTTCCATCATGTCAGCCGAAAGACGTCCACTGCTGGCCGGCGGCCTCCCCCGCGGCTCTCTCCTCAGACCGTTCTTGGATTTCCGCATCCACCACGATCCCGCGATCTTTACTAGGTCGTCGCTCCATCTTGTTGGACGCCTACCGACAGCTTGTCTCCCGGTCCGCGGACGCCATTCCAGAACCTAACCCCATCGGCCATCAATCCTGCGAGCAATGTACCCCGCCCACTGCCACTTAAGTTTCGCAATTCTCGGGCTATGTCGACACAATATCACGGGACAGATGACAATAATTGACCTAGTCTCAAACTAGGCAAACCTTGTACTATGGGTACTAGACAACGGATAAGCATACTTATACAGATAAATAGCTACATACTTACATAGACGTTAAACGTCTTTGTCGGTCCCTTAATTAACTACTCCTCTCTATCGCTCAAAGGTTGACTGCTAGAGATCCCTTATAGGGATAAAACCGCCTTTGTACTTGTATCTCACTGTTTGTAACTTGTATGTATTTATGTATTTTCTGTATAAATAAAGCGTTTAACTTAGTTACATCCAAGACCCGAGAAGAAACATTCGTATTCATCATACAAACATCTCGGACCGGACTTGTGCTTTCCGCATCCACCGCGGTCCCGGAATCTTTACTAGGTCTGAGTGGAGAGCCTTGGGGGAGGCCTATATGTCCAGCAGTAGACGTCTTTCGGCTGACATGATGATGACCTAGTCCCAAACTAGGCAAAGCCTGTACTATAGGTACTAGACAACGAATAAACATACTTATATAGATATCAAACATCCAAGACTCGAGAACAAACATTCGTATTCATGATGCTGACATGATGATGATGATACAAACATCTGCCCCGACCGGGGATCGAACGCGGGACCTCGAGCTTCTTTGTCAGGGTCTCTAACCACTAGGCTATGCGGTCGAGCGGGTGTCTGTGTTACTCACGGAAGCAGGTGAAGGAGAGCAGCGAGACGATGCAGGAGCCGGGGCAGTCGGGGCGCGGGTCGGCCGGCGCGGGCGTGGTGCTGGGCGGCGGCGGGGGCGCGGGCCGCGGCGTCGTGCGCGGGGGCACCCTGGGGGGGGACTGTTAAAGAAAAAGCCGGACAAGTACGAGTCGGACTCGCGCTCGAAGGGTTCCGTACCATCATCTGGGAGTTCCACTTAAATATTTATTTTATTCCGTTTTAGTTTTAAGAAAGAAATAGTTCTTTATCTACACACATATCGTAAGTCCTCTATTATGCGTTCAGAAACTGTAGGTAATGACCATCATTCACGACAATCAAGTTTCGTCTTCAAAAACCAAAACAATTTAAAAACTCACATGATTACTCGATATGTTTGTCTATGATTTACATCCGATTGTGTTTGTTTACTTCCGCACGTTACCAAACGACTTTTTTAATACATTTGCGAAAAAGGATAATGAAACCAAAGGCGGTGAGCTGGCAAGAGCCACCAAAAAAAGCACAAAAAATGTAAAAAGCACTAGTGCAAAAAAATCAACTTTCCACACGATACACTATCCGCAAAATTCTGACCTGGTGTTGTCACAGCACACAGAGCCGCTGTGCTTGCAGTGCGTGTGCGAGAGCAGGACGGCGGGGCGCTCGCAGAACGCCGCCATGATGTTGAGCAGACAGTAGCCCGGGCAGCGCGGGAGCGGGGCCTGAAACAATGCGGCGTTAAAGCTCAAGGGATCTCTACCAGCCAACCTTTGAGTGGTGGAGAGGAGCAGTTTAGGATCGACAAAAAGTGAGTTCAATAATTACTATAGTATACTGACATACGTGAGTGATCCGTTTATTTCACTATGATTGAGTCTCACGGTAGTTTCATGTTAAAAGTACTATAGTATAGTTGACTCTCACCGGTAACTTAATAAAGTCTCATGCCCATGATATCAAACACGAATGCCTCCACCCACTCGTAAACGAGATCACCGAGTGACTTCTTGACCACTGACAGTGACAGCTAACCTCAATCCACTATGTTGACTCGCTTGTCAGAAACGCAAATTATCAAATTCAAATTCAAAATTCAAATTCAAAATTTTATTCAGCAAATAGGCAGTTGAATGCTCTTTTACACGTCACTTTTTTTGAGTCTACCAGCGCTTTCGGAAAGACCATGATTGCCAAGAAGAATGCGCCGCAAAAAACTTGGCACAAAGTCATTTTTTCTAAAAACAAGTTACATTAGCTCTTACAATACGCAACCACAGACAAACTACACAAAGAAACCTCACTCTGTCATTAAAAGATTAAGAGAGAAAAAATATATAAAAAAAAATATAAAAAAAAAACCGCATTTTAGAAACAAGTGTAAAAAGTAATTATTAAAACAGCAAAACCAGAACACTTTACTTTACTGGCACGTTTTAATTGAGCAGGAGATGTATAGGGTCTCCAGGTCAAATATCTGTGAAAATTTAAATTACAAAGGGATGTATAGGGTCCCAGAATTAATACTATAATATAATACTTAATCGAAATGGCTTAGAGATGTATAGTCTCTAGGGTCAATTTAAACTAAATTTAAAATCAGCAGAGGTGTAAAACGCCTCCACGGTCAAATAATAAGTATAATAATATACATAAACTGGAGATGTATATGGTCTCCAAATGTCAAATAACAAAAATTGATGAAATATACATTTCATGTCATCATGTCAAATAAATAAAACATTATTTATGTCAATTGTATTACAATTAGTACGCAGCGGACAACGGCAACAGAGCCGGACACCATACACGAATATCTTCGGGACGCAGCCAAGTCACATTGATGTCCTAATTATCTTCTGTTTTCAGCCTTGGCCAGGTGGTGCCATCACATAAGTATTCATCCACTTTGTAGTATGCTTTTTTCAAGACTTTTTTCTGTTTTTTATCTGCATGTTAGTAGGCGGGTATGACAAATAAAGCTTTTGGCTATAGCGACACAGGATCACTCTGCTTGCGATATCGCTAACATGCGCCTGCTATGCAGTACGGAGCGTCAGTAGTCTATGTACCTAATTACATGTCAAAAGTAAATGAACGGAGTTTACCAGCAGCAGATTTATCATTTAGGACAAGACCTATATTACCCCTAGTGGTTACGTATTGTAAGAGCTAATGTCACTTGGTTTTAGAAAAAAATGACTGTGCCAAGTTACTCGCGGCGCATTCTTCTTGGCAATCATGGTCTTTCCGAAAGCGCTGGTAGACTCAAAAAAACCGGCCCATTGCGTGTCGGACTCGCGCACGAGGGTTCCGTAAAAAGATTTTAACGCAGTGTTTTAAGAAGTCCAGTGTTAGCAGAGCCCTGCTCCTACGCAAAATGTACGCAGTGTGGGGTTAACATATATTGGTCTGCGAAATCTACAGACAGACATAAAAAAATGAGATTTTTGAGACTTCTGAGTGGTTGTGCTGTAAGAGAGCTATCTTCAGACCAAATTTCAAGTTTCTAGGATTGAAGTACCCTTTAGGTTTTTGGATTTCGGCAATTTGTATGGAAATAGCCTTTTTAATGACTGTATCTTTTGATTGCGTTGACTTAGAAGGTTGATTTTTTCACAGCTTCAAGGGACGGCAGGCTTAATTATTTGATATTAATTTCAGCATGCTACCTCCACGCATTCCAGAGAAAAAGGGTCTTGACAGACAGACAGTCCAAAAATGACGTGTAAGAAAGCATTGAACTGCCTATTTGCTGAAAAATTTTAAATTGAATTTCGAATTTTGAAATGGCAAATAGTGATATCAATTTCATGTGTGAGAATTGTCACCAAGGAGATTCAAAAACCGATCCCCTGGCTAAAGCTGTGTCCTCACCGGCGTGGTGGGCCGCGGCGCGGCGGGCCGGCGCGTGGAGGGCTCCCCGCGGGGCTCCGCCACGCAGCAGGTGCCCTCGCCCGGGCAGTGCGCGTCCTCGTCCACGTGGTCGCACAGCAGCGCGAACAGACCGCTGATGCAGTCGCCGCGGCACTTGCGCAGCGGGCCCTTGTACTTGGTCGGCTGGGTTGTTGTTGTTAGCTGCAGGTGAAGAAAACGGAAGTTAAGTAAATAAAGTTCTAGGCAATGGTATACAAAAACAGACAGATAGCGCGACACTCCCTGGGGGTCGATTTTTGAATCTCACCCGGTGACTAAAATTCGCAATCCTAAATTCGAATGCCCCCACCACTCGTGAACGAGATCATTGAGTGACTTCTGGACCACTGGCACACTGGTAGTGACAGTGACAGCTAACTTCAATCTACTATGTTGACATGCTTGTCTATGACAGAAACGTAAATTAGACGGGTATGACATTCAAAAGTAAGGCTTTTGGCAAATAGTGATATCAATATCATGGATGAGAATTTATAGTCACCATGTGAGATTCAAAAATCGACCCTCTGAGCTGATCTAGCAATTGTCTCACGCCACGTTAAGGGGCTTCTAAACGGGCAATATTTTTCTGCAATATGTGGCCAGCAACTTGCTGACTCTTATTATGCAAGCTAGATAATCCTATAGTTGCCGACCACATATTGTAAGCCCCTTTAAAGTGTCGCAAAATAAAGCGGGTCACGTAAACAGAGCGTTGGGATATTTTGTCCCCTATTGTATATGAGGCTGGGATAATGCTCACGACACTTACAGCGGTGGTGGGCCGTTTGGTCTGCTTCTTCTCGTTGGGCACGACCAGGTCGGAGGGCGGCCGGTCGCCGTAGCCGTCCTTGGAGACGCAGCAGAGGCGGCTGGAGACGCACAGGTCGCGCGAGGTGAGGTACGCCTCGCAGTACTGCGTCAGGCGCGCCTCCACGCACACGCCCGGGCAGCCTATGTTGCCTGGAATGGTTTGTGTTTAGCAATTTATAAGTAAGTAAGTAAACGCTTCCACCGCTGTCCCGCAATCCCTACTAGATCGTCGCTCCATCTTGTTGGAGGCCTACCGACAGCTCGTCTCCCGGTCCGTGGACTCCATTCAAGAACCTTCTGACCCCATCGGCCATCAGTTCTGCGAGCAATGTGCCCTGCCCACAAACACTTAAGTTGCGCAATTCTTCGGGCTATGTCGGTAACTTTCGGCGGTGCGGATGCGGAAAGCACAAGACCGGTCTGAGTGGAGAGCTTTGGGGGAGGCCTATGTCCAGCAGTGGACGTCTTTCGGCTGACATGATGATGATGAAAATGAAGTAAAAGCTTTATTGTACAGAAAATATAGAAATAACGACAAGTTACAAACGGTGAGATACAGTTACAAAAGCGGACTTATCCCTATAAGGGATCTCTACCAGTCAACCTTTGAGCGGTAGAGAGGTGTAGGTAGTTATTTAAGGCGACGACAAATAGTGCGTTTATAATCACAAATAGTAAAGGCGAATTAATAAGTTGTGTTTTATAAAACTTGCCGACGTATGATCGACATGTTGTTTTTTAAAAGTTGGTCCGAACTTACAGCCAATCGTGCATACCAACCTTTTCGAACCTTTTAATTTACAAGTAAAAAAAATCTCTTTTCTGAAGACCACTTAGAAAATAGAAGAATAGCTTTATCTTTATTAACTTTTTAGTGATGTTTCCGTAGGAGGATAAAAATTAAAAAAAAAAGTATTCAGCAAGTACTTAGGCGGTTAAATGCTTGTTTACACATGTTTGAGTCGCAAAATAAAAAAACATTCATTACCTATTAGGCGGTTGGAGTCTACCGGTGCTTCCGGAAAGGCCATGATTTTACGAGTTAGTATTTATTCTTTGCCATGATTACTTGGCACAAGCACAAAGTTATTTTTTCTAAACCCAAACAAAAAACTCGATAAATCGTTGGAAAAAAAAGTTACGGTATAAAGGAAGAACAGTAGAAATTAATGCACATTTTTATTTTTAACGATTCCCTAGTGGTATGTTTACCTATGTATTGATATTGTAATTTTTTATTGGGAAAAATACCACCACTTAAAATAAAATGAAAAGAAAAAATGAAAAGAAATGAATGAATGAATGAGAAGAAATGTGTGAAATTGTGTGTATTTTCTTGTATTTGTGTGTCTTCTTGTGAAAGTGAATAAATGTCTTCTTTCTTTCTTTACTTTCTGTGCCAAGTTTCTTGTGGTGCATTCTTGGCAATCATGGTATTTCCGAAAGCACTCGTAGACTCAAACTCAAAGTTTTCGGTGTTTTTGAAACATCAAACATGTTTTTCGAACACTCAAACATATTTGGAAAACATTGAGATTTGTTTGAATGTTCGAAAAACATGTTTGATGTTTCAAAAACATCGAAAATATACCGTAGCGCGGACAGAGACAAGTAACATAGACTGCCAATCTCCATACTAACTTGCGTAGCTCCGAAATATAAGGTTCACTAGATGGCGTTGTTTAGCCGGGGTATTACTCCCATACATGCTTAACAACGCCATCTAGTGAACCTTATATTTCGGAGCTAAGCAAGTTATTGAAGATTGGCAGTGTTTGTATTAGGTACTTGTCTCTGCTTAATAGGTACTGAATAAATATATTTTTTTAGCAGCAAGCTTCGGAGCCGCCCCGTTGCGACCCCCGCTATACCTACGACAATCAGTTAGCTAATGGTGTACCTAATAATTACCACTGTCTTTGTATTTGTCGGGCGGCGCCGGCGTCGTCGGGTCCTCCTCGTCCTCGTCCCGCGGCGTCGTGTAGCGCGTCGTGAACGGCTTGCGTGTCGTCGACATCGTGTCGTTGCCTGTAAAGGACAGGGATTGATTGAAAGTATCCTATAACTAATATTATAAATGCGAAAGTAACTCTGTTTCTCTGTCTGTCTGTTTGTTACCTCTTCACGGGAAAACCGCTTCACCAATCTAGATGAAATTTGGTAAGAAGATATTTTGAATATTGAAGAATAACATAGGCTACTTTTTATTCGGGAAAATTATATAGTTCCCGCGGGATAGCGATAACCGAAATCTACGCGGACGAAGTCGCGGGCAACAGCTAGTAACGAATAAAGTTAAGTGCAGCCGGAGGGGGGCTGGCCTCTATTTCACCATCTTTATAATTGTCAGTTTTATATGACAATTCGAACTGCATTTCTTTGACAATATGAAGCACGCTAAAACAAAAGCTCTTCAAGTCAGCAGTTGACACCGAATTGTCATTGAAAACTGACAATTGTAAACTGAAGGAAGGCCTCTGACAATGTTAGTATTTGTAATTTTTTTATATAAAAAATAAATTTAGTGTGGCACCTAGACATCTGCCTAACACAATAGCGCTATTTCACAGACGGCGAAAAAATAAATACAAAACATATCGTGGGACTGAATAAAACTATTTTTTCATTAAAAACGTTTTCATTATTTTTATATGTTTCACAGTAAAACAAAACAAACTCTAAAACTGATTCCCGTCAGGAAAATCTTAGATTTAGTTAAGGTGTCTTTAGACTATAAATTGGTAGCAAAAATATTAAGCGGCGCCAAAATATTGGATTTTACAATATGGGGCTTGCTTACTATGAATGACAAGGTATGAGCGAAATAACGTGGGGGTGGCCGCCATTTTAGTCAAAGTACCTATTCATTATTTGCCCGGCTTAATACTATCTTTAATCGCTGCTTTGCATAATTCATTCAGCCCTCTGAACACAATAAGCATAATTCTAGTTCTGACTTATTGAATGCACGAGCAAAGCGATTTACATAAAAGCTGGGTCAGCGTAGAGCTTGCCTTTACAAGCAAAGACCTAGTTTCGTATGAAAAGGGAAATAGGTATATTCTGTGATGTTAACTTGAAACATTGAACCCAAATTGAACCTGTAATTATTGACCGAGTGAGCGCGAAGCACGAGCGAAGCGCTCCGTTTTAGCATGGTCAAAAATTATTTCGTATGTCCGTCAGACAGGGCTGTGCCCTTAGTGTAATCAAAAAGCACGAAATACGTCTCGGATCGCGTTTGCGTTAAAGTGTCAAATAGTATGAGAATTGTTAAACGCGAACGCGATCGAGACGTATTTGTTGGCCTGGTCGGCGATTACACTAGGCGCTCTGTTCTCCTCTCCTCCTCTCCTCTAGCCTAGACGCCAATAGCCAATAATCAACAGCCAAAAAACGTCTCGATCGCGTTCGCGTTTACGTCTGAATTACTATGGGCGCATTAGCATCGACAACAAACAATTCTCACATTATTTGACAGTCGTAACGCAAACGTGATCACGTATTTTTGGCTGTTAATCAATTACGAGCGTCTAGTCTCAAGTCTCATTTTTCAACCGATTCTCGTGAATTTTTTTGAGCAAGTTCGCTAAGTACTTGTGATATTTAGGTTGAAAGAAATAAACCGTAGCAAACGTATAAGTAAATAATTAGAGTATAATATCACGGTATCAGAAGGAGGCTTACAAGAGGGCAAGTGACAGTAGAAATGTGTCATAGATTCATTGTAGAATAACACTATGTTTAATATAATTACGGAGGTGGCGTTCACACTCGAACAAGTACTTGTACAGTTTTTAATCTAATTACGGAGGTGGCGTTCACACTCGAACAAGTACTTGTACAGTTTTTAATCTAATTACGGAGGTGGCGTTCACACTCGAACAAGTACTTGTACAGTTTTTAATCTAATTACGGAGGTGGCGTTCACACTCGAACAAGTACTTGTACAGTTTTTTTTAAAGACAAAAACGAAATTCGTTCAAAAATGATCTCGCGAGGTAGACCCACAGAGCCACATGTCAAAAGGGTTTAAACTGACCCATTGGTTCGTCGACGCAGCACTTCATGGACGGGTTGGGGCACTCCACCTCGTCAAGTACGCTGGAGCAGATGAGCGACGCTATGGCGTGCATGCACACGCCGGGGCAGTTCTTGGCGTCCACCTGAGTGTCCAGGGTGTCCAGGAGGCCTGCGGAGACACAAGGAATTAGATTTGTTTGGTGACCTATCACAACTCCGAAAAAACGTTTCACCTTCGCTTCGTTGAAGTTTTTATTTCGTTACCCGAATGCATTTTCTTCTGAAACTGTAAATAGGCATTTCAGGATTTATGTCAAAATCATCGTGTAGAACCGTTTAGGTCAGGGTTGTTTCAACAATGGCGTCCGCGGACCGGGAGACGAGCTGTCGGTAGGCCTCCAACAAGATGGAGCGACGACCTGGTAAAGATCGCGGGACCGCGGTGGATGCGGAAAGCACAAGACCGGTCTGAGTGGAGAGCCTTGGGGAGGCCGCCGGCCAGCAGTGGACGTCAATCGGCTGACATGATCATGATGATGTTTCAAAAAATGCATTCGGCCAAACGATAGGTACCAAACCATTATGTACCTACCTAGCTACTCGAGTCTACTTAGTATAGCTTTGACCACGGGTTGTCTCGTGTCCCGGGCCTTTGAAATGGTCGAGACTGCCCAGTCCCTAAAGCAACAACCGTTGTTGTTTACAAAAAGACGTTGTCACTTATTAAAAATCGTCTTTCAAATGCACTGAATTCCCTAGTTTCTTTTAAATAGTAGGCAGAATCCCATCAACACCCTGCGGCCCGAGCACGAACATTTGAATCCTACGCAACGTAATCGAGTAGCCACTCAATTGCTTTTGGCAACTAGAGTTGCCTGTCAACGCTCATATTTTGTTATAAATAGAGTTCAACTCAATATTCAAAGCAAGTGAGTGGGTAGTAGCGTCATCTAGTAAATTTGTATGACGCTTAGAATAGCGCCCCCCGTGCTACTCGCACGGGGGGCGCAGCCCCCCGACTACGAAGTGCAAAATTCGTACTTCGTATCGTGCCGTCCCTCTCAAGCTAATATTATTTAACACGAGAGTGAGCGGGACGACACGATACGAACTTCGATTTTCGAATTTCGTAGTTTAGGGGCTGTTCTACTTGGTACAAAAATTTTATACGAATTTTCTCGATAGCGACACGTTACGTTACGTAGGATTGGAATATTCGTGCCGAGGGCCTAGTGTAATCGCCGACCAGGCCAAGAAATACGTCTCGATCGCGTTCGCGTTTAACAATTCTCATACTATTTGACAGTTTTTTAGTATTTTAGTATTTTGTGCTTTTTGATTACACCAAGGGCACTGGAGCCTATGGTACTCTAACTTTAAGGCGAACGTTAACGCACGTCGCGTTAGGTGCGCGCGCGCCGGAATGTGGCCGCGACCTTGGCCGACCTCACGGGCTTGCGGTACTTGACCACAGCTAGCCGCGTTACCGCTGTATTTAGGCCACGGGGTTCAGCGGGTTTTTGACCTCGCGCCCACAGATTAAGTACCTTGACCTAATGTCCTCTTAAGCCGAGTCTCGGGTTCGAACCCCGGCTCGCACCTCTGAGTTATCGGAATTTATGTGCGAAATATGTAATTCATTTACATAACAAAAGCAATGTACAATGCCAATAAATCCAAGGTACTTAAAACTAATTAAAATAAAACTTAAAACTAAATTAAATCTAAATAAGGCCCCCATGGCATGGTGCCTAAAAGGCTGGCAGCGTTGTCTCGCTGAATAGCGCTCTGATTCTTTGACAGAGAAAACTGCCAGCGCTTTGGTCATAAGTTGCATCGGCCAAGCGCTTTTGCAACTGTCAAATTACATTTATAATTTATCACGAGCTTTTCAATGAAGGAAGAGATCGTTGGAACTATCCACACTTCTGCGAAGTAATTAAAAGGTGTGTGTAAAGTTCCCAATCTGCACGGGCCCGCGTGGGAACCAAGCCAAGCGCTCTCGTTCTGAGAGGAGGCCTGTGCCCAGCAGTGGGACGTGAAAGAGGCTGATGATGAGTTAAAACTTCACGCAATCCGACACAAGCGTTACCTCATGCGCACGCGGCGCATTCCCGGCGCGGCCCCGTGACCTGGATGGTCCAAACCCAGGGTTGGCAGCAGGGAATGCTAGCCGGTGTTTTTAACCCCCGATTCAAACACCCCTCGTGTTAATATTTCCAATCACCAGCACCTCCAATATTTTTGAAAGACCTATTCGACGATACCCCACACTACGGGGTGGGCGAAAAATTAAAAAAAACATCCTCGCTTTAGGTGTAGGGGAGGTACATACAACAAAAAAATAATTTTTTTTCAAGATTATATCCCAGCACTTTTTCGGCCTAATTAATATGTATATATATGCAAAATTACAGCTTTCTAGTACCAATAGTCTCTGAGCTATGCCGCGGACAGACAGACAGACGGACATGACGAAACTATAAGGGTTCCTTTTTGCCATTTTGGCTTCGGAACCCTAAAAGGGTCTAGCAGGCTAGCTAATAAGCGTTTTGGATTTCTTTAGGAAGAGAAGGACTTGGTTATACTTTTAGGTAGAGTAGTGACAGGACCTAAGAACATGTGTGCCTAATATCAGCCTTCGATTTTCTTCTGTTTCAGATTTATTCACAGTTACACATATGAAACTTATAACACTTATCTATTAATTGTTGTGGTGGCAGCCCTGCCGCGGTCCGTTAGCCCTGCGGCACACATCGTCCGTCGAAAGGAAAACAGCGCGCAAGCCATAGGCGCCAGCGGGGAATTGATAAGATTTCGTTGCCAACAACAACAACAGACATAATATTTAGAATTGAAAACATAGCATAAATTCAAATTCAAAATTTTATTCAGCAAATAGGCATTCGCTCTTTTACACGTAATTTTTTTTGAGTCTACCAGCGCTTTCGGAAAGACCATGATTGCCAAGAAGAATGCGCCGCGAGAAACTTGGCACAAAGTATTTTTTTCTAAAAACAAGTTACATTAGCTCTTACAATACGTAACCACAGGCAAATCACACAAAGAAACCTCACTCTGTCATTAAAAGATTAAGAGAGAAAAAAAATACCGCATTTTAGAAACAAGTGTAAAAAGTAATTATTACAACAGCAAAACCAGAACACTTTACTTTACTGGCACGTTTTATTGAGCAGGAGATGTATAGGGTCTCCGGGTCAAATATCTGTGAAAATTTAAATTACAAAGGGATGTATAGGGTCCCAGAATTAATACTATAATATAATACTTAATCTAAATGGCTTAGATAACTGAAAACATAGCTTTCCTATACTGCGGTAAAAGGGACAGTGTAGGCTCAGCTAATGCTGCATTTGAAACTGCTAGGTCTGCTTAATGATCACGAAGAAGTAGTAAGTAAGTACTTTTTTTGTATTATTTCTTCAGTTTTTTTTTACAGTTTTCCCTCCAGAAAATATTATTAAACATTAAATTCTTACTTATACTTAATCAAGAACGCACAAAAAAAAATTGTCTACCTCGGGGATTGAACCCGGTTCTTTGATATTCCGTATCACGCAAGTACATATGTACCTATAGGTACACTAAAACAGGTCTGTCTGAGCTGAGAGCTGTTTTAAAGCTCAGTTTGAGTTTTTAAGAAGTACAATGATGAACCGTAAAAATGGCACTGACTCTGTCTTGGGTTAGCGTAACGTCAGACGATAAAAATACACCTAGTTAACCCAGAGTTAGAGTGTAACCCGGGTCAGTGCAAGATTGAATTATATAAAAAAAAACTGTTCACTCGGTACACTCATGACATTAACAAGTTAACTGTTTAGTTTTAAAAAACTTGAGAGAGTTAAAAAACGAAAAAGAGAGGAAATAGGTAATGTCCAAGAGTTACAAAAAAAAATATATATTATCAGATCATTATGAATCCTCATGTTAGTGACAGTGGTAAATTGAATGGTTAATTGAATGCTGAACATCTATAACTTCGATAATTTCTGTTCATTGACAAATGTATCCATCCGTTTCCAAGAAATAAAAAAAATACAGTGACAAAAGTGAAAGACAGCATAACTCGTGTTACGATGAATCTCAGCTTACTCAGCGAATGACTCAGTCGTTATTTTTAGCATCGGTCCGTTGGATCATTGGATTCGTTACCATGCTATAATCGGGTGTGTTATTCTCTTAGGTGACAGCTTTGCCTTTACGACTGTTTCAGTGTCGAAAAACAAAAAACCGGACAAGTGCAAGTCGGACTCGCGCACGAGGGTTCCGTAGAAAGATTTTAACGCTTTTCCTACTGTGATTTAAGCAAATCAGTGTTAGCAGAGCCCTGCTCCTAAGCAAAATGTACGCAGTGTGGGGTCAACTTATATTGGTCAACGAAATCTACAGACAGACATAAAAAATTAAGATTTTGAGAAATTTCTGAGTGGTTGTGCTATAAGAGCTACCTTCATACCAAATTTCAAGTTTCTAGGACAACTGGAAGTACCCTTTAGGTTTTTGGATTTCGGCAACTTGTATGAAAATAGCCTTTTTAATGACTGTATCTTTTGATTGCGTGGACTTAGAAGGCTGATTTTTTCACAGCTTCAAGGGACCGCAGGTTTGAGTATTTGACATTAATTTCAGCATGCTACCTCCATGCTTTCCAGAGGAAAAGGGTCTTGACTGGTATAATCACGCTAGCACTAGACGCTTAGAAGCCGCCGTGAATAACCTTACACGCCAGATCGGAATTTTCTCGGTAAAACAAAAGACTCTCAATCTTTCCTAGCGCTCGAAACATTTTTTTATCAACATCGACTGGTTATGACTTTTAACGTCTAATTGAATGTTTAATTTTCTAAATTCACCCCGTCGCCGCCTGTGCCCGGGACAGCCGCGGCCTCTGTTTAGTGTGCGAGGGCGCATCACCGCTCCGTTCGCGGCTAGCGGCCTGTCTTCGGCGCCCGCCGCTAATTACCATCACTTTGTCGATGTACACTATGTGTAATGTCGGCTTTTACCAAGGGCTGCTGCAAACTGTAAACACAACTTCTATTCTGAGCGTGTAGTGTCATTTTTGACACAAGAAAACGTGATCTCAATTGGAGTATGTATCTTTTTGTTTTTACGGTTTTCCCGTGAATATCAATTATGAGTACTTACTTTTAAAATACTCACTGAAACTGCAATTATAAGTAAGTACTTACTTTTAAATTACTCACTATTAAAACTGTAAAAGAAAACCAGAAAAATGCCAACTCCGGGAATGGAACCCGGAATCGCCGGAATCATTATAAATAATAATAATAAATATCATGGGACAAATTGACACCAATTGACCTAGTCCCAAACTACGCAAAGCCTGTACTATGGGTACTAGACAACGGATAAACATACTTATATAGATAAATACATACATATAAACATATTAAGCATCCAAGACCCGAGAACAAACATTCGTTTTCATTATACAAACATCTGCCCCCGCATCTGAACCCGGGACCTCAAGCTTCATAGTCAGGCTCTCTAACCACTAGGCTATTCGTCGTTATGATATGCCAATCTTGGTGTAGGGTAGGCACGCGACATGGAATGTCGAGGATCCGGGTTCGATTCCCTGGGTTGGCATTTTTCTGGCTTTTTTCCGTGTATTCATGTTTCAGTGAGTATTTTAAAAGTATACAAGTAAGTCTGAATTACTATGGGAACATTGGCAGCGCCACTAGTGGCACGTATCGACAACAAACTAGTCTCATAGTATTTTTCACTTTAACGCAAGCGCTATCGATAAACTATACCTATATATTTTAAGGCGCTAGGATCCCACGGACCAAAGGCCTCGACGCCGAAGTAGACAGTTTATATGCGGAGCATAATTTTTAAAAGATGTAGCCATTCGAGCAGCGAGGGACCCCTGATGGTATATAGGTAATCACAGCCGCCTATAGACATCCGCATTCCCTGAGGGACTGCAGATGCGTTATTGACGTCGTGTGCCTTTTGCATGAGGCCGTGTAATCAACTCCCAAAAATACGTCTCGATCGCGTTTGCGTTACGGGCGTCAAATAGTATCAGAATTGTTTGTCGATACGTGCCACTAGGGCGCTGCTAATTTGCCCATAGTATTTCTTTTATACGACGAGGAAGGCAAACGAGCAAATGGGTCACTGCCCATAGTCACCAGCAACCCCGGAGGGTTGGCAGATGCGTTGCCAACCTAGAGAGCTAAGATGAAATGCCTCTTGTGCCCGTAATTACACCGGCTGTCTTACTCTCCACACCGGAACAGCAGTTTGTTTTTATTGAAAGAGGTAGGCAAACGAGCAAACGGGTTATCTGATGGTAAGCGATCACCGCCACCCATGAGAACCAGCAGCCCCAAGAGAGTCACTAGTCCGCTGCCGGCCTTTAAGAGAACAATACACTCTTTTCTTGAAGGCCCAAATGTCATAGTTAGTTGGGAATACCGCTGGCGGGAGTTGATTCCACAATTTCACTGTACGTGGCAGAAAATGCCGACGGAAACGTACAGTAGTAGACCGCCCCTCATCAAGGAGGTGACGATGGAACTCGGATTTACGGCGCGAGGTGCGATAGTGGAAGCCAGTAGCCAGTATTAAATTGAACAGTGCAAGCACTGCTATTTAGCGGCAGGATTAGCGAGTAAGATGGTGGTAGCGATCCGGACATAAACGCAAACGCGATCGAGACGTTTTCTTGCGCCAAAAGTTACACTATAGAGGCGTTATATACCCGGCTTCGATCCTTAGCACCTTGCCGCACACATCGGCCCGACACGTCTTGCGTGGTTACACAGACACACACGCTCACAGAACCGTTACCCGATGACCTAACGCGCCGATTTCACCGCCCGCGCCGAAAACGAAAGTACATGACGATAGACAACGCGGACGGACTATACTGCCTGTACTGACACTAGTACTTAGAAAGACTCAGAATTCAAAATTCAAAAAATCATAATTTTATTCAGCAAATAGGCAGTTGAATGCTCTTTTACACGTCATTTTTTTTGAGTCTATTACCAGCGCTTTCGGAAAGACCGTGATTGCCAAGAAGAATGCGACACAAGAAACTTGGCACAAAGTATTTTTTTCTAAAAAACTGTTGCCTTAATTAACGCATTCACTACATGCGGGTGGTAGGACCTTGTGCGAGGTCCGTCCGGATCGCTACCACCATCTTACTCGCTAATCCTGCCGCTAAGCAGCAGTGCTTTCACTGTTGTGTTCCGGTGTGGAGAGTAAGACAGCCGGTGTAATTACGGGCACAAGAGGCATTTCGTCTTAGCTCTCTAGGTTGGCAACGCATGTTCAAACCCTCCGGGGTTGCGGGTGTCTATGGGCAGTGGTGATCACTTACCATCAGATCACTTGCTCGTTAGACTTCCTCGTCGTATTAAAAAAAACCGGCCAAGTGCGAGTCGGACTCGCGCACGAGGGTTCCGTAGAAAGATTTTAATGCTTTTCCCGCCTGATGGTAAGTGATCACCAATGCCCATAGACACCCGCAACCCCGGAGGGTATGCAGATGCGTTGCCAACCCAGAGAGCTAAGATGAAATGCCTCTTGTGCGCGTAATTACACCGGCTGTCTTACTCTCCACACCGGAACACAATAGTTCAAGCACTGCTGCTTAGCGGCAGGATTAGCGAGTAAGATGGTGGTAGCGTTCCGGACGGACCTCGCACAGGGTCCTACCACTCGCGAAATTGTGCTCGCTCTTCGGTTGCTTAGCAACTAATGCAGCTGACACCTATACGCTCGAAAAACATACCCCTCCTACGGCAGTCGGGGAAAGAGGTGATGATGATTAGTATTGTCCCATTCACGTCGACGGTCGACGCGGTTGCTTTCTCGCGGTCAACGGCCGCGTGACGTCACGGACAGCTGTCACCGTCGCATTTGACACGTATCGCTTTGTATAATTTATTAACCGACTTAATCGTCTATGAGCTGCGCGGGCGCGGGGAATCGAGTTGAATTATTATTTAGGGCTCCGCACTTCACGAATAGAGGGGTCATCATCACCACGCTATTGCGGTCCCACTCTCAGTGTGAGAGGGCTTGGGCTACAGTTGCAAGTGATTCCAGTTCAGATCGGGAACTTCAGATTTTAAAATAAAATCATCTTGCAGAATATTAAAAGAATGAAAGCAAGTAACAAGTTATTTCAGAGTTGCAAAAGCGCTCGGTCGATGCAACTTGTGACCAAAAGCCTGGCAGTTTTCTCTCTCAAATAATCAGCATCGCTATTCAGAGGCCCGAGTACAAATATTCGAAACCTGCGTCACGTAAAATCGAATAGTAAACGTTATCGAGTTTGTATGACGTTTGGAACAGCGCCCGCCCGTGAGCGTATTTGGAACTAAAATTTAGTATGAGGTTTCTCGATCTCGATACGATAACCGTAACGTTACGCAGCATTCGAAAAGTCGTGCTCGACCCTCTGCGAGGCAACGCTGCCAGCCTTTTGGGCACCATGCCACGGGGGCCTTATTTAGATTTAAGTAGTAGATTTAGATAGTAAAGTAACTAAGTTGAGCTGTTTCAGTGTCCGACCCTGCTGCAATAGTTGTCACCTTCGATCTTAATCCATGTGGGTGGTAGGACTTTGTGCGAGGTCCGTCCGGATCGCTGCCACCATCTTACTCGCTAATCCTGCCGCTAAGCAGCAGTGCTTGTACTATTTGTGTTCCGGTGTAGAGAGTAAGACAGCCGAGGAAATCACTGGTACAAGACGCATTTCAGCTTAGACCTCTAGGTTAGCAACGCATCTGAAAAAGCCCCGGGTTGCGGGTGTCTATGGGCAGTGGTGATCACTTACCATCAGGTGACCCACCTGTTTGTTTGCCTTCCTTATAGTATTTTTTAAGGAAATAACCGTGGCAATGAAGCTGACAAGCAGGGTGTCAATTACTAGAATTAAAGTGTCAAACATTGGGACGTTTACCTTATGTTATTCAATGAAAAAATTGTGAAATAAAATTAAATCATTTACTTATTGTCATTTTAAAATTTAGTGGTAGCTGAAGTTCGAACGTTCACGCGTTGATGTGTTTAACACGGAGATTGCAAAGTCGAAATAGAATTCGTGTTTTTTTTTTATTAGGCTTCGTACTTATAAATCCGGACAAGTGATTATTTATTAATTCAAGCCCAGCCCAGCAGGCCCAGTAAGAATTGAGAACTTCACACACACCTTAGAATTGCTTTGCAGGAGTGTGCAGGTTACCTCGCGAGATTTCCTTCACCGAAAAGCTCATGATTAATTACAAATGTAATTCCGCACATAAATTCCGAATACCTCAGAGGTGCGAGCCTTAGGGCTCGAACCCACGTCCCTCTGCTTGAGAGGCCAGGGTCAAACCACTGAGCTATCACGTATTGTTTACATTAAAATCATCTTGCAGATTATTTTTACACCCGCATAGCCTAATTAAAAAGGAAAGCAAGACAGTAACAAAAGCATAAAACCGTATCATAGTAAAGTAATTAATCCCCGTCCCCAATGTTTGACATGCAAATTCATGGTTAATTCCAGTAATTGTCAGTGTACAGAAAGTTTGTGTCCAGTAGTTGTTCCGGATCTTGATTATAAGTTAAGTGCTTGTCACCGTTATTGCTTTGAATTAGGATTGAAGGTGTCAACTATTGGGGCAGTGTCAACCACTGGCCACTGCGCATGAAAATAAAAATAAAATCAGTTGTAGTAGCTGAAGTTCGAGAGCGCACGCGTTGATGTCTATTACACGGAGATTGCAGTCGAAATAGAATTCGTGTTTTTTTGTTCATAATTCACTTGTCCAGGGATAATTCATTTTCCCCTCACTACCTCGGAAAGCCGTCTTTTATCATTTAATACAAGCGGGTAAAAACGCATTTTATCCACTAGTGGGGAAAGTAATTTGACCTTGGAGTGGAGCGTGTTCAAGTAGTTTTTAACTGATAACAAAACGTAAAACGCTCATAGTACTGGTTCGTTCTATATTAATTATCATTAAATAAATGATAAATGATTTGAGAATTTAATAAAAAATACCTACCAAATTTAGCTTTATTTAATGGTCCTAAAAATTCTAAAAGAAACATTTGTTTTTATATAATGATGTTGAATATAATTCTGAACGCACAAGTTGAGTAGATGAAATTTCAAAACGCATAGTCAGAAACTGTCAACATTGTCAACAAAAAATTTCTGACCGAGTTCCAGAGTTTTCTGTTATAATATCGTAAAAAAAATTGTGATTCCAGTGATGAAGATTTATCTTTATGAGCTGTTGTTTTGCATGTTGCGCTTTCCTCGCTACAGTGAGGTGAAAAGTTTTGTGTTACACACGGGTGCAAATGTATTTTACTTCTCGTGTGTTGAAACACTCGCTACGCTCAGGATTCTATTTTAGAACCACTCGCTTCGCTCGTGGTTCAACTATAGAATCCTTTCGCTTGCTTGTGTTTCAATTCCACACTCGCGGGTAAAATACAACTTTGCACCCTTGTATAACAAACAACTATTAGTTAGTACCGAAAAGTGACACCGGTGTGTCAAGCACGACTTGTCAAATCCTGCGTAACGTTACGGTTATCTTATCGAGATCGAGAAACCTCATACTAAATTGTATTTCCAAATACGCTCACAGGCGGGCGCTGTTCCAAACGTCATACAAAATTTCTCGATTATGTTACGCAGGTTTCGAATATTCGTACTCGGGCCTCGGTTTGTCTCATTGTAGTCATTCTCCTAAGTTTCAGCGGCGATAGTAAACTCATTAATTCACTTTCAGCCGTTTCACCGCGCCCGCGCAGCGCACGGCAGCGCGATACGAATTCATTACATACTACTAGTGGTCGCATAGTGTTTCGAAATTCGTCCGAATCCTAACTAAGTAATATTATAAATGCGAAAGTAACTCTGTCTCTCTGTCTGTTTGTTTGTTACCTGTTCACGGGAAAACCGCTGCACCAATCTACATGAAATTTGATAAGAAGATAGTTTGAATATTGAGGAATAACATAGGCTACTTTTTATTTGGGAAAATTGTACAGTTCCCGCGGGATAGCGATAACCGAAATCTACGCGGCCGAAGTCGCGGGCAACAGCTAGTAATCCATAAATTCTTAAATACTTGTTTTCGCCCGCGGCTTCGCTCCCGTGGATGAACTCCTTATCACGTGGGAATTTGACGGCCAAATAGCCTAGTGGTTAGAGACCCTGACTATGAAGCGTGAGGTCCCGGGTTCGATCCCCGGTCGGGGCAGATGTTTGTATGATGAAAACGAATGTTTGTTCTTGGGTCTTAATGTTTATTATGTATATGTATAAATATATGTAAATGAGGTTCATAGCTTCTCATTTAACTTGTCTATGGCCTTGTTCTGCAGAGTTGTCAGTTGGGTTTGAATTATTAAGACATGTGAAATGTAATGTCATACAATATAATTGAATACTTATAATAAATAGAGAATTACGCGGAATATTAGCATTAAATGTTGTTTCTCCTTTCAGGTAAAGTGTTTAGTTAATATTTTACATGATATAATGTTTGTAACATAGTGATTAATAAAAATGTTCTCCTTTCAGAGCAACACAATTTTGTTTTTGTTTCGTCGTTTCCGCAATAAATGCGAGTAATGTGATCATAAACACATTATATATATTTGTCTATATAAGTATGTTTATCCGTTGTCTAGTACCCATAGTACAGGCTTCGCCTAGTTTGGGACTAGGTCTATTGGTGTCAATAAAATTGACCCACGATATTTATTTATTTAAATATCAAAAAAAAAATCGCAAAATATCCCCTGACCTTGTCTAGTTCATAATCATAAATGTTATCTTAGCTCTCTAGGTTGGCAACGCATCTGCCAGCACCCCGGGGTTGCGGGTGTCTATGGGCAGTGGTGATCACGTACCATCAAGTGACCCACTTGCTCGTTTGCCTTCCTTGTCGTATAGAAATAAATAAAGTGAACCTCTACGCAAAATTTCAGCTTTCTAGGTCCAGTGGGTGGTTTGGGCAGAGCATCGATGAGTCAGTGAGTTAGTTAGTCAGTCAGTAGGTCTAGCACAACTCACAGTGCGACTTCTACCTCCTGTGCTGTCACTCAGAGAGTCAAGCACGACTTTACGAACGCTGCGGTCGCTGTGTAACGTAAAATCGAATAGTAAATGTTGTCGAGTTTGTATGACGTTTGGAACATCGCCGGCCCGTGAGCGCATTTGGAACTAAAATTTAGTATGACGTTTCTCGATCTCGATACGATAACCGTAACGTTACGCAGCATTCGTAAAGTCGTGCTCGACCCTCTGAATGCAACGGGACGGGTAATATAAACCTATACATCTCCAGGCTGGCACGCGCGCCATTTTGTCGCTTGTCGCTCAGTGCGTCCTTCACCGATTCCATCACTATGAAAGGGACGCACTGCGCGACAAGCGACAAAATGGCGCGCGTGCTACATGTGCTGGTCAATTAAAACGTGTTAGTAAAGTTAAGTGTTCTGGTTTTGCTGATCTAATAACTATTTTTTCCACTTGTTCCTAAAATACTGCATTTCTTTTTCTCTTCTTTATTTTCTAATGATACAGTGAGGTTTCTTTGTGTAATTCATCTGTTGTTACGTATTGTAAGAGCTAACGTAACTTGTTTTTAGAAAAAATTACTTTGTGCCAAGTTTCTTGCGGCGCATTTTCTTCGCAGGATTCTTCTTGGCAATCATGGACTCAAAAAAATGACTTGTAAAAGAGCATTCAACTGCCTATTTGCTGAATAAACTTTTGTATTCGCGCGACAAACAAAGTCGCGGCCATGTCGTGCTAGCACTAGCAATACTGGATTCGAATATTCGTAGTCGCGGGCCTTAGTACGTTGCCAAGACGCGCCGCTAGAGGCGCTGTCAATTTTCACAGTAACTGACGAGAAGAGAAGTTTTCTTGTTTCAAAAATGACACTCAGGCACTGGAATGTCTCTGTCACAGTGACTAAAACACAATTCCAAACACTGCACATGAGTCACGCAGATCGCAGATTAATTAATAAGGCCGCGGACACAACTTTCTTTTTCCTTAACCGTCAGGGACGTTTGCTGAATTATAATTGACAACGTTTCATATTTCTAAGACTATAGCCTGATAAGTTAAATTATGCTTTTAAAATTAAATACTCACTGAAACACGAGTAGATACACATAATAACCCAGAAAAATATAGCTAACCGCGGGAGCCGATCCCGGATCCTCGACATTCCGTAACTCAATGATGTCATGCCTTGATTAGATGTCTTTACTTATTCTGTTTGGAAATAGGAACACAACAGTAGTTTTAATTTTTCGCTAGGATTCATTATTAATTTATTCTTATTTATTTAGTCGATGCAGCTTGTGACCAAAGGGCTGGCAGTTTTCTCTCTCAAAGAATCAGCATCGCTATTCAGCGAGGCAACGCTGTCAGCCTTTTGGGCACTATGCCACGGGGGCCTTATTTAGATTTACTTTAGTTGTAAGTTATAGTTTATTTAGATTTAGCTTAGATTTTTAATGTCATTGTAAATTGCTTTTATTATGTAAATAAATTATATTCTAAAAGGACGTAGCTTTTAACATGAAACTACTGAGACTTAATCTTGTGAAATAAACGGATCACTCACGTATATAAGTCATACAAATATATGCCATGACCAGGGGATCGATTTTTGAATCTCATTTGGTGACTTAATTCTCACCCATGACATTGATATCACTATTTGCCAAAAGCCTTATTTTTGAATGTCATGCCCGTCTACATGCAGCTAATTTGCTTTTCTGTCGTAGAAAAACATGTCAACGTAGTGGATTGATGTTAGCTGTCACTGCCAGTGATCAAGAAGTCATGCTCAGTGATCTCGTTTACGAGTGGATGAGAATTTTAGTCACCGGTGAGATTCAAAAATACAAACTTTTTAGAAATCACTGATTTTAGTCACTGGGTGAGATTCAAAAATCGATCCCCTGGGATCGAACCCGGGAGCTCAGGCTTTGTAGTCAAGTATCTAACACGGCCTTATCTATTCGACTTCGTTTTAATATCGCATGTGTAAAGCCGCTTAAGATATACTTATCACATATCATTTAACAATCTGCAGCTGCATGAATTTTTTCCATGTTTTCTTGCAAAATTATGCAAGAGTTAATTTTCGCAAATTATTGTGTTTCGCATCAGCTGCGCCCGCCATATCGTGATGAATATGAATTCTTAATTAATATTTACTGGAATACGGCCGCTATTTACTCTACTTATTTACGTTGTAACACCTGCTTTAATCTGTTCTTAACTTTATTCCGTTATGGTTGCCTGGTAGAGATCGCTCTGTAGTGATAAGGCCGCCCATTGCTACCTTGTATTTTCTTTGTGAATTATTTCTTGTTTTGCCTGTTATGTGGTGTTCAATAAAGAGTTATTGTATTGTATTGTATTTTATTGTATTGTATTGTATTGTGTTTTAAACTTGCTCCCATCATTCACACCATGACGGCTCCCACTTGGACATTAATTACCAATGTCGATGTTATAACGTTAGGCGTACTCCCGCGCAGCTGACGCGACATAATCGTTGTGAAAGTTCGCCGATAAACATTATGCAAAGTTGTCGTAAAACCTGATATAAATGCTTGTAAGTATACGTAGTCCACGATTGACGGTCGATAACTATACATATATTGTTATGCGAGACGTGCGCCTAGCAACAGAAATTTTAGAGGTTGAATCTTGACGTAAAATCAGGAGAGTGTATCAGATAGACGTACCAATGCGTAGCAACTGAATTTAAACTAAGGTATTTTTGTGTAAACTTGTATGAGGAAAACATAACACGTGTATGTACATACATGTAAGTAGCTAACGATTAGATGTTATATGCTTATGCAAGACATGTACCTACTTACATATTTTTTAATTTTTCCAGTTAGTCTTCGAATTACCGACAAACGTGTGTGGTAATTTGACCGTTAATTAAAATGTTCAAATAGGTACCTAAACGGAGTATACTCTGCAGGAACTATGTTTTCTCCATTTTAGAGTATTATATAGGCTTCACGCGCGCGGACAAGCAATTATAGGTGATTAGGTCATTCGGAGGTGACTTAGTATCCCTTGATGTTTGACATTATGTCAGTCTAATGACAGATAATGAGAGAGGCCAGCATTTTGTCAGCGCTGAACAGGTGCGTGGCCTATCTTTAATGTTTTATATTACGCTGTGATAGGCTAATGGTTTGACCTATGTCCTCTCAAGCAGAGACTTGTGGGTTCAAACCCTCACACCTCTGAGTTTTTAGTCATTTATGTGCGGAATCAAATTTGTAATTAATGATTGATTACATGAGCTTTTCGGTGAAGGAAAACGTCGTGATAAAAAGAAATTCAATGATGTGCGTGAAGTTCCCAACCCTCACTGGGCCCGCGTGGGAACTATAGCCCAAGCCTGAGTCTGAGAGAGAAGGCCTGTGCCCACCAGTGGGACGTAAAACAAAGGCTGGTGATGATATAGAATGGGTATCTTTAAAATTGATACCTTGGTAGCGACTAAAACCAGTCGAAGCGCGTCGCCAAGCTGACTCTACATCTCGCTGGCCGCCACCACGTCTGTGCCCTAAGCACGACTTGTCGAATCCTGCGTCACGTAAAATCGAATAGTAAACTATAACGAGTTTGTATGACGTTTGGAACAACGCCCGCCCGTGAGCGTATTTGGAACTAAAATTTAGTATGAGATTTCTCGATCTCGATACGATAACCGTAACGTAACGCAGGATTCGACAAGTCGTGCTTAGGGCACTGCAGACTTTCTCCGCTGCCAACTGACGCCGTCATCAATATTGAATCATCGGAGATTTTAATGATGTGGCTGTGATTGATTGTGTTGGCTTACATAGTGACGTTATGATAATACCACATGTCGTGTATGTAATTCGTTGTTTACGAGCCGATGTCATGTCACGAAAGTTATGCCATCAGTTTCTTAGGGTTCCGTAGATCAGTCACAGCATTTCTCAATAATCTATCTCTAAATTAAATCTGCCCAAAAAGGCTGGCAGCGTTGCCTCGCTGAATAACGATGCTGATTCGGGTTTGAAACCTTGGGTCCATGGGGTCCCGGCGCTTATATGCTGGCAGCGTTACCTCGCTGAATAACGATGCTGATTCGGGTTTGAAACCTTGGGTCCATGGGGTCCCGGCGCTTATATGCTTATTTCAGAGTTGCAACAGCGCTTAGTCGATGCAACTTGTGACTTGGCTGGCAGTTTTCTCTCTCAAAGAATCAGCATCGCTATTGAGCGAGGCAACGCTGCCAGCCTTTTGAGCACCATGCCACGGGAGCCTATTTAGTTTTAAGTTTTAGTTTAATTAGTTTTAGCTTGGATTTAATGTCTTTGTAAATTGCTTTTATTATGTAAATAAATTCACTTTTAATTACTGTTCCAATGTATTCAATTTTGCCGTCTAAGTTCACTTACTGTCGGTAGGCTTACTGTCTGTCTGTGAGGGGATGGAAGGCAATCTACAGATAACAAATTGTTGGATTTTATACTAATTGAATTCGTCAGTAGATCAAAACGATCTATAGACAGACTGAATATTAGGAACGGCAATCTACATTTGACACGGAAAAAACCGGCCAAGAGAAGAGTGTCCGACACGCCCAGGATAGGGTTCCGTGCCGTTACGAAATCCTGGCATGCATATAGATCTAATTTTAATAGGTATTTTTTAAGGTTTCGTAAACAAAAAGGTATTTGAGCTTAGCCGCGGACAGGCGGAACTACGAGGGTTCCTTGATTAGTTGACTAAGAAACCCCAAAAAGCTTTCAGTCAGTTACTTAAATGAATATCAATTTTTTATATGTATTTATCTATTTAAGTATGTTTATCCGTTGTCTGGTACCCATAGTACAGGCTTTGCCTAGTTTGGGACTAGGTCAATTGGTGTCAAATTGTCCCATAATATATTTTTTTTTAATTTTAATTGCAGCCATGTCTATCTCAAAATTGGGTTTAGTATCCACGCCTCCAAAAGCAGACCTAACCACCGATCAATAACCTACTGACACTTACAGAGTTTTGAATGGGGCGTAATTTCACGTTTTTGGCATCATTTGAGTTCACTTACTCTTTGAGAGTGTCTAGTGTAATCGACGACCAACGAAATACGTTTCGATCGTCACTTTAGCGTGATAAATACTATGAGTGACCCGAGCACGAACATTCTAATCCTACGTAACGTAATCGAGCATGTAGTAACGTTATTAACGTTAATTTCTGCCACCTAAATAATCGGGGAACATACATTAAAAAAAACCGACGAATTGAGAACCTCCTCCTTTTTTTCAAGTCCGTTAATTAGCATCTTAATCTTGGTTTCCGCATGTACTCTGGTTGTCTGTAAGAGATAAGACCACCTATTGTCTACCATACCTGTTCTTCTGTAATCTCCTTGTACTGTTCCGTGGTTTTCAGTAAAGTATTGTATTGTTATCGACAAAATACATATTAAAATTTACGGGGGGGGGGGGGGGGGCTGTTCCAAATGTCATACGTGTCAACAACGCTCCATTACGTTGCGTTAACATTCGAATATTCGTGCTCAGGGCACCAGAGAGTTGAGCACGACTTTACGAATGCTGTGTAACGTTACGGTTATCGTATCAAGATCGAGTAACCTCATACTAAATTTTAGTTCCAAATGCGCTCACGGGCGGGCGCTGTTCCAAACGTCATACAAACTCGACAACGTTTACTATTCGATTTTACGTGACGCAGAATTCGAAAAGTCGTGCTCGAACCTCTGTAGATCGGAGGCGGCACCGGCGCCGTGCGTTATGGCGGCTAACGGTGCTGGTACCGCTCCCCTAGCGGCCGAGCACACACGGCTGATAAAGTACCACTTACGCTACTATACCCAATGATATTATAAGTAAAGATACGTCATATGCTCACAAGACAATCGAAAAACATGTTCAGAACATTTAGACATTTGCGCGCAAGTTTGGACCTTTATTCGAGAGCGACTGAGGCCAAAGAGGCTACATTTGTAGCCTTTTCTGCGCTTCATTTTCGGCGTGCTGATAACATTATCTAACTCTTTTTAACCGATTTCAAAAAAGGGAGGAGGTTCTGCGTTCCACTATATGTATTTTTTTACCTAATAGGTACTATGTACTTAATAGGTATCAAAAGCCGTGATAGCCTAGTGGTTTGACCTATCGCCTCTGAAGTAGAGGGTCGAGGGTTCAAACCCCGGCTCGCACCTCTGAGTTTTTAGGAATTTATGTACGAAATCACATTTGTAATTTACCATGAGCTTTTCGGTGAAGGAAAACATCGTGAGGAAACCTGCACACTCCTGCGAAGCAATTCAATGGTGTGTGTGAAGTTCCCAATCCGCACTGGGCCCGCGTGGGAACCATAGCCCAAGCCCTCTCATTCTGAGGCCTGTGCCCAGCAGTGGGACGTAAATAGGCTGATAATGATGATGAATAGGTATCATTTCCGCAGCAATATTATTAGAGCACTTTGTCACTACTATACTCCCAGCCAGTCTGAACAATTTACCTATAGCACATGGGGGCCAACTGCCCGTCGCCTATGTAAAGATTTGTCGACACGCCTAATGGAAACCTCAGGGGACATTACAAGCGGAAGTCTCTTTCTAGCAAATGATGACAGAATGAGACTTCCACTTGTAAATTGTAACTTGTAGTTTAAAACACGGCCCAGAGGGCTGGCCACTATTTCGCACAACGTATCAGTATCGCTATAATACAGCGTGGTAATACGGCCAGCCTTCTGGGCACCTTGCCCGTTGACGGCGATATAGGCCAATTTTTTCACCTTTAGGTTAAGTTTTAATATGTTTTTCTTTGGTTTTATGTTGATGTTATTTAATAAACCTATAGTAACTTCACAGGCCAATGCCCGTAAACTGGAGTGTTTACATTACTCTAGAATTGGTGAAGCTCAAGTTGAACCGTTGTTGCCAATTAGGGAAATTCACATGTACATATATACTGCTCTGGTAAACATAAGAACCGTAGAAGGTTAGATTATTATCACTCGTATTTTTAGAAAACATTCGCTTTCCGAATTTTAATTATCTAGTAGGTAGTAGGTAGGCATTCTCTCATTCATATTTATTTTATGAAAATAACTTTATTGCAGTTGTTAAATTTGGGATCAAAGCAGTAAGACGAAAAAACTTTATACCTAATACAATTATTGTATTTCGACAATGTAAATTTAGATAAGTATATGTATACTTAACTTTGTTAAGAACATGTTAAGAAACAATTAAAATTTAGTATATGAAGGGTCACGCACTTCATTTCCCTGACAGTCTTGACATATGAAGGGTACACGGAAAGAACACTAAGTAGTCACTTTTTTTTAAAACGAGATTTTCATCTCAAAATGTAGAGCACTCAATAGACTATAAGTTACCACTCAGTTACAGATATAAACACGTATGTTTCTTGTCTTTTTTATCACTTTAAAAAAGATGTATATATGAAAATTATATGGATAATTACAACAACGTTCCAAACTTTCAAATCGCGATAACTCAAAAAGTTGCTAAGGTGACTAGACATGTCCTTTCCTTGTACTCTTAATCTTATTACATAAGGGTTGTGTTTATATGTATATGTACGTATTATCCTGAACAAGATCTGCGATCAATAATTACGACTAGATGTCGGGGTAGAGCGTCAAAACGCACGGCAAATATTGAAACACTTGCAGATGAGCTCTTATTTAGGTATTGCATGCAAAACTGCACGTTATTGTAACCGGTTAAGGATTAACTGCATAACATAATAATCAATAGTAAACTCATATACTGACACTGCATATTTGCCATGTTTTGATTTTACTTCGTTTTTGTTTGTGACCCGTTATCTAGTTTACAGATCCAAGGTTTTTTTAGTAGGTACTTATTATGTACTTATAACAGTTATAACATACAGATTATGACAATAATAAAAACAGAATGGCTACAGTTGAGCCTATACAGGGTGGAAAGTTGAGATGGGGCAGTAAGGGTAGCTACTAGATCACTTGCTGCTACGCGAAAATGCTCTCAGGAGACCTTTACTAACTTTTTAAGTGATGACAATCGACATTCACAGATTTTTGATAAAATGTACAGTCATCGAGAAAATCGTCAGATTTGACTTTTTTTTAATGCCAATCGGTCCCATTTCTATCAAGGATTAAAATACTCTTTGAGGCCAACTGAGGTTAGAGTCGCAGCATGAACCACTAGAGCTACATTCACCCAACGGTCGTGCCTAAATAGGCGCTAGCTTACAGTACAGTATGTGCTGGTGCCTTCTGGGGAGTAAGGTGTAAGTGTACGTATCTACGTACGTCATGCTCTAGGCAAACGTTTTTTCTTACACTAAATTTTCATTGCACATTTATTGCAATATGTGTACTTGTGTCACCATCATCATCATGTCAGCCGAAAGACGTCCACTGCTGGACGTAGGCCTCCCCCAAGGCTCTCCACTCAGACCGGTGTTGTGCTTTCCGCATCCACCGCAATCCCGCGATCTTCGCCAGGTCGTCGCTCCATCTTGTTGGAGGCCTACCGACAGCTCGTCTCCCGGTCCGCGGACGCCATTCGGGAACTTCTGACCCCATCGGCCATCAGCCCTGACCACTGCCACTTAAAAGTTTCGTAATTCTACGAGTAGTTGTGTACGGTTTGCTAATTGCGGATGATGGTACACAAGGTATTATGAAGAGGTCAATGATGGTTGCTCATGAGTCGCGTAGGGACTTATAGGTACTTGCGAATCAGTACGACGAGTGTCAGAATGATGGGATCCTTGGACACCAGAAGCCAATAAGATCGTCAGGGCACCAAAGATGGTGCTTCATAGAAATTAAGAAGGAAAAGAGGGCACCACAGCAATCTTGTCCAGAGCGCCGTTATAGCTGGCTACTGCCCCTAATACCATAAGGTTAGCACGCATGACACGACATGAGACGCGGTTTCGAGCCTTTTCTATCGCGACTGAATATTTTCCTCGCCTAGACTTACTACAGGGTTGAAGTCAGGAATATACTTAGAGGAAACATACTAGATAAGCTACCCAACTTAGAAATGTTGAAAAACCCGCGACATTTTCATTTCAAACTTCAATATCTCGAAAACGGTCAAACAGATTTTTCTCAAATTTAGTTAAATACCACCGCTAGAAAACCTGCTTTCAAATAAATGAAACCGCATCCAAATCGGTTCACCCGTTTAAGAGCTACGGTGCCACAGACAGACACTCATAACGGTTAAACTTATAATACTTACCCCTCTTTTTGCGCCGGGGGTTAATAAAACTTAACAGAGACTTAAAATGAGACTTAACTTAAAATGAGACTTAACTTAAAACAGGCCGACCACTCAACAATGAGGACGTAAATAAAGTTTCTCACGGTCGACCCAAATTCACGGCCTATTTTTATTTATTTATGCCGAGAGAAAGTACTCACCAGACAGGAAAGAGCTCGCAAACGACTCATCTTGGCACAAGCGCGGCGACAGCGATGCGACCAACACTAAGACACTGAGACGAGCTGTCATGGTGGACTGTCAAATGTCAAACTGTCACTGTCACTGGCGCATGGCGGGGCGACCGGGCGCTGCGTCGCGTGCTGGCTAACTGAGTGAAAGAAAGGCGTTTCGATGCCTGCGTGCAAAGAGTGGGCGCCGAAGAAAGTTGAGCTTCGTAGGTGCGCAGTGTGAGCCTCATAGAGGGTCCGTGGTTTAAAGGTAGCTTTGCTCGACATAAACGTCCGATTTTAAGCAATGAGCGTTCCCAGAGCTAAAATATTTCGTATTCATTGCCAGAAATGTACAATACAATACAATACAAATATTCTTTATTGAAAACCACAAAACAGTACAAAGAGATTACAGAAAACAGGTATGGTAGACAATAGGCGGCCTTATCGCTTAAAAGCGATCTCTTACAGACAACCAAAATACAGAAACCAAGATGAAGAAGCTAAATTAGGTGGCAGAAATGAACAGAAAGGAGAAACTTAAAATTAACAACAACTTAAATTAAATTAATAACCACAGATAAATATACTACATAAATAAACATATACCTACATATACAATACATACACTACTTATAAAAAACATGAGTGAAAATGTCAAAAAGGCCACAGGTGAAAAGCATTTCAAAGGACTAGATATAACAGAGACAGTAAGAATCGAGATGGACCAAAGACAGAAACAAGTTATAAGTAATTAATGTAGTAAGTATTCGAAAATAATACCCCAGAAAGCACTGTAACTATTTTTAAAATGAACCGAAATTACAATCAAAAATTTTAAACAATCCGCCTTAACGCAGAATCCCCCTCCCCTTGCTACTCCCATAAACGCATCCAAATAGTTTTTAACCCCCGACAAAAAAGAGGGGTGTTATAAGTTTGACATGTGTATCTGTGTGTGTCATCATAGCTCCCAAGCGGGGGGACCGGTTTCGATGCGGTTTTTTTCAGTCGAAAGCTATTTAAACGAGATGGTTCTTAGCTAAGTTTCATTAAAATCTGTTCACCGGTTTTGAAATATTTAACTTTGTAATGACAATGTCGGGGGTTTTTCAACTTTTCTAAGTTGGGTATTTAATTTGAAAAAATAAAATTCCTACGTAATTAGGTACCCACTACTACTACTACTCTTGACGCACACTCACACAAAGTATTGACGCTGCTAATATTAATTTGCGAGTGGCAGAGAAAAGCTGTCAAAGATGTAATGAACGACTTCTGTTTTACGCTTGTATGCTAAGGTCACTAAACTTACAAAGTCTGATGTAAAAGTTTGTGTAAATAATGATTTTCTGACTTATATCGTTCTAGGTCTATCCTCACCACTGATACACAAAAATAATGAAAACATTCGGAAAGTGTCACTTTTTCTATCATTCCTAATTTATAAATAGACTAGGTATACTAACTAACTTCGAAATGTGCAAGGATCTTTACGCATCAATACTAATTTCACATAAGGTAAGGCGTAAACGACTAGGCAGCCAAGCTTTTTTAATCTTCCTGTACCGCGTCTGCGCATTATTCTTCGGTCAAATCATCGCTTAACGGCAAACTGCTCGAAGAGTTGATCTGCCAGTTATCATAGCAATATTCATTAGACAAGAAAAGAATGAGGCTCGGCCCAGAGTACAGCTTTATTAGACTTTTAACGTTATTTAAACTATTTATACTAAGTATTGATAGAACGTAAGTATTACGACAGTCATAACCATAAGTCATTTATATTATCATCAGATCATCACCTTATGACAAGAAAGTTGATTTGTAGATCTTAAGGAATAGAGATTCTGAATAATCGCGTGGATATGTAACTGGATACAACGTCTCTCTGTGGAACCTTATCACAGTCGTTTTATATAATGATTTAAGTATGTTATTGTTAGGTTTATCAATGGTAAATTGTCTTCGACGATACAAGTACTGGTGTTAAGTGCTCAATACTAAAACTAACTTAACAAAAATAAAACAATAGAAAAAATTCTAAGTATCAATCTCTCGGTCCGAATTTTAATTTTGTTCCTGTCGGGTTTGAAACTTTGGGTCCATGGGGTCCCAGCGCTTACAAGCTTATTTCTGAGTTACAAAACCGCTTAGTTGATGCAAGTTGTGACCAAAGGGCTGGCAGTTTTCTCTCTCAAAGAATCAACATCGCTATTCAGCGAGGCAACGCTGCCAGCCTTTTGGGCACTATGCCACGGGGCATTTAGATTTAATTTAGTTTTAAGTTGTAGTTTATTTAGTTTAAGCTTAGATTTAATGTCATTGTAAATTGCTTTTATTATGAAAATAAAACTGACATTTGACAATCTAAATTTGGACCCTTGGGTAGGGTGCCCATTACGCAGGCAGCATTCCCGCGCTGGATAGCTATGGCAAGTCTTTGAGCGAGAAAGCTACCTGCGCGAGGGTCACCTGTTGCCTCCCTCAGGCGCTTGCGTATGGCTCCGTGGAGCCCACAAGCGCCCTTGCTTTCACGAACCGAGTATCTCAACACTCGATAGTACAGAGCGCCGAGACACTCATATAGAGAGACCCGAGCACTAAGAGGTCGCTTTTAAGCGATAAGCGATCGCCTATTTTCTATCTTGCCTGTTTTTTTGTAATCTCCGTGACCTCCTTGTACTGTTTTGTGGTGATCAATAAAGATTATTTGTACTGTATTGTATTCTCTCGTACACTACCATAGATTACCCTAATACATTTCTAACTGACCTAAGCACATTATTAACTCGTAATGGCCGAACAACGGCTTCAGTATGAATGAATGATGGAACAGGTTTCGCGGTACCGTTGTCAATGGCATATTTGTAGGTGCCATTGCCAACGTGCCTTAATCCAACTAATATTACTTATAAACGCAAACGTTTGGATCTTACTCGGTTAAAAGTAAAAATAAGTAGTACAGTCAAGTGCAAAAATATGGGTGCATTAAACTTACTCAAAACTATGTCTTGGCTCTTATGTCGGCGAATTAAGGTTGTGGTACTTAACTATTGTTGTTCATCATCATCATCAGCCTGGGCACAGGCCTCCTCTCAGAATGAGAGGGCTTGGGCTACAGTTCCCACGCGGACACAGTGCCGATGTGGAACTTCACACACACCATTGAATTGCTTCGCAAGAGTGTGCAGGTTTCCTAAAGATGTTTTCGTTCACCGAAAAGCTCATGATAAATTACAAATGTACCTACCTAATTTCGCACATGAATTCCGAATAACTCAAGAGGTGCGAGCCGGGATTTGAACCCACGACCTTCTGTTTGCTTGAGAGGCCATAGGTCAAACCACTAGGCTATCACGGCTTTTCCACCACAACTACAGTTGTTGTGATGGATTAATTCGATGCATCATATTTTTGCACTTGACCGTATGTTTTATAACTTAAACTAAAAACAAAACGATTAACGATACAATAAGTCTCTACTTATAAGTAACAGAACTTTACGAGCGGGTGGTCGCTGTTCTGATAAGCTAGCTGTCATTGACCTCGTCACTTCCCAACCAGATATTAAAATAAAATAAAAACAATATTTAACATCCTTGGCCATCCTGCGCATGCGCGTACGACGTCCACATAACGGTTTGATGTTACTTAGACTATTGTTATACAGAATCAGAATTAGGCATAAAAACGCATCTCTGTGTTCCTCGTAATTTATGTGTGTACATTTTGTACAGGGGCAACGTTTTTCTGCAGTATGTGGCCGGCAACTATTGCTGTCTGACCCTTATTATGAAAGCTAGACAAAGACTCCTATAGTTGCCGGCCACATACTGCAGTAATAACCTAACCTAACCAACTTACAAAAGTTGAAAAACCCCTGACGCTATCATTTCAAAGTTCAATATTTCAAAAACGAGTCAACCGATTTTAATGAAACTTGGCTAAGATCCATCCCGATTACACTAGCTTTCGATTAAAAAAACCCGCATCAATCAATCAATCATTTATTTCCAAGAATATGGTACAATAAAAGTTAGTAAATGTGTTAGTTCAGCATATTCTGCCAGCATTGGCGTAGAAATGTTTCTGGGTACAGCGTATTAATTATAACATTTATATATATTTTGGACATCATAATAAACAATAATATATTTAGTTCAAAGGTATAACACATTTTGTATTATTTTACTATGCATTATAAATATTTAATAGAATACATTTCCCCCAAACTGCTTATTATTTAAAAATTCAGTAACAATAAAAGCATCAAAATCGGTCAATCCGCTTGGGAGCTATGATGCCACAGAGACAGATACACAGTTACACAGGTCAAACTTATAACACCCCTCTTTCGTCGGCGGTTAAAAATATAGCTCGTTTAGAAGCCCCATAATTTATCACGAGCTTTTCGGTGAAGGAAAACATGGTGAGGAAGACTACACTACAAACTCCTGTGAAGCAATTGAACGCTGTGTGAAGTTCCCAATCCGCACTGGGCTCGCGTTGGAACTATAGCCCACGCTCCCTCGTTGTGGGAGGCCTGTGCCCAGTGTGGGACGTAAATAGGCTAATGATGATGATGATGATTTTTGCTGGGCTACGTAGAGAAAGTCTGGTTAGGTTTTTTTTATCTGACAGAATTGTACAAAATACTCTCTGGAAGGTATCGTGACCAGCGCCGGCGCATCTTTGACAGGATCAAGAAAAGACGCGGTTAGTGAGGTCAGTCACCTTTTCTTAAAAATAAACTTTATCCCATACCTAATACTTAATGCCATAACTAAGTTAGCTTTAGTGTATGGTTGTAAGCACGTATTCCCGGAATTAGTCATATTCTCTCGTTTTCTGTGTATTCTTGTTTTAGGAAGTATTTTAAGATTAATAACAGGCATAACATTTTTTTTTCTTTTGCTAAGTTGATAATGTCTGCTATGTGAATAAATAAAACCTCAAACTTAGAAAACATATTTCGTTTAATGTGAACAACAAAACCTTAACTTACAGCTAAATATTTACATTTCACAATGTTACCGCAAATGCAGTGCTTGTCAATGTTCTGTAAATGACAGTCGCTTACAGAAAATCATGGCATCCACAATCCGACAATAAAAATTAGTACAGACACTTTGAAATTTGAACAAAAGAAAACTTTTGGTACCAGGGCAACACCCCTTAGTTCGAAATTCGAATTTTGTATCAACATGCCCGCTTAACATGAAAGCGAGAGGGACGGTTAGACACGAACTTCGAATTCCGCACTTCGGAATAAGGGCTCAGTATGGTAAGGTTGTTACCATTTAAACTATAAGGGCAACTTACACGGATGTTTTAGATTTTAAAAGGTGTAACCACATGAAATTAAATTGTCAAATTAAGGATTAAGGGCCCTCATTCAATGCTACTCCTTACTCTTTATTGCCATATTCTATCGTTATACAATTACATTTTACGAATTGTCCTGTATTCGATTCAATAACATAAAAAAAATAACATTCTTCCGAAAAAATTACAACATACAGCTGTAAATGTTGCAAAGAAATGAACAGAATACAGTCAGTGGCTATTTTCTGTGCATTATCTTCTTAACTGTCATACTGGCACTTCACTTGGCTGCCTTTGACAAATTTTGTTCCATCTGTTACATTTCCAAATACAGAAAAGTGACGTGCCACCCATAATAGAATACAAAACATTACACGTACGACTTACGTTTCTTCGAATCCAGTATTCTCTTATCACAAAATTAAATGTACTTACACACACTTTTTCATTAATGATTTATCACAAACATTGACTTAACAACACCATGGACGTCGGGTTAGCGCTTGAAAACGTCCGAACCAAAATACCACTAACCGAGCATCAGTAATTCTTAATTTTTTGGAATCAGTCAGTCTTAGTTTAGTAGAACGACAGCGCTATGACTGACAGCGAAAAATGCCGTGTTGTACTGGGACACATTTTTCGTGAATTTTGTACCAGACCCAAATTCCATGGTGTTAGCAAGTCAAAGATCACAAACGAAAATCTTTCAAACTTAACTTAAAACTGAACTTACACTTTACAGTCATTTCATTAGTTGTTGACTATAATCCACTTTTTAATTTTTAATGGTGTTCATAGAAGACAAGTTATTATACAAAACATACAGTATTCAAGATGAGTAAGTTTCTTTGTTGCTGAACATTTTATTTATAACAATTTTTTATTTGCTAACAGTAGTCAGCTGCAGAGAAATGATACCCCCTGGTAATGGCGGTTACCACTCCAGGGGGTACTTTTTCTCAGCAGCAGCCCATGTCTGATAATTCATCATCCTAACTAATATTACAAATGCAAAAGTAACTCTGTCTCTGTCTGTTTGTTACCTTTTCACGGGAAAACAATTGCACCAATCTAGATGAAATTTGGTAAGATAGTTTGAATATTCAGGAATAACATAGGCTACATTTTATTGGGGAAAATTATACAGTTCCCGCGGGATAGCGATAACCGAAATCTACGCGGACGAACAACAAGTAGCTCCATAGATGTGCTGAATTTCAGATCAATCTTACCACTCAGTAGGTAGTCCAAAATAAAAAAATAAAGCTAAATTGAAGCTTGCAATAAAGAGGTGTACTATCAAAATGCGACAGTAGATTGATGTGGCATTTTGGACAGGTTTATTCACATGAGCTGGCATGAATGGATTGAATGAGTGAACGAAAATATCTATGTGTCACATATTTAGATACGCTGCACACACACATGGAACTGACAGGCTTCAGTCATTGTCATTTGCTTAAAAATGTCTAAGTGACATTAGTTTCTTTCTTTCTATGCTCTTGTGAATCAACCTGTACAATTATGTACTTTAATTAATTTATTTATTTAATGACTGAATGGAAAAAACTTAGCTCAACTGATCACACGGACCAACCACCAAATGTCAGGGCGAACGTTTCCGAATCGCATATGCTCATTTGCACCTATAAATCTTATTAGCCACCAATCGCGGCTAAATTTCGACCAGATGACAAGCGCCATGACAAGCTATGAACCAATCACGACGCATTCCCCCGGCTCGCTCACCGCGGCTTTTTTCGTAATTAGTTTCCGAGTAACTTATAGAAGATGCGGTGTCCAGAGGGTGGTTGGTCCGTGACTGATCATGATCAAAAATGTGTAGCAATAGCAATACTGCCACGATGACAGCATACTGCCGCATATCAATACACAATAATGTCATTTAAATAAGAAGGCATGTCAATGTGTCCGTAGACAGATGAACCTTCATTTTTGTCATACTATAAAAACAGCGCTTACTTTTAACATGAACAACATCAGCAGGAGGTAATTTAAATTAACAATATAGGCCTAACTAATCAAGTATAATATTTTTGCCTTCTATGCCATCCCGTTTAGACCGACACAGTGGGAGAGAGAGCACCATCCAGAGGGTCGAGCACGACTTTACGAATGCTGCGTAACGTTACGGTTATCGTATCGAGACCGAGAAACTTCATACTAAATTTTAGTTCCAAATACGCTCACGGGCGGGCGCTGTTCCAAACGTCATACAAACTCGACAACATTTACTATTCGATTTTATGTTACGCAGCATTCGTAAAGTCGTGCTCGACCCCTCTGCTCATTTGCTTGGTATGTAAGAAGAATAGTTAACTTTTAGATTAAAGACAGAACAAACAGGTCACAGATTTATTGCATGTCTATAATCCAGACATCTCTCCCCTGTCTCGGGCCTAACTAATCAGTTCACTTCACTTCGCACTTTCATTCACTTAGCACATCACAGCACTGTCACTCGGTGTCCATCGCGTTCTTCATGTAGGTGTCAAGCTCGGCGTCGAGCGCCGTCCTGGTGGCCGCCATGTACACGTCCAGCTGGTGGTCCAGCTCCTCCTTGGTGGGCACCGGCTTCGGGGCCTGGTTGCGAAGGATGCCACCTGGAAAAAAGTTTAAGAAGTGACAAGACTGACGCAATGTAACAGACAAACAAAAAATACAGTGTTCCGCAGTTAGATCAAGAATAGTATTATTGTATGATACGTCTTCATCATCACCAGCCTTTATTACGTCCCACTGCTGGGCACAGGCCTCCTTTCAGAATGAGAGGGCTTGTATAGTTCACGGATTGGGAACTTCACACACATCAATTGAATTGCTTCGCAGGAGTGTGCAGGTTTCCTCACGATGTTTTCCATCACCGAAAAGCTCATGATAAATTGGAAATGTAATTCCGCACATATATTCCGAAAAACTCAGAAGTGCGAGCCGGGGTATGAACCCACAACCCTCTGCTTGAGGCCATAGGTCAAACCATTAGGCTATCACAGCTGTGGTACATAGTACTGTTTATTCAGGGTAGTAAATATAAATACGAAATTAAGAACCCAGACCATTAGTGGTCCAAAGTCACAGGCTTTAACTGGCCAATGTTTATAATTCCCGTTCTTCTCTCCCTGTGTACTCATAGAATATAATATTTTCTCATCACTTTTAAGGGGAAATTAAATTACATAACAAAAATTGTAAAATAGTAAACTTCACATCACTTGACCAAACCTGTGATCTGGACCTGTTCACACGCAGACCTCAAGTCGCGGAGGAACAAATTAATACTCTCAGTTCATGAATATGAACCTCAGCAAAATACAGCAAAAGTTAGCCATTGGGCCCGAGGGTCGAGCACGAGTTTTCGAATCCTGCGTAACGTTACGGTTATCGTATCGAGATCGAGAAACCTCATACTAAATTTTAGTTCCAAATACGGTCACGGGCGGGCGCTGTTCCAAACGTCATACAAACTCGATAAAGTTTACTATTCGATTTTACGTGACGCAGGTTTCGAATATTCGTACTCGGGCCTCTGTTACGTCTTCTCCCGACTGCTGCCAGCCTTACCTCGCCCCCGGCCGCGGGCGGCGCCCCGGCCCCGCGGCGCGCCGCCCGCCCCGCGCCCGCGCCCCCGCCCCGCCCGCTGCGGCGCCCGGCTTACGTGGACGAAGTTTACGCCACCCCTGGAATTACAGGTTAAAACGTTCAACATTTCTACAGTCGCATAGGCAACGCTTACTTATTTCGCAATGCTTATCTTGCTTATGCTTTCTTTATACATATTGTGACATATAATTTTTAATCCCCTTAGCGTTTAAATAAACGCTCAACATTTTTGACTGCATGGGACTCCGTCCCTTATTCTTTTCAAAATCTGTTTAAAAATTTACTAGCAATGTCAGTGTTACTATAGGGCAATTCATATGTTTACATTCATGCGTTTTTTAAATCATTTGGTCTATTTTATTAGCTGGAGTGTTTGAAAATTCCCTACCAAAAATACGTAAGTACTAGTGTTCCATTATTTTAAAATTAAAACGGCTTCGTTGTCTTTTGCAAATTTCGTCACCTCCAACGCGATTTTGGTCGCGTATGGCAAGGTCTAAGGAAGTGTCAAATATCAACTTTCATGACACCGGCATTTCACCCGCCTGACTTTCCACCTGACCTTCGCCTGATAAGTACCACTTCTTTGGAAGTAACGAACGCCCTGAGCCTCCTAGCGAATGCGACGCTAAATGTCGCACGCATAACCAACTCAAGGGAGTGCAAAGAGACCCCCAAAGGGTTGACAGACGTCATCGCGAGCCTGGCCAGCTGAAGCGGGACTATCATTCCCCTTTGGGGGTTTTTTTTTTCGTTTCCTGGACTACTCCTGGTGTCTTCACCCATATTTTTCGGCCTTCACCTGTTGCTGCTCTGCCGGTCCTGATGTCCGTTCTTCCTTGGACTCTGCGGGTCGCTCCCTAGCAGACTCCAGATTAACGGGTACCCTTTCCGCCAGACGAGGTACATATTTGAGATTTTATAACTTACTTGGTCCAGTCGCCGTCTCGACTGGTGGCGCCCTTTACTTTTTATATTTCGGGTTTTACCTACAAAATTTTTAAAAGCAAGCAAAAGTCATCGACTGAGATAGACCCCTTACAACCCACCAGCTCTCCTAATTTTGTAAACGAGCTAGCCGAGAGCCAAATTGCCTTAATAAATTACTATTGACCACTTTCCTTGTTTGATTTCGTAATCCTGGTGTTGATAGGCACCCCCGAAGTCAAAAGTGTCACAGCGGCAGCCCATCGTGTGGCTTTAGTAAGGGTCCAATTACTATGTCGATATAGCTATGGTAATCTTCGGCTGATGCTTTTGCTTGTTTTCTTGTAACTACATGATTAGATTGTTGTTCTGAATGGTTGGGACTTGTGAAAAGTGTTAATTTATGGTGATTTGCTCATATTTAGTGTTGAGTTTGTAATCAACTTTATATAATTTTTTTTTCCTATATAACTTGTGGGTATGCTTAAAATAAGCCACCATTTTGTGTAACCAAGTCACCCTTAACATTTATAGCAAGTTCTCAACTTATTCTTAATTGGTTATTCTTACTTTAAGGATATTACTTATTTTAGTTTCAAGTTACTTCTTTTGTTGAACAATTGTGAACAAACCTGTTGCTTGTTGTGAACATATTAAACTTTGTTGTGAAACCTTTTGAACGGCTAATGTGGTATAGTTAAAAATTACTTTTGATATAACTTTCAGTGACTTAACACATTTCTTTATAATTTTGCATTAATAAATTAAAGTACAGTTAGCCACATTTTTTTGGTACAGTAGTTTTTTCACTTTGAATGTTCTTCATACATAGTAAACATTTTATTAAATAGTGATGGTTATTTGCTGAATATTATTTTTCAGGGTTTACATAATAATTTAATTTTGTTGTTGAAATTTTGTTAATTTTACATGGTTCCATTGTCTTAGTATCTGAAGCACTGTTGAGATCAATGGTCAAAGTTCCTATTTTGTCTTGTTCATGGTATTCATCAACTAATATTCCGGACTGTGTTGTTGTATTATTGTACAGACGGCAACATTAATTTATAACTTCATCTGGTACTGTTGGTCACACCAGGTTAAATATTTTTTTGCATTGTCGGCCATTTTCATGCATTAGTAGGCAACTTTAATTACTAAACCTTTTGGTACAGTTGGCCACATAACAAGAATATAACCTTCATATATTAGTTTCTTTTGTATATTTGGCAACATTAATTACGGAACTTTCTAGTACAGTTGGCCACATAGCTTGAATTTTTTTTATTTTGTTAGCCACTTTCATATACCTACCAGTTTCTATTGTACAGTTGGCGACATTCATTACTGAACCTTATGGTACAGTTGGCCGCATCGATTTGTAACCTCTTTCAGTACTTTCGGCCGCTTACATTTTGAACTTTTTTATACCTGTATACTTTTACATCTTGGTTGTTTTTAGCACAGTTAGGCTTCATTAATTCGTAACTTCTTATAGTACAGTTGGCGACATTGAATTATTAACTTTTTTATTATTCTACCACATTATTTTGTTACCTTGCTGGTACAGTCAACCACATTAATTGGTAATATTTTTAGTACAGTCAACCACATTAATTGGTAATATTTTTGTACAGTCAGCCGCATTAGTTGTTTATATTTTTAGTACAGTCAGCCGCATTGGTTAGTGATATTTTTTTGTACAATCGGCCACATTAGTTAATAATCTAATTGGTAAAATCGGCTTCATTTAATAATACTTTTTGTACACTCTTCCATACTGTTTTGGAACTTTTTTTGTACGCTCAGCCATACTGGCCTGCATATTTTTTTGTACGGTCAGCAACATTGTTATACAACTTTGAAACAGAAATCGAGTATATTGAATTATCGCTTTTTTTGCACATCCTGCTTCTATAATTTAACTTCTTTGAGTATAGGCCACATTTTTTTTTGGTTTGTGCAACTTTTTATAGATTTCATAGTTATCGTTACTGCATTTCTGAGGACAGCCATAGCAGTTGTTAAGTAAAGTTGAATTGGACTAGCTTTTATATACCGGAAGTATACTGCTGTATCTGGAATCAGTATGGAGGAACGGCCAATTTCATGGAACTTGCTTCACAAGGACGAATTAATTTATGAGGTCCAAATTAGACATAGTGTACCTGAAGAAGATGTAAATGCTTTGCGTACCCAGCTGCGAAAGTTGGTTAAGGAGTACCCCTCCGACGATATTGTTAATTTTGAGGGTGATGTTGTTGAGGAGCTGGTCAACACATCTTGTAAATTAGAGGAGCTATCTCAGTTGATTACCCCTTCATCGCGTACCTTAACATTAAAATCCTTGAATCGTATTCAAGCCTTAGCACATCATCTTTTCCACCGTCTAACGCGAATTACTCCGAATGACGCAGCCCTGGCTGCATGCAACGAGCAAATGAATACTCTCAATAAATACTTGTCCAAACTCGACAACTTGCTTCATATTTTTAAAACTAGCACCCAGGATCCTGTACCCGAAGCGCATCCTGCGGGGGTTGCATCTCCAGCTCCAGTTGCTGTAAGTAAATACCAAACTGTCGGTTCGCTTAATTTAAAGTATGATGGTCGGACTTGCATCAAAGTTTTTCTCCAGCGTCTTGAGGAACTCTGTAGCTCGCGCGGTATTCTTTCGGAAAGATTGTTTGTCTCAGCTGTAGAATTGTTCGAGGGAGATGCACTGCAGTGGTATAGATCTGTAAAATCTGATTGTACTTCATGGGCTCAGCTGGAATCACTGCTTTTAGCAGAATTTTTACCGTTCGACTACGACAGGCGACTGATGAAGGAGATCCGCAGCCGAACCCAAGGTCCACAGGAAGGCATATGCTCTTATCTCAGCGTAATGCTGAATTATTTCAGCCGTTTGACTTCACCTCTTACTGAGAAGGAAAAGTTTGATATTGTGTACTTGAATATAAGGCCGGATTATTCTGTTCCCTTAGCACTCAGTCCTGTAGAGTCCCTTAGTGAGCTTAGGCGAGTTTGTCGTGTTCTCGAAGACAGCTGGCATCGTGCAAATACTTTTGTGGAACCTCCAAAACCTTCTTCAAGTGCGCTGGCCATAGACCTGAGTTGGAAATCTTTTCCTCGACCCAGAGTAGAGGCTACTTCGCCAAAAGTATATTGTCCCCGCTGCAGGTTGGATACCCATTCCCTCCGGGAATGTCGTTCTAGGGCCATTGTTTGTTTCAAATGCGGAAAGAAAGATGTGAGGAGCACTTCTTGCCCTGAATGTTTAGCTAAACCCTCCGGTTCGGGCGAACGGCCAAAAAACTAATAAACCCGAACCGTAGTAACAAATTTGTTTCGAGCTCTTGCGATTTTAAACGTGGGAACTCTTCTCGTGATAATGTTAATAGTGATGGTATAAAGCTAAATGCATTTGTTTCCTCTAGTGTTTCCGCGGTTCGGAATTTTGTCGATCGAGATGATGATCGTCCTTATATTTCTGTGGTTATTCATAACCATGAGTTTAATGGTTTGTTGGATTCAGGTTCTTCGATCTCCATATTGGGGTCGGATCTGTCCGATTTGTTTTTGTCCTGGGGAGCCCCGTTATACGGTTGCCGTGACATAACTTACATTGCCACCGCTAACGATTCTCAGGCGAAGGTCAAAGGTTATTTATCTTTACCAGTCAAGGTTCGTGACTTGACACGTGTGATCAAATTTTATGTTATACCGGATGTGACTACACCATTGATATTAGGCGTTGATTTTTGGAAAGCCTTTCGAATTGCACCTAATTTATTTGAAGACTTCTGTATTAATAGAAACGTTTCCACCCAGAATTTTGTTTCTGAGGTTCGCTTGCATTCCTTTGACCGGCTCGACACCGATCAAAGAATAATCGCCGATAATATGATTCGTAAATTTGAAGATATCTCTTTTGAAAGGAAAGGTTTAGGGCGAACGGATTTGCTTGTACACACCATTGATACCGGCGATTGCAAACCCTTAAAGCAGCGATACTACCCCATCTCGCCACACAGGCTGGTAGAATTAAATCGTCAGTTGGACGAAATGCTAGAACAGGATGTGGTCGAAGCTAGCACGAGTGCCTGGAACAACCCGACGCTTTTTACGCCTAAGTCTAACGGCGAACTTCGCTTTTGCATAGATAGCCGCAAGTTGAATTCTGTGAGCAAGCATGACGCCTATCCTTTACCTTACGTTTCTTGCATCCTTGACCAGTTAAGAGATGCTAAGTTTCTTTCTTCCATAGATTTAAAGAGTGCCTTCTGGCAAATACCTCTTGATACGCAATCCAAGGAGCGCACCGCGTTTACGGTTCCCGGCCGCGGACTTTTTCAATTCAAAGTTATGTGTTTCGGTTTGACAGGCGCTCCGGCAACGCAACAAAGATTAATGGACAAATTATTTGGACCAGAATTTAATGGTAGGCTTTTCGTCTATTTGGATGACATCATCGTTGTTAGTAAAACGTTTGATGATCATATTGCTTTACTCGACCGAGTTTTGGATCGTCTAAAGTCTGCTAATTTGACTATTAACTTCGGCAAATCCAATTTTTTTCGTAGTGAGTTAAAGTATCTTGGATACATTGTAGATGAGCGGGGATTGCGCACGGACCCATCCAAAATTAAAGCTATTGTGGACTACCCCACTCCGTGTAATCGTAAAGAGGTTAAAATGTTTCTGGGCACCGCTTCGTACTATCGCCGCTTTATTCAAAATTTTAGTGATATTGCCGCTCCTTTGAACGCACTGACGAGTACTCGCCAGAACGCGCCTCCTTTTCTTTGGTCTGACGACGCTGACAGATCCTTTCAGAGGCTGAAGGCTGCCTTAGTATCAGCACCCATTTTGGCCTGTCCTGACTTTACTAGATCTTTTGCCGTGCATTGTGATGCCTCCGGTTTCGGCATTGGCGGAACTTTGACGCAGATGCTGGAGGACGGTCAAGAACATCCGATCGCCTTCGCGAGCCGATCCTTAAACAAGGCCGAGCGTAATTATTCGGCAACGGAAAGGGAAGCATTGGCAGTGGTATTCTCAGTAGAACATTTTCGCCCTTATTTGGAGGGAGGTCAACGTTTTCGGGTGGTGACTGATCATTCAAGCTTGAAATGGTTTTTTAATTTAACCAATCCAACCGGTAGGTTAGCTCGTTGGGGATGTCGTCTTTCACCATACGATTTTCAAATTATACACCGTAAGGGTAAGGAACACGTTGTTCCGGACGCGTTATCGCGTACAGTTCCTGTTTTGGAGATTCATTCTTGCGATTGGTATAACAAACTTTATCAGAAATGTCAACAGTTTCCCACTTCTTGTCCAAACTTTATTATCAACGACGGGAAGTTATTTCGTTATTCAAAAAATAAATTTCATTTTCCTGGTGAGTTCGACTGGAAAGAAGTAGTCCCCTCTGACCGTCGCTCAGAGTTGCTTAAATCTTGCCATTGTGATGAACTTTTTCATCTTGGAATTTTCAAAACTTACAAGCGTCTCTCTTCAAATTATTATTGGCCTGATTTATATCAGGATGTGGTAAACTTTATTAAGAATTGCGATGTGTGTGCGGCTTACAAACACTCGCAAAAACCACCAGCAGGTCTTATGGGGAATCCCAAAGTCTGCTCACGTCCTTTTGAGTCTATCAGCATGGATTTAGTAGGTCCGTTGCCACGGTCGCGTGCTGGTTATACGTACATTTTTACAGTACTCTGTTGTTTTTCTAAATACGTCATGTTGTTTCCTTTGCGCCGCGCCATTGGTAAAACTATAGCACAGCGTCTTGAGGATGAAGTCTTTCTTAAGCACGGCATACCGCGTACGATTATAGCTGACCACGGAACGCAGTTCACCGGAAGTGAACTAAATGCTTTGTTTAGGAGATTCGACATTCCACAAGTTCATCTAATACCGCGTCACTGTCCACAGGTCAACATTATTGAGCGTTACCACCGAACGCTGATGACTGCTGTATCTATTCTAGTCCAGCAAGACCACCGTTCGTGGGATACCACATTGCCAAAGGTCCAATTCGCCCTGAACACTTCGGTAAACGAATCTACCCGTTTTACTCCCTTTTTCCTGGTACACGGTCGTGAAGCCATCCCCTGTGGTAAGATTTTTAGTAGTCAAAAAACCTCACAGTTAGATATGTCGTGTGCTTCACAGGAAGATTACGTTACTAGATTGGGAGGCTTGCAGGACGTTTTTGGTAAGGTTTTGACAGCATTGAGTAAGGCTCACGAACGAAATGCTCGCAACTACAACAAGGGACGGCGGACTAATGAGTACGAAGTAGGAGATATGGTGGAAAAAGACGTTTCCTCAGAGTGATGCCAGTAAATTTTTCATGGCAAAACTCGCACCCCGTTTTGAGAAATGTCGTGTCTTGTATAAACATTCCCCTCTAGTATATGAGCTAGAGAGTGTTATTAGTGGCAAGAACTTAGGCTCTTGGCACGTTCAACACCTTAAGGGTGATTAGTTTTACTCTATGCATCGATTAATGCATGTATTTTACTGTTAGACGCTGGACGTGCAACCCGTTGCTGAATCACCTCTCGTTGCACCGCCAGGGTCTCAGTGCTGTCATTAATTATTTAGATTTCCGTTCGGTCCGCAGCTGTTTTATAAAGCTAGAGACTGGTAAAGCGCGTGGGTTCGATTCGGTGTTATTTTTCTGTTTTTTTTCTTGTCTTCGACTAGATGAGACTTTCATTGCGTTCATCCCGCCAGTTTGTAATGGTGTTGGAGTGAACGTTACGGTGAGTTGAGCCGCTAGTTTTTTTTGCTGGCGTCTCTTCCGTTTTTCGTAATGTTGTTCATCCCATCAGTTTGTAATGATGTTGGAGTGAACGTTATGGTGAGTTGAGCCGCTGGTCGTTTTTGCCGGCGCCTCTTCTTTTTTTTTTACTTGCTTCTGTTTAGGTACAGGACACTGGATTCCCTTTCTCGTGTCTTGCCTTTAGGTGTGGTTTTAGGTTCTCGGTGTTATAGAAGCTGGGGGCCAGCTTAAAATTTTGCCTTGCGTCAAAATTTTCCTCGGGTTGGGGAGTACTGTGACATATAATTTTTAATCCCCTTAGCGTTTAAATAAACGCTCAACATTTTTGACTGCATGGGACTCCGTCCCTTATTCTTTTCAAAATCTGTTTAAAAATTTACTAGCAATGTCAGTGTTACTATAGGGCAATTCATATGTTTACATTCATGCGTTTTTTAAATCATTTGGTCTATTTTATTAGCTGGAGTGTTTGAAAATTCCCTACCAAAAATACGTAAGTACTAGTGTTCCATTATTTTAAAATTAAAACGGCTTCGTTGTCTTTTGCAAATTTCGTCACCTCCAACGCGATTTTGGTCGCGTATGGCAAGGTCTAAGGAAGTGTCAAATATCAACTTTCATGACACCGGCATTTCACCCGCCTGACTTTCCACCTGACCTTCGCCTGATAAGTACCACTTCTTTGGAAGTAACGAACGCCCTGAGCCTCCTAGCGAATGCGACGCTAAATGTCGCACGCATAACCAACTCAAGGGAGTGCAAAGAGACCCCCAAAGGGTTGACAGACGTCATCGCGAGCCTGGCCAGCTGAAGCGGGACTATCATTCCCCTTTGGGGGTTTTTTTTTTCGTTTCCTGGACTACTCCTGGTGTCTTCACCCATATTTTTCGGCCTTCACCTGTTGCTGCTCTGCCGGTCCTGGTGTCCGTTCTTCCTTGGACTCTGCGGGTCGCTCCCTAGCAGTCTCCCCGGAGCAGACTCCAGATTAACGGGTACCCTTTCCGCCAGACGAGGTACATATTTGAGATTTTATAACTTACTTGGTCCAGTCGCCGTCTCGACTGGTGGCGCCCTTTACTTTTTATATTTCGGGTTTTACCTACAAAATTTTTAAAAGCAAGCAAAAGTCATCGACTGAGATAGACCCCTTACAACCCACCAGCTCTCCTAATTTTGTAAACGAGCTAGCCGAGAGCCAAATTGCCTTAATAAATTACTATTGACCACTTTCCTTGTTTGATTTCGTAATCCTGGTGTTGATAGGCACCCCCGAAGTCAAAAGTGTCACAATATATATAAAAATATATTTCTATATCTTATTATTTAACTGCACAGTACACAAAATAAACTTAGATTTCATTTGGGCTTAATTTGTAAGGGTGTTGCAATATAATATAATTATTTTCCTTCCAGCTAACATTAATATTTATACAAACTAAAGGTTTCTTACAAATGTATAGGTATGAAAATTTGTAGGTATCTTTTGATTGCAGGCCTGCATTCCTATTTGATATTAATTTCAGCTAGCTACCTCCAAGGGTTATAGAGAAAAAAGCTCTTGACAGACAGACAAACAACAAAGTGATCCTATAAGAATTAAATTTTTTCTTTTGATGTATGGAACTATAAAAATTATGATAAACAATAATTGTAACAAACTATGATTAAAAATTTCGTCACCAACTCACTGATGGTCATCAAAATTCTTAGGGTACTTCCTGAAGTCCTAGAAAGCTGAAACTCTACATGAGATGTGATAACTTTTTGACCACTGTCATATGGTCACTGTCATATGGTATGGTTGAGCCATATGGTCTCATCTTGCCAACATTTTACATGAAAATGTTTTTGGTGGCATTTCACTTTTATTAAATCTTATTGTGGTTATAAAGTTTTTGTCCACATTCCAGCATGTAAAGAAGAAAGTGGAGCATTATGTATCATGATAGTGATACATGATGGTGTTACCTGAGCCGGCCGCGCAGGGCTCTGTTGCTGCCGCGACGCCGCAGGCCTCGCACCCCACGCCCGCGCCACGTTGCTTGTGACAGGCTGCCGAACGACGCGGCTCGACTACAAATGCAACATAATAGTTTTATTATTATTTAAAAACGGACCAGCGATGGACCTCTTTGTTTAAGGCCCAGAACAGATGGTGAAAAATGCAACTGCAACGAAACTGCAACTTCTAGTTACATTTGAGTTTCATTTGTATTTATGTCATACACTCCTTTGAGAGGCCATTCCAGACAAACAATAGTTCTAAATTAACAAGCTTTTAATTAAAATTTGGAGTCAGTCCTGTTTTTTCAAACTAATATTTTAATGAGGCTTGAGTGCAAAACCACAGACCTCAGAACTCTCACCCAGAACCCAAATCTCTAGATGCAAAGGTGTGTCTAACAAATTTGTAAACTAGTATTGCTTCATCAGACAAAGGTCGACTCAGAATTATATTATTTTATGAATAAGAAACCCTGGCCTAGAGCCTGAGACATCTGAAAACATATATCTTGTAAGTCTGGCTTTATTATTGGTGCCTTTGGAACTATTGTAATTGCTAACAATTGTTTGAAAGTGAATTGCTTTGCTTGCACAGAATAAAGAGATTGTTTATTCAAGTGCAATTTTTGAATGTGGTTTGTATCAATATCAATTTGTGGTTCTTAGCTAAATTTACTCTAGAAATGTTACAAGGCTATCACAACAACTAAAAAGAAAAGTAATAACTCTGTAGTCAAATTGCAGAAGTTCTTAATAAGAATTTGTATGGTGACTATGACTAAGTAAAGTACCCACGTACTTTACTTACCTAACTACTACAGACTGGTCTACATACAAAAGATTCTTATTTGAAACTCACCTAAGATTCCCATTGGACTGCCGCCACGAGATCCGACTCTTGACTCCTCGCTGGCTAAGGTTGCCAAAACTGTTGGATCGCCACAGGCCTGGCAGGCTGCTCTCGCTGCCGAAGCGACGGAGCGCCCCTGGCCCCACACCTAGGCGCTGACGAAGAGATTGCTGGAAATATAAAGAGATACTTAGTGAAGGTCATATAGGTACCTTTATGTATTCAGAAGTACACCATTATAGCAGATAATTTGGCCCTTTAGGCTATGCCTATCTTTGATACCCAACAATTTTAGACTCTAAGCAACTACAGCAATACAAAACAAAATGTTGGTGTGACTGGGTCACTTACAGACTAAAATCAGGTGTCAAAGATTTGTGTAGCCTAATTTTTCACAACTTCATAGATAGTGGTGTTAAAAACATTGCATAGTCTGCAACCACTTGTGATCACGAAACTAGACTACCTTTTACAAACAAGGCTTAAAATATCCACAAAATTCAAGCTACACTTACCCTCTTGGCCTGCTGTTCCAACCGGCGTGCTAGTTGTTGTATGTAATTCTGGCTTTGATTAAACTTCATGTTTTGACTAAATAAACTCCCAGCCGACGGGCGCCGGCGCGGCGTCCGGGGCCGGGGTGGCGGCGCGGACGCCAACATGGTGAAGCGGTCGTTCAGGCTCATACTAGTGGCCTGGAGACCATGCACTTTCTCTATAACCATCGTTTACCACAACCTCGAAGGTAGCAGGTTGTACAAAAATAACACGCTCGAGTTACACTACGCCACGGCTATAGAACGTGGTAGAACTTGTCGGCGCCTTATTTCAACACTATGCAGTTGCTATCAAGTTCCAACAATACGTAATTTGAGTATATATTTAGAATATCAGAAACATGAGAGAATATTTTTGCAGACGCTCGCGGTAAAGGAAAAGAATGAAATAAATGAATTTGAATGAATGGACACGCAAGGAATGAAATGAACGGAGAACGGATCAAGCATAATAAGAAGAGAAGTTATTTATTGCTTTAAACTTTCTTCAATAGAAAGAAGGCAACGTAAGCAAAAGTTACAAAACATTCACCATAAAAATATTAATGCTTATTTAACACTCATGTCACATCAAAATGCTAAAATCCGTATTCGCATAAGTTACAATATTTGCTTTATTTTTATTTTGTGGCTTAGAGCTGAAAAGGAATGCTTTATGTTTTGTAGAGGAGATCTTAAAAAACGCCACTAAAACCACAGATAAGAAAAACTTCTGATGTGAATGTTATAGCGTTTTGATACGGATGATCCGGGAAGGATCAAGGTTGACGATTTGACTTCCGAGCCTTCATGAAACTCAAATTTCTTGATAATATAGATGATTAAGTAATTTTCAATCCAGTGGACAATTATAATGTTTATAATAACATCTAAAATTTTGTTAGTGACAGATGTAGTTTGCAGTAGAAACAAAACGTGCAAACGTCACATTGACATTCACAGCCTTCGCTTACGCGATTTCATAATAATTTATTTTCATGTAAACCTGAAATAAAATCTTGACCATTTAAACTGCAATTCGCACGTAACCATTATATTAAGTTCACAAGCAATAACACCAGTGTTTTGTAACCATAAGAAGGTATTACAGTGTTTGTTTCGGTGCGTGTTGTCTTGGTTAGTTCCTGTAGCGGTATGAAGCTCGACGGGTATATAAGGCCGTGCCCGACCGGCGAGAAGCTTATTTCGATCCAACCTACGATGTCTGAGGTTGCCAACGGCTCACCACTTGACGACAATTGTTTGTTCGATATGGACGCTTGCTATGATACATTCGACAAGGATGGGTACGTGTTAACCAGTTAACTTAGTCACACGCCAATCATGAATGATAAGTTGAAATTTTCAGCAAATAGACCCAATTAACGGAAGTGAATGTAACTATTTTGATTGAAAAATACCGTAAAACTTAAAGCAGTAAAGTTTGAAAAGTTTAAATTGATTTGCAAAGTTCATAGGACTTGATGATTTTTTGAACTTCCTTTAAAAGTTTTCATTATTTTAATGTTAGAATAGTTCCAACCAAACCAACCAAAAGGTGTTACATATAAGATAAATCCTTTTTTGAGCAGTCATGTCACAACATAATTTCTTAAAATGCTGCATAATTAAATTAAGTCATCGAAGTTCACAACTTAGCAATTTAAATTAAGTTGGTGCATTCTAATTTGGTAACAAATAGGTAGGTGTATTGGATTAAAACAAACGGACATAACAGAATAATTAGTGTGATTGCTCGAAAATGTTATATAATCAAGTTAAGATAAAGTTGAATTTGGCAATGTTAAATGTTGAATTATTTTTTATTAGAATCACAACTTATAAGTAAAATTGACTTAGAATTGACTTGTACTAACTACTGCACCAATTTATTTACTTCTGTTTATTCATTTCCTACTTCCTACTAACATAATAAATGTGAAAGCTTATAAGATTGTTTGACCAAGTTGGATGAAATTTTGCATGTTAGAAAAAGACGGGACATTGTTTATCCTGGGTTTGAAGTTACAAATACACATCACAGGCAAACACTACACTTGTATGTATTAAATATTCAATATCAAATTTAAGCACTCAAATAAAAGTTCACTAACACCAGCTGTAGGTCTAGCACAACTCATAGTGCGATTTCTATCTCACGCGAGAACAACTGCCCAATTTATTTAATAATAAATTGGGCAGGATATTATAATCTCGCGCGACAAACAAAGTCGCGGCCTGTCATGCTAGCCCTACTGGTACTGATCTGGGCTATCCATAACCCGGGGTTAACTTTACATGTTTGTATTGTCTGATTTTATGTTAGCCCAGATTAGTGTAACCCAGATTGGGGCAAGTCAGTATAAGTGTAAATTATTAGACAAAGTTACGCGATAAGTGTTCTAATAACATTCTCCAAGCAAAGCATTTAATTTCATGGTTACATTTAAGTTTCACTAAAAATTAACTTTTATATAAGTAAAATTATTTTATATAAGTTAATACTACATAGCACAAACATCATCTATTGTTTTTTCTGCTGTTCAAAATTATGTAAAAAACCAAAGACAAATAGAAATTTACGAAAAACAATTATGTTTTGAACCATCATCAATATATATGTATATAGCAGTCTTTTGTATTTTTATTTTACTACACATTTTTAGTAGATGTAAAATCAGAAGGGACTGGAATTCAGGATTTGTGTTTTTAGTTCTGCCAAATAAAGGGTTAACTATACTTGCATTGTCATCCAATCTACATATCCTTACTAAATTTCAAGTGCAAAACAAACCTGTATGTACTAACATACACTTCAAGTTAAATAAGGGCTTCTAAAAATGCAAACAGAAATCTTTCAGATAAAATTCAATAGCAAAATAAATATAAGTATTTTCCATTTTCACTGTCAAAGATACAATGAAGTGTTTTAGCAAGTATGTCACACTATCGCGGTCATATGCTGATGTCATTTAGGTATGATTAGTCAATGAATCACATGTAACTGCTCTCTGACAGTAGTTAAAGTAATTCCCCCTAAGCAAGAGGCTTATATGTACTGATTATATATTTAACATTTACAAGCATAGTTAGAAAAAACATTGTTTGTGAAAAAACCTAAAGGTCAATGAATATAAATATAGTAGACTAGCTTATGCCCCGCGGCTTTGCCCTCGTGAAATACTTCAAAATGGGCTAGCTCCCTATCCCGTGGGAATTTCGAAAAATCCCTTCTTAGTGCACTTCTAGGATACTCAAGGTATATGTCTGCCAAATTTCAAGTCTCACGGTCCAGTGGTTTAGGCTGTGCGTTGTCTGTCAGTCAGTCAGTCACGGTCTTCTTTTATAGCTATAGATGTAACAATAAACAAACAACAACAGTACATTACGTCAGGCAAATATCAATTACTAGAAGAAATTTTAGATTTTTTAATTTTGAATGGCCTCCTGACTCCTGGCTAAGTAAAAAAAATCTCCCAAAAAACAACTTCGTTTTATAAACAATAATTATAGGTCAAACCACTGGGCTATCAAGGCTTAATAATTTTAAGTTCTTTAATTTTATTTTATTTTCGTTTCTCCCGACCAAAGTACCAAAATCGCGATAAAAAAAGTTCTCTCCCGATAGTAGGCTAATTCGGTCTGGCAACCCCAGCTATAACGATAGCGTTTCCCTTAAAAACTATGACTGTTATCAGGCAATATTTAAATTAAAAAAACTACAGTGGAAAAAATTGAGTGTAGTGTGTTTTGCCGTGTCGTGAACAAAATAAAGTTCCAAGTAACGGATAAAATTAAGTTACTTGTAACATGGACCTCCGCAAAGTTACGCCTGAATCAATACAATATTTAAAATAAAGTTTTCTACGTTTTCTCTTATAAACTAAGTGTTTCCTAAATGTACAGACTTGGCTTAAAGGGCCTAGCATCCAGGCCATAAAATCTGGTCGCGGGTGAGCAAAGTAATTGTTTTTTAGTTCATAAATATGGACCTCCGCAAAGTAACGCCTGATTCAATAAATCATAAAATCTTATAGAATAAAATAGCGTTTCCCCAGGGACGGCAAGCTGAGCTTCTCGGAGTTCCGTGTGATCTGCAAAGCGCTGTTCCGCAACGACAAGGGACACATCTACCCGCTGGCGGAGGACCGCGCGCGACACATCTTCCAGGTGTTCGACAAGAACAACGACGGGTTCATTGACAAGGAGGAGTTCACGTTCTGCTGGAACCACTGGATCAAAGTTGTGAGTACCTTGATGCTAAACATCTGCTTGGTACACTTGTACTCTTATATCTACCTACCTTACCTACCTTAGTCATCATCATCACGCCCAGCCCTTTGCCCAAAAGCTGAAACTATCAATACAGCTCACTGATTAAGGCATAAGGACTGATTTCACGTTTTTTTAGGGTTTCATATCTCAAAAGGAAAAAAACTGAACCCTTATAGATTAGATTAGATTATTTATTTCAATATAAAATTACATTAAATTGCACATGTCAAGTCAAAGAATTTAAATATTGAAATCGTCAAAAAATTATTAAGAAATAATATTAAATAAACAAAGAATTAAATGTCAAACAAAATTATACAAAATAAAATAGAATTACAAAGAATGTTCTCCACTAGGGATCGTCAAAATAAATATAATCAATATACATTAACATTATCAATCTATAATTTAACAATATCATGCATGTCAAGGTGAAAAATAATGTCAATAATATAGGATCACTTTGTTGTCCGTCTGTCTGTCTGTCTGTGAAGACCCTTTTTCTCTGGAACGCGTGGAGGTAGCATGCTGAAATTAATATCAAATACTTAAGCCTGCTGTCCCTTGAAGCTGTGAAAAAAACAACCTTCTAAGTCAACGCAATCAAAAGATACAGTCATTAAAAAGGCTGTTTCCATACAAATTGCCGAAATCCGAAAACCTAAAGGGTACTTCCAGTTGTCTTAGAAACTTGAAATTTGGTACGAAGGTAGCTCTTATAGCACAACCACTCATAAAAGTCTCAAAATCTTAATTTTTTATGTCTGTCTGTAGATTTCGCAGACCAATATAAGTTGACCCCACGCTGCGTACATTTTGCTTAGAAGCAGGGCTCTGCTAACACTGGACTTCTTAAAACATTGGTTTAAGTTTACCGCCCGTTTTGAAAACACTATGATTTCGGATAAAAAGGTACTCTGTGCATTCAGCGAGCATTAAGGCAATCGTAGAGAATTTGCTATCGCATCGATTGATTGCTTATCGTTATCAATTAACAACAGGGCCGTGTTTTATAAAGCTACAAGTTACAATTTACAAGCGGAAATCTCTTTCTAATAAAAGGTGATAGAATGAGACTTCCGCTTGTAAATTGTAACTTGTAGCTTTATAAAACATGGCCCAGGTTTGCGCGTGCGCGTGCGCTACTAGTTGTTACTAGTATTGTTCTGTCTAGTATTGTCATGGCCTTAAAAATCAAAAGGAAAAAACGTCTGTCTTGATCCCAATCTGAGTATCTTTTTGTGTTATTTCTAATTTTTTTTATTTTTACTGTTTTCCTGTGAATATCAATTAAATTTTTAAAATACTCACTGAAACATGAATACACAGAAAATATATGGCACGGGACACGGAATGTCGAGGATCCGGGTTCGATTCCCGGGGTTAGCATTTTCTGTTTTTTTTTTCTGTGTATTCATGTTTCAGTGGGTATTTATTAAAGTATAATTAGTATGTCAACGGAAGACCAGCTCGTGCTGCAAGGCCAGCATCACGCTGAGTTGGGACCAGTTCGTGACAATCTTTATCCTGTGTCTTTTGTCTTTGTTACCTCGTATTAATGTCACGAATAAATGTTTTCTTTCTTTTTTTTTCTATGTATGTCTGTCAAAGTCCTTTTTTAACTGACTTCAAAAAAAGGAGGAGGTTCTCAATTCGTCGGAATCTTTTTTTTGTCTCCGAAACACCTGGCCCCTATCATCATCATCACCAGCCTGTTTCTATGTTACTGAACCAAAGTGGGGGCGTAACAACTTGTTCATCTCTTGCAGATAGTGCGGCCAGTGAGCGCCTTCCTGGTGGTGGACGTCCAGAATGACTTCATCTCCGGGACTCTCAACATCAGCAAGTGCAACGCGCAACAGGACGGCAGCGAGGTCAGTGGCCTATACCCTACGCCAGCTATCTTTGCACAAAAGTTCATGACCTCAGCTGGTACAGTTCAGCGTCAAAAGTCGCTCATCACTTTTGTACCTTGTCGCAATAACACACTTGTCAATCATGTATGACGCGCTGTATCTGGCCGTAGAGCGAAAAGGTACAAAAGTGACCAGCGACTTTTGACGCTGACCCTACAAGACAAATTTGAGAATACTTACTTTGGTAAGCAACGCTTTACAGTATAGTGCCGTTTCAATTATTCGGTTATTAGATTAAGTACAATCCCAATAATTTAAATGGCACTATCTACGAATAATAATATCTATGAAAGCGTAAGTAAGCCCAAAAAATGGCTCCACCACATAAGCACCATGATAGGCGTGGAAAAATATATGAACTTTGCCGTGCGTCAGACAGGCGTGACATTCGTGACGCGCGGACTTGCGTCACGAGAGTTTCGATTGTGAATATTATTATCTTTTGTGCAATTTAATGTGTTGCAAATATGCTATTGTGTGTCGTGACTGTCGTGAGTCGTGAAGTGCTGTAGAAACCATACGGATATGAAAAACACCAGAATTACCTTTATTATGTAAGTAGAAATACATTTTAAAAACCCATACTGGACAATCACGCCGTCCTCGTTAAGCAGGATAGCTGGATGGTTCGACCAAACATTGTCGAGAAAGGCCGAGCGCAGCCGACACGTGACGCCATTCATTGGCGAGCTGCGATTTTCGATGTGCGAGTGTCATCTTGTCAGTGTCAATTTATAGAGTCATATTTTCGTGCGCCAATGTATAGGTGTTATGCTTCCATACCTTTATAGTTCGCTGGGCAGTATACTGCTAAGCGTTGCATGTCTGTACACTCAGCAGCAATAGTTGCTAAGCACCGAACCGCTCAAAATGATCTAAGCACCGCTCTATTGTTATAGACATAAGAGCTTGTGCAGATCATTGTGACCGCTTCGGTTGCTTAGCAACTGTTGCTGCTGACTGTACATTGAAAGTGTTACAATTGGGCGTGCACATTGCAGTATTTCAGATATTTTATTTACTACAGAGCTTTGGAAGTGCTATGAACTTAAGTACTTTTGGAAAGGCAACATTTAAATATACTTCAGTGCCACTTAAAAATTATTCCGATACGTTACCGAACCGTCTGAAGTTGAAATTGACGGCGAAAACTTCTGCTATTGACTCCTAAATTATTTACGTGCTGACTAAACAGCGAGCGTTACGGCAGTTTACAAACTAAAGTTCGAAACAAACTTATAAAAGGTACCTATACTCAAAAGCTATAAAAACGGGTCACTTTTTACATAAAACTACCGTGAGACTCAATCATAGTGAAATAAACGGATCACTCACGTATGTCAGTCGAGTATAGCTCGACATGTGGAAGGACTACGGATTAGTCCGAAAAATGTCTAGCTACGATATACTCGGCTGTCATACGCGAGTGATCCGTTTATTTCACTATAAAAACTAGTCACTTTGTATGAACAATTCCATACAAAGTGACCCGTTTTTTTTGCTCTTGAGTGTAATCCATACTTACTTACTTACTCCGCTGGCTCAGCGACCCGAAGTGGATCTTGGCCTCCGATACGACTTAACGCCAAGGCGCCCTATCTTGTGCGATCTCCGTCCAGTTTTCTGCGTGTAGGGCTCGAAGGTCTTTCTCCACTTCATCCAACCAGCGGTACTTGGGTCGACCAACCGGGCGCTTCCCAGTCGGCCGTCGGCCCTTTTCATCTAGTCCAGGGGTTCCCAAACATTGTATCTACCGTATACTTACACACACACACACAGCTACAAACTTGGCACAGAGCGCCGAGACGAAATACGAAAATGTAAGGTGATAGTGATAGGCCGCATAGTGAAAAAGTTTGGGAACCCCTGATCTAGTCCATAACATAGTATTATCAAAATACCACTATCGGGTTGAAAATTTAAAACTTTCAACGCGTATGACATCTCAATTAAGTTTTTTTTTGTATAAAACAAAGTATAAAAATATTAATCCTTGCAAATAATAAGTGTATTTTTAACCCCCGACCCAAAAAGAGGGGTGTTATGTTTGACATTATGTTATGTACCTATCTGCGTACCTATCTGTCCGTGGCATCATAGCTCCCTAACAGATGGATTGATTTCGATGGATTTTTTTAATCGTAAGCTAGTTTAATCGAGATGGCTCTTTGCTAAGTTTAATTAAGATCGGTTAACTCGTTTTTGAAATATTGAACTTTGAAATGACAATGTCGGGGGCTTTTGAACTTTTCTAAGTTGTTTATTAGTAAAGTGGCAGTTTCTTAATTTTTTTAATTAATTTAATCCCATTATTGTAGTTAGGTAGGTATTTTAAAACGGGGTCTTGGCTCAAGCCAGCGTTAGACTTATACAAAATCAATGTTACATAATTCTAACACCCAAGCTAAAACCGATAAAAAAACCGCAAAACTATCGGTTATTTACCGTTTACAATGACCGGTTTGCGTCATCGTATAGAGCAAGGCTTCTCAAACTTATAGGATAAGGGTACCACGTACCCTTATTAAATTTTCTGAACCACTGCGATGCGAACCACCTTAAAAAATTTGACTAATAAAGTAAGGTTAATTTTGTCGATAAACGTTAGTTAAGTATGCTAAAGGGTCAGGTGTAAATTTTAAAGCGAATCCATTACAATCTCTTGCGGACCCCTCCGTGGGGGTTCGCGTCTTAGAGCAGGTAAGGACTCGCGATTTCCCCTCTGCCAAATCTCTAACATTAAGATGAAATGCCTCTTGTGCACGTAATTACATCGGCTGTCTTACTCTCCACACCGGAACACAACAGTGCAAGCACTGCTGCTTAGCGGCAGGATTAACGAGTAAGGTGGTGGTAGCGATCCGGACGGACCTCGCACAAGGTCCTACCACCCACAAACTGTGTAGCAGTGTGAGTTTGTAGGAACGTAACAAATTTTGACATGAGCGCAGACGTGTGCTGTACGTGTGTGTTCCTCGTCCCCCTCAAAAAGTGGCAGAAAAATTGTAGTGCATAGATAAGCCAAAGGCGCCTCCCGTCTGTCTGTTTTATGGTTCGCATACCTCACTTTGAGAAACCCTGGTATAGAGCAAAGGTATGCCGTGCTGCGGGCCCATACCGTCGATATTAACATAAGGCGCATTGCGCTCATTATGTAGCTATAGGCATACCGTTATGGCGAATTATGAATAAAATCTATTTTTGGCCGTATGTAAACAATAAAACAGGGTTGTGCGAAAAAATTACGGGCGCTATCCCTTGTGCATGGCAAAGTGGGCATGGGCAGGGCACATTGCGAGAATGGACGAGAGTCGCTGGACAAGACGAGTCCTAGAATGGAGACCCAGAGCGGACACTAGAGGGCGCGGCAGACCACCGCAGCGCCGGATAGTCGATGTTCGAGCACGGAGGCCGAGACTGGATGAGACGGGCACGAGATCGCCAAGAGTGGAAGAAGAGGGAAGAAGCCTATATCCAGGAGTGAATCAACAAAAGGCCACCATGATGATGATGATGATGATATTTTTCTGGCGATATGTCTGTGTTTCCGATTTTTTGTTGTGGGTGCTGTAAGGAGGAGCGGATTCTGTCCAATTTACTGACAGCCTACACCACTACTACACATATAAAACCGGCCAAGTGCGAGTCGGACTCGCGGACCGAGGGTTCCGTACGAACGTTTTTCCCACTTTTTCCCAGTGTTTTATATTGTCCAGTGATAGCAGAGCCCTGCTCCTCAGCAAAATGAACGCAGTGTATGGTCATTTTATATTGGTCTGTGACATATACAGACAGACATAAAAATTTAAGCTACCTTGATACCTTCACACCAAATTTCAAGCTTGTAGGACAACAGCAAGTACCCTTTAGGTTTTCACAGTACGGCAATTTGTATGGAAACGACCTTTTTAATGACTGTATCTTTTGATTGCGTTTACTTAGAAGTTTGATTTTTTCACAGCTTCAAGGGACTGCAGGCTTGAATATTTGATATTAATTTCAGTCTGCTACTTCCACGCGTTCCAGAGAAAAAGGGTCTTGACAGACGGACAGACAGACAACAGAGTGATCCTGTAAGGGTTCCGTTTTTCCTTTTGAGGTGCGGAACCCTAAAAATGTACTTAATATGTTATTTATTTTCCGGCATGTTTTAATTTTCAGCTGCCTTCCTACCACTGTAATTTTACAATTTTAACATTCAAAAGCAGTCGACGATAATGTGAAATGAATGAAATTCGCTATTTTTTCAGTTTTGACCTTTGATAATGGTGTATTAATAGGTTTTTGGTGTTGCCAGCCCTGCCGCGCGGCATTGGCAATGTCAGAATATTTGCGAAGTGTAGTAAAACCCTCGTTACATTACATAAACTGGCAACCCCGCATAAAGTCTTCGCGCAAACCTAAATTGAATAAAAGTTTTTCCACAAAAACCGGCCAAGAGCGTGTCGGTCACGAATAGGGTAGGGTTCCGCAGCCGTACGAAAATGGTGTCTAACTTTAAAAGGTGTTTTTATTAATATGTAAGTATTTGTTGGTTATCCTTTCATTTCGCCAATTAAATTAGCTTTCGGTTAAAAAAAACCGCATCGAAATCATCCCATCCGTTTGGGAGCTACGATGCCACAGACAGATACACAGATACACAGACACACAGATATATAGACACACAGATACACAGGTCAAACATATAACACCCCTCTTTTTCGTCGGGTATTAAAAAACGAACCCCAAACGAATTTTGGCGAAACGTCAGTAAACCGTTCTTTAACCCCCGACGAAAAAGAGGGGTGTTATATGTTTGACATGTGTATCTGTGTATCTGTCTGTGGCCTCATAGTTCTTAAACGGATGGACCCATTTCGATACGGTCTTTCTTAATTGAAAGCTAGTTTAATCGAGATATATCTTAGCTAAGTTTCATTAAAATCGGTTCACCCGTTTTTGAAATATTTAACTTTGAAATGACAATGTCGGGGGTTTTTCAACTTTTCTAAGTTGGTTATTTATACGTAAGTTTGGACTTGGACATATGGTAAACTATTACCTACTCGCCTGTAAAGCTTACTTAGTTGTGTTAGAAAAGTTGAAAAACCCCCGACGTTTTCTTCTCAAACTGCGATATCCTAAAAACGGCTGAACCGGTTTTAATAAAACTTAGAGCTAAGAACCATCTCAATTAAACTAGCTTTCGTTCAAACCGTGTCCAAATCGCTCCATCCGTTTAAATTCAAATTCAAATTCAAACTCTTTATTGCCATAGTGTAAACAATGATATGATTTAATGAACAACACAGTATAAACAACAATAATATATGTATAAGTACAATAATTAAGCATAAAATAGGTCTACACCTTTAGGAGCTACGACGCCACACACAGACACACATAGACACGTCAAACTTTGAACACCCCTCCTTTTCTGTTGGCTAAAGTAGTCAAACAAAACGCAACATCACAACATACATCGTAAGGGCCCCATATGCCTCCATATCCTTGGTACCTGTCCACCGTAACTATCATTTTGAACTCTATATCAGTCGCGATAAGGGCCTAAGCGTTGCGTCGTATCGACCAAACACCACGTCACCGATCGACGTATAGATAACTCATGTCTGTGGGGTTTAGTCAATGCCTGTGTTGAATTTGAACATGTATGCCGATGTAATTACGGGCACAAGAGGCATTTCATCTTAGCTCTCTAGGTTGGCAACGTATCTGCGAACCCTCCGGGCTTGTGGGTGTCTATGGGCGGTGGCGATCACTTACTATCAGGTGACCCACTTGATCGTTTGCCTTCCTCGTCGTATAAAAAAATTGTATAGAAAGAACTTAAAAATCGGGCAAGAGCATGTCGGGCCATGCCTAGTGTAGGGTTCCGTAACCATTAATTACTACAAAGAAATGCAGTACCGATGAAAAGGGCGTATCCTCATGGCACTTACGTCCTTTTGTTGAGAAGCGCAATTTTTCTCTAATAACTCAAAAAACGTTGAAAGTGTTAAGCGTCCATCATCATCAGCCTTTTTTACGTCCCACTGCTGGGCACAGGCCTCCTCTCAGAATGAGAGGGCTTGGGCTTTAGTTCCCACGCGGGCCCAGTGCGGATTGGGAACTCCACACAAATCATTGAATTGCTTCGCAGGAGTGTGCAGCTTACCTCACGATGTTTTCCTTCACCGAAAAGCTCATGATAAATTACAAATGTAAGTCCGCACATAATTTCCGAAAAACTCAGAGGTGCACGCCGGGGTTTGAACCCACGACCCTCTGCTTGAGAATCCATAGATCAAACCACTAGGCTATCACGGCTTTCAAATCATAAAAGCTTAACTACTTCCCATAGATGTATGATTGATAGAATTCAAACTCGCAAATGTATACAAATACAGTCAGCAGCAGATGTAGCTAAGCCACCGAAGCGGTCACAATGATCTGCACAAGCTCTTATGTCTACAACAATAGAGCGGTGTTTAGATCATTGTGACCGCTTCGGTTGCTTAGCAACTATTGCTGCTGATATACGTCAATGGCGCATACGCATATGATCAGAAGCGGCCAAGCGAGAACTGGCAATGGGAGTGGTTAGTCAGTCTAGTCAACTGTGACGCACCCAGAGACACCAGTTAAGGTGATTCCTTTTGTTAGGTACTCGAGATAAAATATGTAGAAAATTTACGCTAATATACGTTTTAATTTGGCGTCTGTAAGTGCGGCTGCTAACTGCTGTTAACGTTGAACTGTAAGAATTTGAAAGTATTGAAAAAAAATGACATTTAAATAAATGTCACAACTGTAAAAATTAAGTGGGATAACGGAAGGGAAAAACAACTGTTGAAAAAGAAAACTAATTCATTTAGGGAAAGAAATATATTTACTAACACAAATTCGACATCTTGGACAAAAACAATAAGAAAGAAAAATAGAATAGAATAGAAATAGAAAATAGAAAAATATTTATTCAACGTACACAAGAAGTATAATAAAAAACAATTAAAAAGTAAACAAAGTCGTTGAACAGGATCCCTCTCAGCATTATTTGATGTCCAATGAAGATAAAACCAAAGAGGATTGACATGTCCATACCAGTCACGTTCTTTTACAATATTAAGCCTGCTGCAGCTAGTTTTAGTATAGAGAGGTCTCTGTACCGTTAATTTTCTGTGACACTTACACCTCAGAGGGTCGAGCACGACTTTTCGAATCCTGTGTAACGTTACGGTTATCGTATCGAGATCGAGAAACCTCATACTAAATTTTAGTGACGTATTTTTGGCCGTTGATTACACGAGACGCTCTCGTAATAGTCTATATCACTCAGTGCATCTTTTTTCGACTGTAGGTATAGTGTTTATATAGCTGCAGAATGATTGTTGGGCGTTTAAGCCGAGTCGCGGCCTCTCGTGCTAGTCACCTAGGTACTCTTCACCTAGTGAACGATTGCTCTAATTTAATATGCCAATCAATATTTGGAATGGAGTCAAATCGGATTCCGTGTCAGTTAAGCTAAACATTGCAGTGCAGCTACCCGCATGCAAGGAAGATTTATAGCTTTATTTACTTAGTTTTCGTTCTACAAGGCAGTTTTAGAATTCGAATTTATCACTTAGAAGTTAGTTTCGTTTTTGGCGACATAAGTAAGGACGGTAAGACTGCCAATGTTTTGCTTTAAAATAATAAGCTCGCTACAGATAGTTTTACGAGTACGAATATTCGAAACCTGCGTCACGTAAAATCGAATAGTAAACGTTATCGAGTTTGTATGACGTTTGGAACAGCGCCCGCCCGTGAGCGTATTTGGAACAAAAATTTAGTATGAGGTTTCTCGATCTCGATACGATAACCGTAACGTTACGCAGCATTCGACAAGTCGTGCTTAGGGCACTGAAGCGGCCAAGCGAGAACTGGCAATGGGAGTGGTTAGTCAGTCTAGTCAACCGTGACGCACCCAGAGACACCAGTTAAGGTAATCAGGTGTTAGGTACTCGAGATAAAATATGTAGAAAAATTACGCTAATATACGTTTTAATTTGGCGTCTGTAAGTGCGGCTGTCGTGCTCGACCCTCTGTTATGACACACACATATATAGTAGAGTAGGCAAAACTATTATACCTTACACTAATATTTAAGTACAATACAGTCATAGTTGCTTTAGTTTTAGGCGCGCTCGCGGATTCTGGTTTATTCTCTATTCTGGGGCTTCCGCATACAGTTCTGACATAACTACATACATGTATGTAGTAGCGTACTAGAGTAGGCTACGTCGCCTACGCCAGCCCACCCCGTACCAGGCACGGCCGAGGTGTGAACTCGCGCTGAATAACCCTCCTTTTACGGCCGTTTAATTTGGGCTTTGTGCAAAATTGATGCTGTCTAAGCCTTCTGTCAGTCAAAGTTTAATTTGGCTTTTAGGTACTTTTTTAACCCCCGATCCAAAAGGAGGGGTGTCATAAGTTTGACATGTGCGTGTATCTGTCTGTGGCATTATAGCTCCCAAACGGGTTGACCGATTTTGATGCGGTTTTTTTAATCGGAAGCTAGTTGAATCGAGATGGTTCTTGGCTAAGTTTCATTAAAATCGGTTCACCCGTTTTTGAAATATTGAACTTTGAAATGACAATGTCGGGGGTTTTTCAACTTTTCTAAGTTGGTTGGGTTAGGTTATGGATTCTAAGTGTGTCGTTCAATATTTGAAATACCTAAGGGTTTCACGTTTCAATCCATAATTAGACGTTGACGTTGACGTTAGGCAGGCTAACATAACGTATTATTATTTTTTGAGAGAGAGAGATATATATGTACACTTATTCACACAAATTTGACCTGCATACAAAAACAGTACATTTGAAAAATTTTAAATTAAACAAAAGCAGGAACTAAATGCTATTTAAAATTTACGGAAATGCCGAATAGTGTGAAATGGGCCTCACTCAGCATAATGTTGCGACGAGCCGCAACGCTGTTTTTCAGCAGTATTTAACAGTATTGAAGTCATAATTATCAGATTATGACATAATTGTGTCGCTCCTTCGTTCGTTAGTTGAATCTTTTCTTAGGTAATATTACCTAAACGCTTCCGACAGGTGTCATAAAAAAGTTACCGAAGAATTTGTTTCCCTATCTGTATCTGTTTTCGTGAATGATGGCGGCGTTCCGTGAAAATATTTAGTAGGTCAAAAGTATTCACTTTGCGTATTAATTAAACTTTCTTCGCCTTTACGGGTTTACGTATTAAACTTTGAAAAGTATTCCATTTGGCATTGTGCATGATTGTACTTATTTCTTTTTCAACGGTTTTTTTTTTAAGAAAGCATAGAAAAAAATTGCTTAAGTAGGTATTCAGTTTTTTTTTTTTACTTCAAATGTACTGCTTTTTTGTGTGTGTGTCGAATTTGTGTGAATAAATCTCTCTCTCTCTCTCTCTCTCAATAAATCAGCAGCGTAAAATAGAAATGTGCTCCTACCAACGTAAAATTATTTTATTTTATTTAGTTTTACCTGCCCGTTGTCTGTCTGTTTTTTGTGTGTATCTTGCAAGCTTTTTACCCGCTTCCAGTGCTCGGACTAACTTGAATATGTGGATTGTTTGACAAAGTACAGTCAATAACAAATACATTTAACTAAAACAACTTGTATTTAAAATATATCCTTTATCAAAAAACTTAAATACGTCGCTAATGAATTTAGGTCCTCGTTGGCTTAATAAAAACCAATGAGAATCTCTCGGAGTGAGGTCATTCTCCAGCTCCACCAATGGCAGACAAACTACTGGCCTATGATTGGTGCAAATTCACACATAGCCCTCATGGGTTCTTCATAAAAATCTAATTTCAAAATGCCCCGTGACCTTTCGCCTGAAGCTCCATTCGCTCTAAAACAGATGATGCAACTCTTATCTTAATAGTTCTCATGCAAACATGCAATACCAACTTCTATAATTAGTGTAGCTAAGTTCGAGCTTACCATGAAGATATTATCAAAGTTTGAAGTTAGTTCAAACGCGGAGATTTTAACGATAATCGTCTTGGATATGGAAGGTGTTAAGTTTGACTCGTGTATCTGCGTATATCTGTGTCTATTTGTGGCGTCCTAGCTCCCAAACGGTTGGACCGATTCGAAATATAAAAATATCAATGGAGAACTACTTTTATTACGATGATTTGTAGCAACATTTCCGATATATTTGTGGTTTGAAACGTTGTGACAACGCAATGACAAGGAATTCATTCTTTAAATACGTAAGGAAAGGAAAGGCACAGTTTTCTCCATGTAAATAAACTATCTCCATCTAAATATAACAAATAGTAACCTTTGTAAGCTTTGTATTTTTGCTTGTAGGGGGAAACCTCTAGAACTACATAACTCTCAAGCGAGGTTAGCAATTCTTTCACCAATGAAAAGCTACATTGTAACCCCGATCAACGAAGGCTATTAGTTATCTCGGAAAAGTGTATAACCAACTTACAAAAGTTGAAAAACCCCCGACATTATCATTTCAAAGTTCAATATTTCAAAAACGGGTGAACTGATTTGATTGAAACTTGACTAAGAACCGTCTCGATTACACTAGCTTTCGATTAAAAAAAACCGCATCTAAATCAGTCAATCCGCTTGCGAGCTACGATGCCACAGACAGATCGAACTTACTACACAGGTCGAACTTATAACACCCCTCTTTTTCGTCGGGGGTTAAAAATTGCTGAGTTGCGGGCAACAGCGTAATAAAAAGGGATTCGGAATTTTCGCTTCACGAATAAAGATTTCTATCTGAATGTCTTAGTCTGGTTGGTACCTACATTTTAAATGCCTTAACAGCTAACTAGCTAATTAAACTAAACGATCTCAATGAAGCTAATCTATTCCTTAAAAATCGTGATTCTAATTAAAATTCACGGATCAATTGCTATGACGAACATCCGTGCTTGAACGGAAAGGTAGTGTATAATAATAGACTGAATAGGGTACTGCTAGCGGCAAAAGTGTAACGAAGAAAAAAATACATAAAGACAAACGAGCAAGCCCGATATGAATATGAGGCAGCGTTTTAAACTGTTGCGATATTCATACATTTTGAAATGCTCTAAAGGGACTTTGTTACCCCGGTGTACTAGCCGCATTGAAACGGTCATATGGGTGACGCAGTGAAAACCGCAAAATCATATATATTTCCAGAACCCCTTGCTGCCGTTTGTGCATCTCGAGGCTGTGTAAATAAATATTTCATCGGTTTAGTTTTTAACTATTGTAATGTAAGCAAAGCCCTTTTGACGTCTACTGTACCTACAGTTTGCAATTTCGGTTAGATTCTCCGTGGTTTTCAAATAGCGATTCGGAAATTGTGGGCGCGTTGTTATGCTACAATTTCGGTTAGATTCTCCGTGGTTTTCAAATAGCGATTCGGAAATTGTGGGCGCGTTGTTATGCCACCTGGGCTTGCTTTTAGATTTTGAATGTCTCGTTCAATATTTGAAATAAAGGCTTAATTTAGCTAACGAGCCGGTCTCGCAAAGCAATTGGAATTAAACTGATGCGTGAATATGTAAAGGTTTTTAGTGCTAACCACCAATTGCTCGATTGGCGTAATTGGTCGAAGCGAGTTACCATTACCACGGTTTAGTGAAGATCTCGTTTGGAATCCTAGTTCGAGAATTAATTTTTCTGGCCTTTCTGTATAGTTAAGTTTCAGATTGAAATTTTGAATATGTCTTAACTTAAGTACCCCAAAGGTACAAGATAAAAGATGAAAAAGATAAAAGGTAAAAGATGATTGTAAACAAAATACTCTATATTAAAGTTAGGCCTGCCTCGGCACTTTTACCATTTCTGAAGCGGAGTGAGAAGGAATATTGTAGTTGCGGTTGATTGAAAAGTCTTTTCGGTTAGACGAAAATCAAATCAATACTTTAGTTTCTTACCCAGAGCAATTTTTAAATGCTTTAGCTTTTACGTGTGTGTTTTGTTTATTATGTGGTGTTCAAATAAGAGTTTTGTACTTAATGTACTTATTGTATTTAGTTTAGGGAACGGGTTTATTTTCAAATTTTGTTCTCTGAAAGAGTTTTTAGAAATTTCACGAAGTCCTTGACTAAAATTAATGCAGCTTACAAAACCTTGCGGGTGGTAGGACCTTGTGCGAGGTCCGTCCGGATCGCTACCACCATCTTACTCTTTAGTCCCGCCGCTAAGCAGCAGTGCTTGCACTGTTGTGTTCCGGTGTGGAGAGTAAGACAGCCGGTGTAATTACGGGCACAAGAGGCATTTCATCTTAGCCCTCTAGGTTGGCAACGCATCTGCAAACCCTCCGGAGTTGCGGGTGTCTATGGGCAGGGACATAAATTGTGAAATAGTGGTTTTTAAAATCGACCATTCGTTTAACCTCTGTAGTTACTTGTACAGTGTCATAGGCAGACGAAGCTAGAGCAATTTTGATTATTAACATTAATCCACTAATGTTTGTTTAATGTTTACTTTTAAAAATAAAGCCGAATTATATAACAGCAACGATGTGTTGTAATTTACGAGCTTGTGACAATTCTGTTTTCATTTTAAAAGTAAACATATGACTTCGTAGAATAGTGTTTACAATAAAAAATGCTCTATTAAGGAAATTAATTTCTTTAACACAAACACTATTAACCTTGCTGGTGGCATAATAGTGCCATAGCCGATTTGCTTTGCGACTATTTTAATCGATTTTGTACCGGTTTACTTTGTTACGTGACAATAGACGAGCCGTGGTTAAGTGAGGCGGATTAATTCAATTAGGACGAATTTTACGGTTTCGCCGAATTTTTTTGGCGCGTCTTTTGTTTTTTCTATTCGATTTTTGTTTAATTTTCATCGTCATCATACAATACAATACAAGAACTCTTTATTGAATATCACATAATCTTAGAGCAGGAAAGGAATGGAGATGTTAACGCACGATTTCCCTTCTGCCAAAACTCTAACAGTCTGACCAAAATGATCCGGGTCTGCCCGTTCGAAAATTATTACGAAATTCGAAAATCGAAGTTCGTATCGTAGCGTTCCGCTCACTCTCGTTTTAAATAATGTTGACGTGAGCGGGACGGCACGACACGAAGTTCGAATTTTGCACTTCGTAGTAGGGGGGCTGGCTGTTGATTGTGTGCGGGTTTTTGGCATTTGTGTGACAGTTTTGTTTTAGTGTGAGTTTGTAGGAACGTAACAAATTTTGACATGAGCGCAGACGTGTGCTGTACGTGTGTGTTCCTCGTCCCCCTCAAAAAGTGACAGAAAAATTGTAGTGCATAGATAAGCCAAAGGCGCCTCCCGTCTGTCTGCTTTATGGATTAAACCAACTAATTCGTAGTTTACAATCGCCGAATCCGGCCCTCACATCCACCTCTGCGTGACCTCTTTTCGGCTACAATGGATGCCGCGAACAGCCGATTAATTACACCTGAGGCCTTATGCCCTTATTCATAAACGCCACTCAAGCCTCCATTAGCTAAAATGGGTTTTGTCTTCTTCTTACTAACGGAAATGTCAATGTGACAAAAAAGGACAAACGAACTTTAACGGCAATTTGAATAACTAGCTTATTGTCTCGCGCTCGGCTCCGCTTTTGCATTCGCCATCTCTTACTAGCACAATCTTGTACCATATGACAGAAAGAGACGGCGAAGCAGAGTGCGTGAGATAATAAGCCCTCTGGATTAGCATAAACGTAGTATTACATAACTGGCTTAAGCATCGTCGATGATGATTTATGCGGCCATTATCGCAATGAATGGGATTAGGGTGTATGAAATACTAGACTTTGAGGTCGTAAATATAAGTAAGTTGAGCTTAGTGAAATAAAGTTATCACTCACGTATACATATTAGCTGAGGTTAGCCCGACATGTTTCGGACTAACTCGTCGACGATCGGATAGCCTAGTCACTAGGCCCTAGTGGTTAGAAAACCTGACTTCGAAGCTAGAGGTTGAGGTCCCGGGTTCGATCCCCTGTCGTGGCAGATATTTGTATGATGAATACGAAGGTTTGCTCTCGAGTCTTGGATCTTTAACATGTGCCTATATAAGTATGTTTATCCGTTGTCCATTAGTACCCATAACACAAGCATTGGGAAACATTAGAACTAGGTCAATGGTGTGAATTGTCTGACGATATCTGTTTATTTGATTCGTAGTCCTTTCTCTGGGTCTGGGAGCGCACGACTCAGCGGCAGCGAGACGGACACTATCAGCAGCAGCAAGGCCTTAGCGCCCAGTGTGCTCGCTGCCGTGAGTTAAAATAACTATCATCTATCTATCTTCTATACCTATAAAACAGTACCGTGACTGACTGACTGACAGACAACGCGCAGCCTAAACTACTGGGTCTAGAGACTTGAAATTTGGCAGCCATGTACCTTGAGTATCCTAGAGGTGCACTAAGAAGGGATTTTTCGAAATTTCCACGGGATAGGGAACTAGCCCATTTTGCATAAAGCAGACAGACGGGAGGCGCCTTTGGTTTATCTATGCACTACAATTTTTCTGCCACTTTTTGAGGGGAATAAGGAACACACACGTCTGCGCTCATGTCAAAATTTGTTACGTTCGTAGGAACAAACAAATTTTGACACACTAAAAACAAAACTGTCACACAAATGTCAAAACACGCACACAAACAACAGACCCTGATCATTCTGGTCAGACCACAGAATACATACAACAAGCCAGACTTAATGTTAGAGTTTTGGCAGAGGGGAAATGGCGCGTTAACATCTCCATTCCTTTCCTGCTCTAAGCCATTTTGTAATATTTCACGGGGGCAAAGCTGCGGGGCGTAAGCCAGTTGAAAATATAATCAATCAAATTTCAATACGCTATAAACGATAAATAAACCTGATCGTAAATGACAAGTGGTCCTCGTCGTAACGAGCAGTTAAACCGCGGTTCAACCGTTTTTACTGTCGGCAAACATTTAAATGGATTTGTATTACAAGTACTGTACGACGGTAATAATATATGCAATGACTGTCTGTCTGGTTTATGGTGAAACTGCAGGAATTTTGCCAACAAACCCAAAGCAAGAACAGTTCGACTCCCTCACATTCTCCGTTCCTCATGTTTGATGATATCTTGGTTATTAGTTACTAGCTGTTGCCCGCGACTTCGTCCGCGTAGATGTCGATTATCGCTATCCCGCGGGAACTATATAATTTTCCCGAATAAAAAGTAGCCTATGTTATTCCTCAATATTCAAACTATCTTCTTACCAAATTTCATCTAGATTGGTGCAGCGGTTTTCCCGTGAAGAGGTAACAAACAGACAGACAGAGAGACAGAGTTACTTTCGCATTCATAATATTAGTTAAGATTACCCCTCAAGGAACACAGTTTTACCCCTATGGGGGGTAATTACTCCTATGTTCTGAACCTTTGTGCTAGAAGAATACATCGCAAAATGTAGACAGGGCTTGCTTCATAACTCTAGGTGAACGAGTAAGTGGGTCACCTGATGGTAAATGATCACCACTGTGCCCAAAGACCCGGGGGGAGGAATAAGAGGAAAAGCCTCTGTGTCCGTGATTTCCCCGGCTATCTTACTCTCCACACCGGAACACAACAGTGCCAGCACTGCTGGCAGGGTTACCGAGTGAGATGACTGATTGTAACTCTCGTCTCCAGGTAGTGGAGCCGATCAACCGGCTCCTGGAGTCGATCCCGTTCGACAGCGTGTTCTACTCGCTGGACTGGCACCCGCCGGACCACGTGTCGTTCATAGACAACGTGCACATGCGCGAGCTGCACCCGTCCAGCCCGGTGAGTGTTCTCTGGAGGCGGAGCCGTTAACCGGCTCCTGAAGTCACATCGTCGAAATAATTGACCTTTGAAAAAGAACACTATGTAGAATAGAATGTCTTTTAGTTAATACAAAATAAAAAAAGTAGTATTAATCGGTATCGGGTTTGACTACCCTCGTAATTTACTGGTGTGTAAGTTAATTTACTAATCTATTAGCAGCCTACCCTAGTGCTACGCCCATGCCGTGTGATGTGATGACATTTCTTCTTGCTGTATTGACGCAGCTAAAATTGCGCAGCGTTATCGTATTTTGAGTGCCCAAGTGGACGGTTTCGCAACGTGTCAAAAATCCGCTAGAATTGCCTAGTGTCGCGTGAGGTCTATCTTTCATTTCCCACCTATGAGAGACAAGCCACTGGCCTATGATTGATGGAAATTGATAGATGGATCTGACAGGACATTGGCAGTCCTGGAGGATTTTTGACTTGCGATAGCTGTAATTGGCAGAGCGTGGCAGGGATGACATACTGCCTTCGATCAATAATTAACTAGATAACAAACAGGTCAGGTAAAAATATGGCACCGTTCTAGTGCCATTATTGCTATTGACTATTTTGATGTAATCAATGATATTACATAAAAAAGACGTGTTACCCAGGGGACATCTCCATGGCAACGAGTGGTGATTAAAAGTTGATTGACCTAATTATTGATCGAAGCACAGTGTTGATGTGATCACGTCGTCAGCGTGTTGTGCTTGTGCGCAGGTGTCGGCGGACGCGGCGGCGGCGTACGACACGGTGGTGTTCGCGGGCCCGCCGCCGATGCGCCAGCGGCTGTGGCCGCGCCACTGCGTGCAGGACACGTGGGGCGCCGAGCTGCACAGCGACCTCAAGGTTTTTGTTTATACCAGCTTATGCCCCGCGGCTTTGCGCCCGTGAAATATTTCAAAATGTGCCCCATCCCGTTTGAATTTCGAAAAATCCCTTCTTAGTGGACCTCTACTACTGGTACTGACTAACTTTTACACTGGTAGTGACCACAGGCTCATAAGGGCTAAAATCACGCTGAATGTGAAACTGGAGCTGTATACTAAATTAGTGAAAAACAAGGGTAACCAGATCGACCCCCTAAGACTAAGAGTAAACGGTGCAGATTACAAAACCTTGTTGAGCGAGGAGCTTTTAAAGGTTAATTCAGATGTCGGGGATAATAACGATTTCAGCAATAGTCTCCATAATGCAGTTTTGGATTCATCGCTGAAAGTAAGAAAGAGTAAGAGGGAAAAGTTCACCCAGGAAACTCGAGGACTACTTCAGAAAAGGCGAGAAATGATTTCAGATGGTAGGAGGGACACAAGTGAATTCAAGGAACTTTGTAAAACTACACGAAGACATGTAGAAAGAGACATTGAGGCATGGAAGGAGAGCGTAGTCGACTCTGTTATCGAGAAACATCAAGGACCTAAGGTATTCTGTAGATACCACCAGCCGGGTACCCAGCAAATTACAAAGATAAAAGACACAAATGGTGTTTTGGTGACGGATAGGGCAAAGATTCTTAAAGAGATCGAGAATTATTATCGAGTGTTGTACTCCCCCGGGTCAGAGAGACCGTGCAATATAAGCCGCACAAGAGTAATGAATATTGGATCGGAGGAAATGACGAAATAAAAAAAGCCCTATCTAAAATTAAAAATGGCAAAGCCGCAGGCGAAGATTTTCATCGGAAATGTTCAAAGAGGGTGGTGATCTGCTGATATCTAGCTTAGCTAACTTATTCAATAAGTGTCTCCAATTGGGAAAAATCCCTAAGAACTGGGAAAATGCTGTGGTTGTCCTACTGTACAAGAAAGGATGCAAGGCAGATTTAAACAATTATAGGCTCATTAACCTGTTCTCGCAGACTTACAAACTCTTTTCTAAAGTTATAACTAACCGCCTCACACGTAAGATGGACTTCTACCAGCCAAAAGAACAAGCCGCGTTTAGACAGGGCTACAGCACAATAGATCATATTCTAACTATGAGAGTGCTGATTGAAAAGTCTACAGAATACCAAATATTTTACCAAAATTTGCGGGTAGTAGGATCTTCTGCGAGGTCCGTCCGGATCGCTACCACCATCTTACTCGTTAATCCTGCCTCTAAGCAGCAGTGCTTCCACTGTTGTGTTCCGGTGTGAAGAGTAAGACAGCCGGTGTAATTACGGGCACAAGAGGCATTTCATCTTAGCCCTCTAGGTTGGCAACGCATCTGCAAACCCTCCAGTGGTGATCACTTACCATCAGGTGACCCACTTGCTCACTTGCCTTCCTCGTTGTATAAAAAAAAAAAAAACCTTTGCGGATGGCTTTCATAGATTTCAAAAAAGCCTTCGACAGCGTAGAAACATGGGCAGTTTCAGAGGCCCTCAAAAATGCCAGGATAGATCATCGCTACATAGACATCTTAAATTAATATCATTTATAATTAATATCATTGGACAAATTGACACCAATTGACCTAGTCCCAAACTAGGCAAAGCCTGTACTATGGGTACTAGACAACGGATAAACATACTTATATAGATAAATACATACATAAATACATATTAAACATCCAAGACCCGAGAACAAACATTTGTATTCATCATACAAACATCTGCCTCGACCGGGATTCGAACCCGGGTCCTCAAGCTTCATAATCAGGGTCTCTAACCACTAAGCTATTCGTCATAGCATTTACAACAACGCAACTTTAAAGGTAGCTATTCCTCAGTGCACTAATCCTGTTACCATAAGAAGGGGGGTCCGGCAGGGAGACCCAATCTCGCCTAAACTGTTCACTCTGGTATTGGAGGACATTTATAAGAATCTCGACTGGGAAGACAAAAGCGTTTTGATATCGGGTGCATGACTATCCAATATCCGATTTGCAGATGACATAGTGCTGTTCGCTTATGATCCAGAAGAGCTTCAGATTATGATCAATGAACTGCACGATGCATCTTATATTAAAGGACTGGAAATGAACCTGAGCAAAACTAAGGTCATGACAACAGATGCCGCAAGTACTGCAATAATCACAGTTAACGCTACCCCACTGGAACATGTCGAAAAATATGTCTACTTATGTCAGGAAGTTAGGATGGGTAAGGTAAACCAGGGGACAGAAATCAGCAGGAGAATACGTCTGGGATGGGCAGCCTTTGCTTTCAGAATGAACCTCACCAGTCATCAAAAAGCACGTATATTTAACCAGTGCGTCTTACCAGTCCTTACCTACGGAGCGGAAACTTGGGTGACAACGAAAGCTATCCCCCAAAGGTTAATAGTCACTCAGAGGGCAATGGAACGTAGGCTGGTAGGAGTGACGTTACGAGATCGGAAGACTAACAAGTGGTTGAGAAAGCAAAGCAAAGTCTCAGATATTATAAAGCGTATAGCCAAACTGAAATGGCAATGGGCTGGTCATATTGCCCGAAAATCAGACTCGTGGTGCAGGGATTTACTGGAATGGAGACCGTGGGAACATAAGAGACCGGTTGGAAGACCTCAGATGCGCTGGAAGGACGACATCGGAAGAGTGGCAGGGAAGAACTGGATGCAGACAGCCCAAAACAGAGCGACATGGAGGAAGTTGAAGGAGGCCTACACTAAATTGGTCGAGGAAGGCTTGAGATGATGATGAGTGCACCTCTAGGATACTCAAGGTATATGTTTGCCAAATTTCAAGTCTCTTAGCTCCAGTGGTTTAGGCTGTGCGTTGTCTGTCAGTCAGTCAGTCACGGTACTGTTTTTTTTTTATATACATGTACAACAACGAAGGCAAACGAGCAAGTGGATCACCTAATGGGTAGTGATCACAACTGCCCATAGACACCCACAACCTCGGGAGGTTTGCAGATGCGTTGCCAACCTAGAGAGCTAAGATGATGATCTCCACACCGGAACACAACAATGCGAGCACTGCGGCTTAGCGGCAGGATTAGCGAATAAGATGGTGGTAGCGATCCGGATGGACCTCGCACAAGATAAGACCTGACCGGAACCAGAACACCAGAACTTCACTCAGATCTTAATCTCCTACTACCATAAATAACGTAGTGTAGTTTTGCGGGTGGTAGGACCTTGTGCGAGGTCCGTCCGGATCGCTACCACCATCTTACTCGCTAATCCTACCGCTAAGCAACAGTGCTTGCACTGTTGTGTTCCGGTGTGGAGAGTAAGACAGCCGGTGTAATTACGGGCACAAGAGGCATTTCATCTTAGCCCTCTAGGTTGGCAATACATCTGCAAACCCCCCGGGATTGTGGGTGTCTATGGGCAGCGGTGATCACTTATCATCAGGTGACCCACTTGCTCGTTTGCCTTCCTTGTCGTATAAAAAAAAGTTTAGGACGCCCTCCGCCCGGGTGGAATGACGGTCCGCGAAAGACTGCATACAGATGCTGGATGCGGCAAGCTGAAGACAGTAGGGCGCTATGGCGCTCATTAGGGGAGGCCTATGTCCAGCAGTGGACTAGAGTAGCCTGATGATTAGACCCCGGATTGTATGGTTTGGGGTGCTTGGACCTGAGTAATGGAGGGATTAATGTTGTGTTGTCAAACCTTTTGTCCGGAGACGCTGTCCAAATTTACAAATTTGTAGAGAGCTCCTTCATTGCTAGGGAATCTAGCACTGGAGGCAGTGCTTCGTAAACTATTAATACCTGAAGTCTCCCCATGAGGCTGACATGGTCACACCAGGTGTACCAAAGCCTCAATAATATATAAGATTTAAAAAAAGTAATGTACCAAAAAATAATATTGATAAGTTTGCTAGGTAATTTTTGCTTATATGTTTTGTAGCAATAAACGATTTTTAATACAGTTGCCCAAAAAGTGGTACATTTTGTAACTGCGTTTCATGCGGAAAGTTGTATTTTTAATACAGTTGCTCAAAAAGTTGTATTTTTTGTAGCTACAATACAATACAATACAATAACTCTTTATTGAACACCACATAACAGTCAAAACAAAAAATAAGGCACAAAGAAAATACAAGGTAGCAATGGGCGGCCTTATCGCTACAGAGCGATCTCTACCAGGCAACCATAATGGAATAAAGGTAAGAACATATTAAACACATATTAACATATTAGCTACGTTTCATGCGGAAAGTTGGATTTTTCGCACTAGCGCTTTTTACTTTTCCCAAGGCGCCGGCGGCTCCGGGGCGCCTTCACCTTCCTCCTCCCCCCCGACAGGGCGCCCCCGCCGGCTCACCGCCTTTGGTTGCATTGTAATTTTTTCGCAAATATATTAAAAACGTCGTTTGGTACACGTGCGGAAGTGTCATTATATGTATCAAAAAGTATTATTTTCTTTGTTTCAAGATAGTGGAGGGCGCGGTGAAGGTGTACAAGGGCACGAACCCCGAGGTGGACTCGTACTCCGTGTTCTGGGACAACAAGAAGCTGGCCGACACCACGCTGTCCACGCAGCTGCGCCTGCGCGGCGTCACCGACATCTACATCTGCGGCCTGGCTTACGACGTGTGCGTCGGTGCGTCCCACGACTCCTCTCACCGTCTGGTGTAACCAACGGAAGCCAGTTTAATCGAGATGGTTCTTAGCTAAGTGTCATTAAAATCGGTTCACCCGTTTTTGAAATGTTGAACTTTGAAATGACAATGTCGGGGGTTTTCAACTTTTCATTGCCACTCGTTGCCATGGAGATGTCCCTTGTGTAATTCGTCTAAAATTAGATCACTCCCCCGAAAGACAGAATTTGCATGTTTAGGAGATGAAGTATGAATAAATTGGCATATTAACTGTCGAAACTTCTAAAGTTTCATAGAATGATGCCTTAGAAAAATTAATTTTAGACGAGTTACCCAGTGGACATCTCCATGGCAACAAGTGGCAAATTGACTGACCCATTTTCATACTTTTAGATGAAAGACACATTGCAAACCGCACAAATAAGCTGTGTGTCATGTGGCCGGCGGATCGTGCTCTGGACAGCCTCGGTTTAAGTCATCTAATTGTGCTTGAACAGTTTATTGTTTTGCTACTTACCCTGCTGAGACAAGTTAGTCAGGGGACATTTCCATGGCAACGAGTGGTAATGAAAAGTTGATTGACTATAAATGTCGTGTCGTTTGATTGGCCTATTTTCATACTTTTAGATGAGAAACACATTACAAACCGCACAAATAAGCTGTGTGCCTGCGGATCATGCTCATCTAATTGTGCTTGAACAGTTTATTGTTTTGCTGCATACCCTGCCTGGACGAGTTAGCCAGGGGACATTTCCATGGCAACGAGTGGCAATGCAAAGTTGAGTGACCCGTTGAGAGTGTTATGCTCATTTTCACCAACGACTCCTAAAATTTAAGGAATCCCTTAGCTCTTTTAGGTGACACCTAAGATCAATTTCCGTTTCACCAACGCTTAAGTAACACCTAACTGCTAATTCGAGCCCCTAAACTTAGGGGGCCCAAGTTTAGGGGCTCGAATATTGACCCCCTAGCGCTAAGTGACAGTTCGCGCAGTCGCAGATGCGTTTTAATTTTTATAGGTTATTGTGCATTTGTTATGCAATAATTAACTTGATTGATAAGATTTATATAAAATGGAAGGCTATTTAAATGATTTTGTAGAGTTTGGAAGCTGTTGAATAATTGGATTTAATATTCACATCAAACTTATTTAGATCAGACTGAAAATCAGATGATTTATATCAAAGTATGATGGGTACTAAAGATTTGTCATAAGATATACCTACTCGTAGAATGTCGAAAGAAAGCGTGCTTTTCATACTTTCGTTCCGTTCTGTATAAAGGAAGACCTCATCGCAGCCGGACGAATGCCTAATACTTATTCATCATCAGTCTATTAATGATCCTCAGAATACAAAACAAACCAGAAGCCGCGTTCAATCATAACAGAACGCCGCGCACTGTGTCAATTTATTATTGATTTCGCTATCCGTTTACACTTAAAATGTAATCCTATTTTGTGTTTTTTATATACCCAACGGCATTTCTGCATGTAGGAAACACACGAGAATCGATTAAGTAACATGCGCGCTCGCGGGTTCTGGTCAGTTCTGTATTATACGGGTTTCAAAGAAATCGAATAACACAATACTTTGAAAATATGTACAGTTCATGAATAAATTAATTAGATAACTAATCATTCCAGTTTCAGTCAATGAATGCTAATAAATTTCAATCATCGCACCGAAAGTTCGGAAAAAATTAGATACTTAATTAAAAACTGTCCCCGTAAGTTCTTATTTTTCTGGATGGCAAAGATAATTCCATACAGCCTAGTTAACATTTAAAAATAAGAAATAAGGCGTCAATTTAGTATTAACAATATATTTATTTAGTTTTTCTATGTTTTTAAAATGTTGTTTTAATTTTTTATAGACGATTTTTGAAGTTATTTCTCTTAAAAAAAATTATCGATACAAAACCGGTTTAGAAATCACTATACCTGAAACAAACCGTCACTTAGTTAGGTGACCCCTATTAAGGTGTTACCTAGGATGGTGAAAATGGAATTAGGTTAGGGAGAGATATATGGGGCCACTTAGGATAGGGGTCCCCTGACTAGGTGATGACTTAGGTGTCGTTGGTGAAAACGGGCATCACTGTGGTGTCGGCAGGCGCGACGATCGCGGACGCGCTGGCCGTGGGCTACCGCGCCGTGCTCGTGGACGACGCGTCGCGCGGCGTGGAGCTGGCCGACATCGCGCGGACCAGGGCCGCCGTCGCGCGCAACAGCGGCGTCATCGTCGCCTCCGACCAGGTGACGCTCCTCGCTTCTGACCATTTCACCGACCAGGGCCGTGTTTTATAAAGCTACAAGTTACAATTTACAAGCGGAAGTCTCGTTCTATCACGTTTTGTTAGAAAGATACTTCCGCTTGTAAATTGTAACGTGTAGCTTTATAAAACACGGCCCAGGGAGAAGACCAGCCGACTTTTATACGTATCCAAAATTTTGGGCAATTGTCATCGTCATCATCAGACTATTTATGTCCCACTGTTGGGCACAGGCGCTAAGGTGAGTGTGGGGAATTTTATTGTTTGTTTTTTTTTCTCACCGAAAAAAAAGCAGAAATTACTTTGGAACTATATATGGCTTGAATCATTGTTACTTTTTAGCCTCGTGACTACATATGTCCAATACATAGTCCCAACCGTAATTTATTTGTAACTCATGTATTTAAAACTGACAAATTTAGAATGCCGGCAGGTAGGAGGTTAAATGACTTGACTTTAATCGCGATTATTATAAGAATCACTTTTTAAATCATGTATCATGTGATTTAAATCATCTTTAATCATTAGTCGACCCGATGGCCTAGTGGTTAGAGAACCTGACTTCGAAGCTTGAGGTCCCGAGTTCGATCCCCGGTCGGGGCAGATGTCTGTATGATGAATACGAATGTTTGCTCTCGAGTCTTGGATGTTTATCATCAACATCATGTCAGCCGAAAGACGTCCACTGCTGAACATAGGCCTCCCCAAGGCTCAAGGCAAGGGATTTATGTATGTATTTATCTGTATTTATAAGTATGTTATCCGTTGTCTAGTACCCATAACACAAGCTCTGCTTACTTTGGGACTAGGTCAATTGGTGTCAATTGTCCCACGATATTTATTTATTTATGTCAACCCTGGTATTATTGGGTCGGGCTGACGAGACTTGACTTGGGGTCTCCAGGTGGCGGCGATGGTGGACGGTCGCGACCGGCGCCCCGAGCTCGGCTACAAGCTCGCCATGGAGCTCAAGACCGCCCTGCAGGACCCGCACTAAGCGACGCCCAAGGACGCAACACCTAGTTTAACTCCACGCTAATACGAGTTCAAGTTCCGTTAGAAGACTTCTGCACTGTTTATGTTCCAGGTTAGATGCCTTTACTGAAGTTGTTTCAAAGTTTAGATTGTTATGTCGGAAGATAGGTGTATTTTTCAGTGAAACCCTTTTTCAGATGGTAAATTTTAGCGACGACATAAATTCTTCGACATTTTCTAATAAATGTTTAACTGCGAGACAAATGTTTTACGTCGTCGATAAACGTTAGTATGCTAGGGGGTCAGGCGGTATAATGTACCAATGTAGTTAAAATTTCAAAATTAGCACTTAGATTTCAGATTCCTTGAAATTACCTAACGCCAGGTATATCGTTAAACATGAAACTACCATGAGATTCAATTTGAAAAATTTATAAAACTCGAACTTTCGCTTTGCCGAAGCGTGTGCTCCCAGAGGATGGACTACGGATTAGTCGAAACATGTCTGGCTATACGCGACTGACGCGTTTATTTCACAAAAAGATCCACTTATTTTTCGCTAAGCCGCCTTCATTAGTACCGCCTGGAACAGAACTAACTAAATTATTATTGTGTAATAGTAATATCAATGAAACTCGCAAACTGTCTGTAAAAGAGTAATTGACTGTAGATGTTATGTTGTGAACAAAACACATTTCGCATTGAACGCCTCTAGCAGGGTAGAATATTATTTATTCATAATTCGCTGTTGCCAACTACTTCGTCTGCGCAGAATCCGTCAGGATCGCTAGTATCAACTATCAAGTGAGGTTTCTGAAAATTTTCACCAATCATAGGCCAGGAGGGCATTTGCGTAACTATTTTGACATTCGTTCGTCATTGGATTGAAATGTCAGTTCTTGTATGACTGTGACAGCTAGCTGTTTCCCATACAGATTGCCAGCCCATACAAAATGAACTCGATTGTGATTGCGAGCGAGTCAGACAGGCTGCAGTAAGTAGCTCGTTTAACGATTTCGGGTTAACGATTCATGAATTCTATGCAGACGGAGTGGCGGGTAATAGCTGGTGGGTTAATCAACTTTTAAGTGCCAGTCGTTGCCATGGAGATGTCAAAATTCAAAATTCAAAATTCAAAATTTTATTCAGCAAATAGGCAGTTGAATGCTCTTTTACACGTCATTTTTTTTGAGTCTACCAGCGCTTTCGGAAAGACCATGATTGCCAAGAAGAATGCGCCGCAAGAAACTTGGCACAAAGTCATTTTTTCTAAAAACAGGTTACATTAGCTCTTACAATACGCAACCACAGACAAACTACACAAAGAAACCTCACTCTGTCATTAAAAGATTAAGAGAGAAAAAAAAAATACCGCATTTTAGAAACAAGTGTAAAAAGTAATTATTAAAACAGCAAAACCAGAACACTTTACTGGCACGTTTTAATTGAGCAGGAGATGTATAGGGTCTCCAGGTCAAATATCTGTGAAAATTTGTCCCCTGGACAACTCATCAAAAATTTTATTTTCTAAGACCCCACTCCCCCAAAAGTCAGGATTTGCGTGCTTTTGAACTGTTGAAACTTCTGACGTTTGATGGAGTGGTACCATAGAAAATCTTATTTTAAACGAGTTAACCAGGGGACATCTCCATGGCAACGAGTGGCAATTAATAGTTGATTGACCCTGGTAAGAAATGGAATAGAAATAAAAATACCAGTGGTATAGCTTTAAATTATAAAATAAATATTTTACATGTTTGTTTGACAGACTAGGTACTTAGTGCCTCTGTCTATTCCCAGTACTTATTGTGCAAAATAATGTATATCAATGTTAAATGGAGCTATAAAAAATATTTAAAGAAATCGCCACGGAATCGCCGTTGCCTTTTCCCCTGACCAAAAAAAACAAGAAATCTCATTTTTAATTCATGACTTCCTATTTTATTTATTTGCTGATTTTATTTGTGTCGTGATAATTTATTTTTCTTTTTTTTAAGATAAGTTTATTTAGTGTTTACTTATAAGTGGTTTGTAGGCAATTTAGTAAGTACTTAAGGGAAGTCCTACTTAATATTAAAAATTTCTGTCCTTGAAAATGTGAATATATAACTTTGAACGCTTATTTTTTCTTAGTATTTTACGTTATTTAATGTTTATTAATATTTATACAATCCATGTGAGATGTTATTCTGGTGTACAACCTACTGAAGTAAAGTTTACATTATAACTACTCGGGGAATAAACGTATCTTGTACACTAGACTACACTAGGTATACTAGGTTATATTATATACCACAACATTAAACCTAAACTTTAAGTTCTTAATTGTAAAGTTTAGCTACCTCCTATCCTACCATGTACTTAACTACGCTTTTAGTATGTATTAGTGTTACTTAAATATTACACCCGTATAAATTTACATGTCTTATTAATAATCATACTTACAAATTCTAAAGTGTGACGAGACATTCTTAAAATTATTCATTATTTTAGAATACAGTGTTTGCGTCATAATGGGAAGCTTCCATCGCCAAGTGATAATTTATTTTATTAATTTAGTTGTAAGTTTAGCACTGTCTCTAATTGTGTTATAGCATTGTTTATTATTTAGTTTAAAATAAATAAAGTAAGACAGCCGGCGGGTCACTAGCAAACTTTTTAGTAACAATAGTTAGTTGTTAAAACTTAAACATCAACTTCTAAGGTAAGGTGGCATAAAATGGCTGTATTACTTATCATTCGCTGAAGTGAGCAAGTAAAGATTAGACATTCCTAATAGTGTACTTAGAAACGTTGCGTGGTCTGCTAGTCCTAAAAGCGGGTTAGCATAATTTTGAAAGAATGTGCAGATTATTGGTTTGTTGTGGACAATTATTAGCAATTATTCAATGATTGTACTAAAAATTAAATAACTAATAGCACGTTGAACAGTGGTTTTGGGGCTTTAAAAATGGGCTCGTAGAGTTCGAAACGTGTCAGCGTAGTGTAGCAGTGGTGGTGATAGTTGGATCTGTGTGACACGTTGATTCGTGTGGCCGTGATGGTGCAAGTGCTGCATGAAAAAATACATTTGTCGCATAGACGTAGCTGTCTTACACCCGAGGTCGATGCTGAGCAAACTAATTGTTTTTAGTTTATTAAATTATTGACAAATTGTGACTTTGTCCGAAACTGCTGTGGCAAGGTTTTAATTCTAAAAGGGTACAAAATGACTACTCTTAGTTCATAGCTAGTTTCACTATAGAGAGTCTCTGTATTATTCGTTTTGTTCAACAAAATAGCATCATCTTTATTCGTTTTTTCTTTGAGTTCGTAGATGGCGCTACCGTATTGATTAGAGGTCTAAGTGTCATACGAAATTAATGGTACAGAGACCTCTCTCTATACTGAAACTAGTTACAGCAGATTTATTGGCAGTCCTCTTAGTTTAATAGTTAAAAGAAGCTTGTCAGAACGTTCATACATGAACATAATACACTTTTGACACCACGGACCAACCACCCTCTTGACACCAAATGTCAGGGCGAACGTTTCCGAAACGCATATGCTCATTTGCACGTATAAATCTTTCTAGCCTCCAATCGCGGCTCCCTTTCAACCAGATGACAAGCTATGAACCAATCACGACGCATTTCTCCGGCCCGCTCTCCGCGGCTTTTTTCATAATGACTTTCCAAGTAAATTATAAGAGATGCGGTGTCCCGAGGGTGGTTGGCCCGTGTTTGACACAATATATAATAATGAGAAGCTATGTCATTTAAACGCTGCCTGTGTCCTAGAACACCCTGTATGGATTAATATTTGTAAAACGTGTAGGTACTACCTAACTTATTTATTTATTTCGACATCATAGTTGTATTTAGTGGTGTGTTTTTAGGATAAACATTCAAAATTTGGTACAAATTATGCACTTATTGTTGTGAATGTAAAGGTACATCCACACCCGGGCCGTACAAAGTAAAGCATTTTAATTACCCATCGATAAGAACGAATTTACAATTTGTAATAGAATTTATATTTTCTAATATAGTATTTCGAATGTTACTTGATTACACAGTAGGTATTTGAAAATCCGTTGTTTTTTGTAGGAACTGCTAAGTACTTTAGTGTATATGTAGTTATGTACTTAATGATTTTACTTAAATTATACTATGCTTGTATGCTGCGGGTAGAGACGGATCTGGGGCCGATTTTACAAATCACACCTATGAAAATGCCACTCGAAAATGATAAAAATCAGTCTGGTGCCATAAAAATAAATTACATTATGTCAAAGGAGTATCATTTTGTATTTCTATCTCCAATAGTTATTAGTAAGTACTATCTGTGGCTTAGCGTACAAACAGGTGACACGAAATGTCAAGGATCCAGGCTCGATTCCCGGGGTTGGTCATATTTTTCTGGTTTTCTGTGTATTCTTGTTTCAGCGTGTATTTAAAATATAATAAATAAATCACCGACTATTTTCACTAGGTCCTTCCATATAGGTTTTTAGCACTCTGCATATTCAGTAAAAAATATCTACATTTTTGAGCAGTATTTCCACAGGTATGATCCGTAAAATTGGCTCCCTGTAGAGTTCAATATACAATGACAATGCAAAGAAAAATCCGTTAAGCAGCTGGACTTGAACCAGCAACCTCGGTAATCCGTACCACGCTCCACCAATTAAGCTATACTTAACGTTGGTGTACCTAACGAATTTTTCAATGCCTTGTGTCATATTTTTATTTGGAAGATCTCTCCTCAGCGCCATCTATGAGTAGCTTAATCAAGCGGCTCACCCACTACCATACCATACCATACTTAGTGGGTGAGCCGCTTGATTAAGCTACTCATAGATGGCGCTGAGGAGAGATCTTCCAAATAAAAATATGACACAAGGCATTGAAAAATTCGTTAGGTACACCAACGTTAAGTATAGCTTAATTGGTGGAGCGTGGTACGGATTACCGAGGTTGCTGGTTCAAGTCCAGCTGCTTAACGGATTTTTCTTTGCATTGTCATTGTATATTGAATTTCATTCTATGAATGTTTCATAAAAATAAAAACAAAAATAATCAATAAAACGATTATTTTCATTCCCTGTAGAGTTTATGGTTGTTGCCTTAGGTTTACAAAACGCACGCTTAGAATTAAAGTGACTCAATTCTTAATATGACATATTGCAAAATTGAATCTAAAATCTAAATCTACAAAGTTTAATTAAGATTTATCATGTATTTAGAATTGAGTCACTTTAATTCTAAGCGTGCGAAAGTGATAGGATAGCTCTGCATTTTGTTCCTCTATGACCGTGCACTGAATAAAAGAGTTAAATTCATTGAAACTAGTTTTTTTTGCCCCTAACACCTGCTTGAACCTGGGTTATACAGTTAACTAACTATGGGTTAACTTGCTGTATTTCTGTACGAACTTGACGGAACTGAATCTGTGTTTGCGTAAGCGGGACTTCTTATTCTTACAGCAGAGAGAAATAATAGCAAGTATTTTATGAAAAAGATATGTATTTCAAAATCACCATTAATAAACTTAAAACTAATTAAAAAACTTCAACAAAGCGTTTTCGGTAAACACCAAATGTCATAATCATAATTGAGCATCGAAATTACTACATTTAGATTCTACACCAGATTATTAATAATATTAATTATAGTTTGAAATTCACTGTCTAGAGAGTGGTTCACACAAAATATTAATTGCTAAATAAAATAGTTAAAAATAATCAGAGCAAAACGTTTATCTCCTTGTCAGTATGTCATAAAATGTCTTTGTCTCTTCTTTAGGACAGACCTAAAGTCTAAAAACATTCAAAGTAATGGCACAATCATTTTAATTTTATTTCATTTTGTAAATCGTCATAACAAAAAGTAAGTAATATTGTGACTTTTTTATTTTCCAGTGATAAAACCCTAAGCAATGCAACGCGAAAACTAACAAAAAGAAATTAAGTACAGAATATTTTTACCTTCCCTTTCGCTTCTGATACTCTGTTATTGCGTGCCGGCAAAAAAACCCGTGAATCTATCTATTAATACTATCGTGAATATCACATTTAATTTCAAGGCAAACCTTACTACCTACAATCTTTGTATTTTTTTCCTTCAAGCAGCGGTGATACTGGATAACACTTCCCGTCCCAGCTTATGAGCAATGAAATCCAGGATCGTGATGATCAGCTCTCTCCGACTGGCTGCACAAGCCATGAGGATGTCGAAGGCACGGACGTAATCCACCGGGTCCACTCGGCGGAGATAGTTGAAGATGATGAAGAGGATCTCTCGGAGCTGATCTTTGACCATAGACCAGATCTCACGGAGGGATACCAAGGCTGGTGAACAAGGAACGGCGATTTAGATTCTTGTGTGGCGACACCTTTAATTTGTAAATATTATGTGTATAGTATTAGTTATTATTAGGTTGGCTTCCAGTTTCCGCTGGAGCTGACAGAAACCGCGCATGCGCGAGCTCTCTTCGTCGTTGGCTCTCGAGCTGTATGTTACTGTTATTAGGCGCTCCGGTGAATGTTTATTTTATACATAATTTTACTGTAAATAAATAGTGTATATAGTGTGTGAGTGTTTTGTTTATATTACTTTGAACGTATCCCACAAGTGGTGACCCGAACAGTGAGTTTTTGAACATTTTTTTTTACGTTATTATCAATATTGTCATACAACAGAAGGATGTCGAAGTCCAACAATGACAGCTGTGAAACACAAGACGGTGGCCGCGGCGTGTGCCGCGTGGCTGTCAAACCGCCTCCTTTCTGGCCTGACAGGCCGGCGCTGTGGTTTGCGCAGTTAGACAGCCAATTTGTTTTGGCGGGAATCACATGTGACACTACAAAGTTTCACTATGCTATCTCAGTGTTAGACTTCAAACACGCTGCCGTTGTTGAAGAGATTATTACGAGTCCTCCGGAGGCTGGCAAATATGAAAAACTTAAACTTGAATTAATAGCGCGACTATCTGCTACGCGAGAGCAGCGATTGCAGCAATTATTTATCAAAGAAGAGCCAGGAGATAGGACGCCGAGCGAGTTCCTGCGCTACTGCCGCGGTTTGGCCGGCGCCGACGTTTCTGACGTGGTCATGCGTTCGCTTTGGTCTAGCCGTCTGCCTCCTTACCTGCGAACTGTTGTGGCCATGCAGCCGGAGACAATGGTTTTAGATGAGGTGGCACATATGGCTGATAAGGTGTTCGAGGTAGCGCCTCGTGAAAATGCATCTCGTGTTGTTGCTGCATCTTCGTTGGTTATGCCTGCTCCTACGACTATAGATGATTTAGAGCGTAAAATTAACGACCTCATGGTTAAGATCGAGGCGTTGTCTTCGGAGCAAAGTATGCGTCGTCGAGGTCGAAACAAGTCCCGATCACGCAGCCGTCGTCGATCCAGTTCGCCGAGCCATGCCGGGCGCGAGTGCTGGTATCACTGGAGGTTTGGTGATAAAGCTGCTAAATGTATTCCGCCCTGTGCTTATTCAAAAAACTAGAAAAGCGGTCGCTAGACGCGACCGGTGAGTGTGCGTCGGTCTCGAACCGCCTTTTTATCACGGACTCTACTTCTAAGTTGCAATATTTAGTGGACACCGGATCCGATTTATGTGTCTATCCGGTGAGTATTTTGCGTGCACAACGCCGTCATAAGACAAATTATGAGCTTTATGCCGCAAATAACACTATAATTGCCACGTATGGTTGGCTTAGTTTGTCCTTAGATTTAGGCCTACGCCGCGTTTTTACTTGGCGGTTTGTTATTGCCGATGTGAGTAAACCTATAATAGGAGTTGATTTTTTGTCCTTTTATAATTTGCTTGTTGATGTGCGTAATTCGCGCTTAATTGACGGCACTACGTCGCTTTCATCAGCTGCTCTAGTTGCCTCTGCTTGCTCCAGCCCACAAGTTAAAATAATTTCAGGTGATTCGCCTTATCACAAACTTCTGGAAGAGTATCCTGATGTAATGCGACCTTGTGGAGATCCTTCGGAGCGTAAATGTAAGCACCAGACGCAGCATTACATCAAGACGACTTCAGGACCACCTGTCTTTGCGCGACCTAGGCGGCTAGCACCTGACCGGTTAAAAATTGCGCGTCAGGAATTTGACGATATGGTGCGTTCTGGGATCGCGAGGCGATCTGATAGTCCTTGGTCCTCGCCTTTACATCTGGTTCCTAAAAAAGACAAGGGTTGGCGACCTTGCGGCGATTACCGGGCACTCAATGCGCGCACGGTGCCAGATAGGTACCCAGTGCGCCATATTGCTGACTTTTCACACAATCTTTTTGGTAAAAAGGTGTTCAGCAAGTTGGACTTAGTGCGTGCTTATCATCAAATACCTGTCGCGGTGGAAGACGTGCCGAAAACAGCAATCACGACTCCCTTTGGACTCTTTGAATTTCCGTTCATGAGTTTCGGTTTGCGCAACGCGGCGCAAACGTTCCAGCGATTTATGGACGAAGTTCTAAAGGGGCTTGATTTCTGTTTTCCTTTCATTGATGACGTTTTGGTTGCCTCAACTAATGACAAGGAGCACCTTAGTCACCTGCGTATCATATTTGAACGTTTTAGTGAGCACGGTATTTTGCTCAATAATAGCAAGTGTGTGTTTGCGGTTCCTGAGGTAGAGTTTCTGGGTTATCAGGTTTCGTCACAAGGCACTAAGCCCATTGGTGACAAAGTTAAAGCTATTGAGCAGTTCCCGCAACCTAAAACTATTAAAGAACTACGCAGATTTTTAGGCGCTTTAAATTTTTATAGACGTTTTATTACGGGCGCAGCAAAGTTGCAAGCTCCGCTTCACGCACTTCTAGGCGGTGCATCTGTCAAAAGCAATGACACTATTCAATGGAACCCTGCTTTAGATGACGTGTTTAAAGCTTGCAAGGCGAGCTTATCACGTGCGGCTCTTATAGCACACCCAAGTTCGTCAGCTCCTTTAGCCATAGTTACGGATGCGAGCGACACTTCTATCGGTTCTGTGTTGCAGCAGCAAGTTGTAGGTCACTGGCAGCCGTTAGGTTTCTTTTCGAAGAAGCTCACGGCAAGTCAAGTTAAGTACAGCGCTTATGACCGCGAGTTGTTGGCCATTTATGAGTCAGTAAAATATTTTCGTTACATGATCGAGACGAAACCTTTCTTTATTCTAACTGACCATAAGCCAATAGTTTCAATTTTCAAGAAGTCTCTCGATGCGTGTTCTCCGCGTCAATTCAGATACATAGATTTTATATCTCAATTTACAACGGATATCCGATTTATATCGGGTGGAGACAATGTTGTTGCGGACGCGTTATCGAGGACTGACGCTATTACTGACGGACTTGACTTTGACGCTTTAGCTGCTTCTCAGGCTACGGACAACGAACTTCAAACACTACTTCGTACCGGTTCATCATTGAAATTGGAAAAAGTACAATTTTGCCATTCGGCATTATTTTGTGACGTTTCTGGTTCCGTTCGTCGTCCGTTTATTACTACAGAGTTTCGTAAGCAGGTTTTTGATATTTTACATGGACTCAGCCACCCTAGTGCTAGGAATACCATTAAATTGGTAACAGAGCGCTATGTGTGGCCTGGTGTTAAAAAGGACTGTAGAAGCTGGGCGCGAGCATGTGTATAGTGTCAAAAATGTAAAGTGTCTAGACATGTGCATGCACCAGTTTATCAATTTGAAGTACCTTCAGCTAGATTTGCGCATGTACACGTCGATTTGGTAGGCCCGCTTCCTATGTGTAACGGTTTCAAGTATTGTCTCACCGCGGTTGATAGGTACACGCGTTGGCCTGAGGCGATTCCTTTAGTCGACATCACGGCTGAGAGTGTTGCCAAAGCATTCATTTCTACGTGGATAGCACGTTTCGGTTGCCCTGAAAAGGTGACAACTGATAGAGGCAAACAGTTTGAATCGCATCTTTTCAACCAGTTATCAGCCTTAACGGGTTCTAGCCATCTTCGGTCGACTGCGTATCACCCTGCGGCCAATGGATTGGTTGAACGTTTTCACCGGCAATTGAAGGCAGCTATCATGTGTCATGCGGATGGAAGCTGGTCAGAGGTTCTTCCTTTGGTACTGCTGGGCATACGTAGTGCATGGAAGGACGATCTGTCTGCGTCCACAGCAGAGTTAGTATACGGTGAACCCTTACGCCTTCCTGGTAATTTCTTTGAATCATCTGCTGATCGCGTTTTAGATTATTCCGATTTTTCATCGCGGTTACGTTTGCAAATTAAGAAATTACAGCCCTCTTCTATAGCTCGACATGGCTCTGAGAAAGTTTTTATTTTTAAAGATCTTAAAACTTCATCTCATGTATTTATAAGGCAGGATTTGGTAAGGACATCTTTGCAACCACCTTACGCTGGTCCATTTGAGGTAGTTGAGAGGCATCCAAAATATTTCGTAGTAAATGTTGGAGGTAAGACTACGTCCGTCTCTATTGACAGGCTTAAACCTGCCTATATCCTGGCAGACAAGCCTGTCGTGACGATGCCTTCAGCAGCTTCTAATGCTCCGGCCTTAGTTCCACCGATGGTCACTCGTGCTGGTCGCCAGGTGCGTTTCCCGCAGTTTTATCGACCGTAAAGGTCTCCGAGGGGGCTGATGTGGCGACACCTTTAATTTGTAAATATTATGTGTATAGTATTAGTTATTATTAGGTTGGCTTCCAGTTTCCGCTGGAGCTGACAGAAACCGCGCATGCGCGAGCTCTCTTCGTCGTTGGCTCTCGAGCTGTATGTTACTGTTATTAGGCGCTCCGGTGAATGTTTATTTTGTACATAATTTTACTGTAAATAAATAGTGTATATAGTGTGTGAGTGTTTTGTTTATATTACTTTGAACGTATCCCACACTTGCAAGCACACGGCTTGCCTAACGCGATGTGATGTGTATTTATATTAATATAGAAGTTTATAAACAGACAAGATGTAGATCAGTATTCAGTACTATAAAATCATAACCAACAAACAAAAAGCTGTAAAACAATAAACTGTACAAGCATAATTAGATTTAAACCGGGGCTGTCCAGAGCACGATCCGCAGGCCACATGACACACAGCTTATTTGTGCGGTTTGCAATGTGCTTCTCATTTAAAAGTATGAAAATGGGTCAACCAACTATTAATCACCAGTTGTTGCCATGGAGATGTCCCCTGGGAAACTCGTCTAAAATAAGATTTTCTAAGGCACCACTCCATCAAATGTTAGGAGTTTTGACAGTTATATACTAATTCCTAATCTCCTCAGCATGTAAATCTTTTAGGGGAGTAGGGTAGGGTCTTAGAAAATCATATTGTTGATGAGTTGTCCAGGGGACATCTCCATGGCAACGAGCAGCACTTAAAAGTTGATTGGCCCAAATATTCTTTCATTTTCTCATCAACAATTCAATGTAGCAATTTATACTGATTCGGAATTGTATTTGGTGTAAACAGCCCTAACATAAACCATTAGCAGATATCGTTGGAGGCATTCTACAAAATGTACCAAGTCAATCTACCTTTAAAATATGTTTAGGAATCACATAAGCAAAATTTTGTACCTATTTAATTGCATTAGGATTAATCAATATGCATTTTCTTTATTAGAATCAGCAATTTATATTTTTTTATTTGATCCAACTACGTACTGATTTAAATAGCACTACATATACTCACAAGACACACCAAGTCCTGCGGCACTCCCAATGCCGGCCCCGAGGGCAGCTCCCACGCGGCCCCCTGCATAGCCCCCCACCAGCCCCCCCGCCAGTGCAAAGGCTCCAGTTATGACCGCTGTGTCAGTATTCCACTCTACACGGATCTCAAATCTGTCAGCTGTAAACAAACATGAAAATTTCAGAAAGAGTAAAATTACACTAAAGCAAACCTTTTTTGTAATGTAACCGATAATAAAAATACAATAATATTTGACCCAATTTGCCTATAAAGCAATATTGATATGTTAAACCTTGAAACACCAAAGATAGGGATCAAGATATATACTTAGTAATCCGTTAATACACTGTTAATGAACATAGAAATAGAGAGTTGGAGACTATTACCTGTGCCTTTATTTGCACAAAAAATATAGTTTTTCTTTGCCGTGTTCTATTTATATATGGACTAGATTGATCTCAACTAGTAACACCACAAGTAGTAGTATATAATTACAATTATGTAGTTGATAAATAATGCAATTTTCATCCAAATGTAACAGTTCAAATTCCACTCATAGACGTGTCAAAAACAGAAGCACGTCTTGGCTAATCAAAAGCAGCCGCTTGGAATGGTACCGACTTATGCACGTTTATAATAAAGCCACTAAACCGAATTATGATATGCCTTATTACTTACCCATTTCTAACAGGATTTGCTCGAGCCAATTCGGGTCGTATCTTACTTCGTGCAAAAAAGGCTGCATTTCCATCGTCATCTTTTAAATTTAAAATATATAATTTAAAAAAAAAAACTGCAATGGTTCTTCTGGCAAATTCAAGAACGAAGAACACCACTCACTAGTTGAAAGGTTGGCAAATTAAACAAGAAGAGAAATACAATAATAAATACGACTTATATAAAACGACAGCGACAGATGATTGACGTGACGTAAACCATAGAGTAGTATAATATACGGGGAATAGAGCGCTCTCTCAGCGGAGAAAAATGTCATCCTCAACCAGCCTCTACAGCAATGCCATCTTTTATCTGTCATAGTCGACAGAACAGATTTCATAACACACACACGCGCGCGCGGGAGCACATACGCGCGCACACACATCGACTCTACGTATTTACTAGTGGAAGAGTTTTTTTTTCTTCTTTGCATGATGATAAATTTTGCAATTTTTTTAACAAAAGTACAAGCAATAATTTGTGACTGAAAATTACAAGCCTCCGGTTCGACAGTTTTTCATACAATTTTGCAATATGTAATGAACCGTATTTTTTTTAAACCGACAGCAATGATTAACGCACTAACTACAAAAAATTTGCCTTACACAGGTAAGAGATGGCGCAGCTAAAAACTTCAACTGTCAAATACAGGTAACTTTCCTCCCCCTGACGTAAACAAACAAATTATGTAACGTAAACTATGCTCGCTAACGATAACTAACGATAACTAAGCTAACGATGCGAAAAACGAAAACGAAACGAAAGGCTATGACGATGACGTAAATGTTTCGTCTAGAAATACATTTCACAAATAGTGAATTATTTATATCTGGGGGCACGGTAGAGCCCCCGCCAAGACGAGCCAAGCGAAGAGCAAGGGCATTACCTACCTACCTTTTCTCGAAGCGCTTCGTCGTTTTTTTAAATACTCATGACCATTTTTAATAAATTTCGAAGGTTTTTTGTCTAAAACTTTTTAGATTTTAAACTTCAAGAAAATTATAATAATATCAAAATTACTTAACCGATTTTAATGCATTTCAAAGTTTTTTTCTTGTGATTGATTCACAGTCGTGGGAAACAAAATTATTGCTTTAATAGTTTTGTTTCCATGATGCGTAGAAAATTCTTGATTTGTTTATTTAAAGGTAAAAATCAAAACAAACTTTAAAGTAAGTAATTAAGTAATAACTTTATTTTCACACAACATGTCTTTGTTTCAATATTTTGGTTACAATCAATTTGCAAATGCGATCTACACAAACAGTAAATAACAGTACGTCAGCAATAAAATAAAATAACAGTCATGTCAGTACATACATCTTTTGTCTAATGTCAATTAATACAAGAATTCAATCAATTATAGTATCCTGTACCACTGATATCCGATTACAAATAAATCACATAAAACTTGATGCTTATAATAATTTCACAACTTTAATTCTACACCTACCTACATGAACAATATTTAATGGATATATTTTTAAGCTGCAGTTAAACTAGACAGCACTTTCTTTCCCAAGACACTGGAAGATGTTTGCACAATCAGCTCAGCTAGCATTGACATGTCCGGACTGTTGCTGGATAGTAATTTGGCTGCCTTGTTGTAGTCGGTGATTCCCAGGCCAGCTAGGTAGTCGTATACGATGTCAAATATTTCCGAAAGTTTCGGCCTTATATCCGCCCATATGTCCCTCATTGATAAAGCTGTGGATAAACGATTTATTTTAAATTCGGTGTCGTACAAAAAGTATTGCTGTTGGCTATCCGAACCTCATTTTCAAGTTGGCGGTTCGTTGGTTCTGTGTGTGTTGTGTGTACGCGTGTGCATATGTGTGTGTGTGCCCGAGTACAGGTGCCAATTTGAAAAGTAGGTTCAAGAAGGAAAACTAAAAAAAATATATCAATCGCTTTCATTTCACACAAGCATAAAATACTTATTAAGGGTATTCTTATGCGTCACTTTCAGACCTACCTCCTTAACAAAAATGTTCTAATGTACCTATTGATATACCAAGAATATTATTAAATAACTGCAAAAATCCTACAACTCAAGGACTATAGGTTTATTCCGTAATGTATGATTTTTTGTTCCTTTATTCGAAATAAAGTTTTTTTTATTGTAGCAAACACGGTTCAAAAGATTAAAAAATTAAAAAAAAACTGAAATGCTTACAGTTGCGTTGAAATAAACAATAAGTTGCGTATAACAACTAAACTTACCGACGAGACCGATTCCGCAGGCTCCTCCTACCGCTCCTCCCAGTGCTGCTCCAATTTTGCCGCCATAAGCTCTGCCAATTACTCCACCAGCTATAGCCAGCCCCGTGGTAACTAGAATAGCTCGTTTAGCTCTCTCGCTGCTCATCAACACGCGCAAATCGAACTTGTCACTTATCTTCAAAATTATGTTTTCTATGGACGAGGGGTCGAAAGGCAAACCAACGGCGCTGGAGCGTCGGAGAGAGCAAAAGTCATAACCCGCGCTGGAACGCCGACGAGAGCAAAACTCACGGCCCTCGTAGCATTCGTCATCCGAGTCATCGGAGTCAAAATACATTCTTGATGTTTAAAGGCTTTCTGAGAGAAATTTAACGCGTTTGTTCGCTGGCAGTGAATCGTGAATACAGAGATTGGCAAGAAAGTAGGGTGCAATGTACTTGTTCGTTATTTACAATTAGGTACTAACTACCCTATTTTTCGTAGAATTTTTTTTTTTTTTTAATTTAATTCATCCCATAAGGGATAGGCAAAGGAACTGAGTCCATACAGCCACGTCTGATGTGTTTTGTAAATTTCTGTATATTAAAGTCCTGTCATCGTCAGAGTTGTGTCAGTCTGTCCTAGTCACGTCCTGTCAACTGCTCATGCCTTCCGTAAAGCGATAGTGTACTTTACGGCGAGCTACTGCGAGCAGCAGCCGGCGGATATTTGGGGGTCACAAACAGAGTGAATACGCGTTTTCACTTGAATTCTTCATTTGCTGGGCACTTTCACGTCAATTTGTTGTATAATACACTATCTTTATTATCCACCAAACAACATTAAGCACAGAAACTAATATTCAATTAACTACACGATCCACTCTCATCGGTTTCCCGCCAAATTCCTGTAGAATTAATTACTTCCTTCAATTCGTTCGGAAATTGAAACCACAGACTAGACAATTCAATTCAATTTTTAAAGAAGTATAGCTCCATCGATACCAGGGAGAGGAAAGTTACCTGTATTTGACAGTTGAAGTTTTTAGCTGCGCCATCTCTTACCTGTGTAAGGCAAATTTTTAGTAGTTAGTGCGTTAATCATTGCTGTCGGTTTAAAAAAAATACGGTTCATCATATATTGCAAAACTTTATGAAAAATATCGAACCGAAGGCTTGTAATTTGCAGTCACAAATTATTGCTTGCACTTCTGTTAAAAAATTTGCTAAATTTATCATCATGCAAAGAAGAAAAAAAACGGTTTTTGGTACACCTACTACATCCCTTCAAAATTTTCGGACTCAAGTAAACGTCATGCATGCTGATGCAGCGCTCAGCGGCTTTATGTTTTTTTAGAAAATGCGCAGTGTTTAACTGTTATTTCGTTAATTGTCCACTAGTAAATACCTAGAGTCAATTTTCAGCTCCTCCGTTTTATCAGTGTCAGTTCGTGTGTATTGGACGTTGCGGCGAAAATTCGGACGCTTTAGTTACAATCTTTCTGTGTTGTTTCAGTTATTTATTGCGATATCAGATGCTTGTAATTTGTGCTATTGTTAGTTGTTGCGATTTTAGACGCTTTACGCTTGAGCGCACGCGTGTATGTGTGTGTGCGCGCGCGTACATGTGTGTGTGTGTGTGTGTGTGTGTGTGTGCGCGCGTATGTGCTCCCGCGCGCGTGTGTGCGCCTGCGCGCGTGTGTGTCCGAGCTTGCGCGCGCGCGTGTGTGTGTTATGAAATCTGTTCTGTCGACTATGACAGATAAAAGATGGCATTGCTGTAGAGGCTGGTTGAGGGTGACATTTTTTTCCGCTGAGAGGGCGCTCTATTCCCCGTATATTATATTACTCATTACTCTATGATCGATACTATCGATGATTCCGCCAATGTTGAGGTTGAAGAAGACACTATCGGTAATTATTGAACTGTTGTTCGGTAGCTTCGAAATACAATTTGCACAGACTAGACAATGTTGTTCTGACATTGACAGGACGGAAAGACGCAATGACGGACTGAAATGAATGAAATCGGTGAACTTTCGTGGTAATTGGACGTAGTGATTATATTCTCTTTGGTAATTGGTAAACAATAACATCGATTAAAGTGATAAAGTTACAATAATTGTATTTAAATTGAATTAAAAATGTCTCAAAGAACCGTCTTCTCTCGCCTCAGCACTCGTATTGCTGAAGAGAAGCAACTGCTCGCTGAAGAGAAGTGGATCATAGAAGCGTTGAACAAAATCCGTAGTCAACGAAACGGTTTGCAGGTTATTTTAAAGTTTTCGACTCCATAAATTTACTGAATCAATTAGTGATTAAGTATGTGATGATGTAAGTAAGTGATGAGTATGTGATTAAGTGATACTTAGAGCAGGAAAGGAATTTGCTTTATGGTGTGATAGAACAGCAGACTGCATTGCGATTGAACTTTCATTGTTGGTAGGTATATAGTGTTTTAATTATCTACTCTTGCAGATTGAAAGACTCGAGCTAGAAAGTCTGAAAACGCAGCGGATAATAAACCACCGTAACCTGCTGAACCCAACGCCATCACCTGCACCCTCTGAGCCTTTGACTCTCGATTCTGCAGTGAGACTTATGACAAGCAACCCGCCAGCCCCCAGGACTCTGAATACAGAGCTGGTGGAAGCTCTGGGCAACACGCTGGTTGAAGAGGCTTATTGCAACGAGCAGGAGCTTGACCTGACAGTCACGAATCCTGTACTGAGTAAGTACAGAAATGATATTTATCTGAACTATGTTTCCGAGTTAAGCCTAAAGCTTACAGAATTGGACTCCTTGTAGTTCAAAATCAGACTTTTGTAATTTTAAGACATCATTTTGGCTTTGCATTGGATCGGGAGCATAGTCAATGGCTATGATTTGCCTTTTCAGCCCTCAAGCAAAATGTAGGCAAATTGCATTTTGGGACATAATTATATCTTATGTATCCATATCTTACACCAGTGTCACAATTCTCAGTATCTTTGTATTCATCTCATATACTGATAGAAAGACTTTTGATTCTTTGACAATAAAGTCAGGGCCGGATTAATCATGTTGGGGCCCCCTAAGCATGGCAACATCTTGGGGGCCCTATTGGTGCCTTGGGACCCATGGCCACCATCTACAGTGCCAAATACATACTACAGTTTCCTTAAATTGTAAGTAAGAATCATCTATTTATTCCAGGTTTAAACTTCCAAAACTTTAACGCAGAGGAAGATGATGCATCAGACGAGTCCCAGGATGAGAATGCTTCTGACAACATGCTAATTGACATGAACATGTTTATGAACGGCAACATTCCTTCATAGCTTACCCGCTGATGAATAAGTGGAGTTTGATTTATGAAGCTGCAGCTTCAAGAAGAATACTGTGATACTGATAAAAGTACCTTTTATTTAGTTTCACCTGTCTGTCTGTTGCCAAATCTTACAAGTTAAATTTGATGTATTTCTAGTCTCGGATTGACTTCAAATTTGGTATGGATTGGATTGGATATATTGGATGATAATGCAAGTACAGTCAACAACAAAAGCTTAAATTAAAAACTTACTTGCTTAGACTGTTTTCCGCCAATATAGTGAGGAGTAGGAGTGCCATCCGTTATTACGGATCAGTCAAGGAACTTTAGAATATCTGGCATTTGGTTTTAGGGCTGATATTAATTTCACCTAGATGGCACACAAGCATCAGTGTTGTTTCTTGTTATGTTAGTATATAATAATATATTCTTTGCCTATGGTCTAACTAAATAAATGACATTAAAACAACATTGTAAAACAAGTGTTTAATTAACAAAGAATTTATTCAAGTATGTCTTAAATTTAAGATTTACATTATATGCCTTTAGTTTGTAATACTAACAATAATATGTACAAGTTTTTGTTATCAAATAAAACATTGGCGTTTTACTGAATTTCACATTCAAAATGGCACAGGTAATACAGCCTGTAGGATAAAAACCTGAGGCACTGGATTCGTTACGTTTTTAACTTTTACGAGGTTTGAGTGACTGAGAGCCTTCATCCGAACTAAGAGTAGGATTTCGATATCGTCAGTGAGGCCGCGACAGTGCCATACATTATCTGGAGCCAGGGAAAGACCTTGAATTAGTGTGGCCCTGGGCTAATACTTCTTGAGGCGGGTTACCTGATTAAAAAATAAAGACAGTTCATTGACTTCAATGGGCGCTGGGAGCCCTTTATATCCACGGGGCCCCGGGCTGTGGCAAAAAAGCCCTTACGTAGACCCACCAGTTCGGCGCTGTCTCAGCGTCACTAACGCTTCGAAACGGACTGATAAGGTTACCGGAAAAAGTACCCGTAATTGTTATTTTCACCGGTATTTTTCCAAGTAACGTTATCTTGGTAACGATACCACAAATACCGATACGTCGGTAACGATACCCTACATCAACACAAAGCGACGTTGCCAGCCCTTTTTAGCCGTTGACACCCCTCTCCCTTCAAAACTCAATGTATGAAAGAGGCTTTTATGAGTGCGGTAAAAATTTCCTTACCAACCCCCTCTAAACAAAATACCGTTACCTCAAAATTTTACCGGTTCATTATGGTAGCGGTATATTTACCGGTATTTCGATGCCTGCTTCGAAAGCCCACCTTTACTGCATGAATACAGTCGTGCAAGGGTATGAAGTTGGCCGCAACACGAGTGGTACAGTCGGCAACCGATGCGTTCACAATGATCTAAGCACGGCTCTATTATTATAGACATAAGAGCTCGTGTAGATCGTTGTGACAGCTTCAGTTGCTTAGCTACTTCTGCTGCTGATTGTACAATCCTAGATTCTATCAGTCCCGTCTATGGAGGACCTTACAAAATTTTATGGAAATGTAAGAGGCTTGGGAGTGAAATATTATTAAGTATGTTAATTTATAAGGTGGTACCACAAATATGGTGATAGTGGTAGCATTAGGGCTTTTAACGTGAAACTCTCATGAGGCTCGATTATAGTGAAGTAAATTAGTACGCGGTTCGCTGCGCGTCGTGCGCTCCTAGGACTACGAATTAGTCCGAAACATGGCGGGCGAAACTTGACTTATATACGTGAGTGATCCGTTTATTTCATTAGGATTAGGACTTATCAAGATCAGATCCGGATCAGAAATGCAAACTCGAATCAATCCGTTTATGACTTCTAACCTAACTCTAGAAAGCTCGTGGTTTGATGATTCAGTATTTTATTAGGTAGGCCACGAAACTTCAGCATTCGAATCTGAAAGATAAACTAAACTTGCGTAAAATTTCAATCTGTCTAGTCCATTTCTGGAAAATCTTCAAGGCGTTTCCACCGCTTGTAACAACTTATAAACAGACCAGTTGAGTACCTAATTGAAACTTTAGTGTCCATACAATTGTTGGCCACAAATGGAATATAAGGCGGTACTTCGCTCGTTGGAAATCTCGTTTGTCTTCACTGCCTCTTAGAAAATTGGTACGTGATGGAAACAAATAAATTGCATTAACTTTTATGCTCTCAGATACGAAATTTCATGCCGTGTATTCGTCCGTCTCCAGAGCGTCTAGTGTATCCTGAACGCAGCTAAAGCATTTTCTTTCTCTTTCCCACTTATATGGCTCTCTCTATATATGTAATTTTTGCATAGCGTGTGTTTCGGCTCCGTAAGAAATTAAACCAGAATTAATTAACGGCCAAAAAAACATCTCGTTCGCGTTTGCGTTTGCGCGTTGGTGTAATTACTAAGGGCGCATTAGCAGCGCCACTAGTGGCACGTATCGACAACAAACAATTCTCATACAATTTGATATCCGTAACGCAAACGCGATCGAGACGTATTTGTAAAAATACGTCTCGTGTAGTGACTAGACGCTCAGTATGTAGTGGGAATACATCCATACATGACATGCCTTGAGATTGCCAGCTCCAATATATGTGATGGCAACATCAACAAGCTCACTTCGATACATTTTTTAACGAAAATTTCTCCCTTGTCAACAAAACTTTATCCCGAAAATAAAATACGAAATTCATTTCAACCTGTCATGGACCGTCGCCTACCAAGAATAATTTTTTATTGAGTTATATTTTCTTGGAGACTATACCATAGCTCAAAGTAGTTTGTTTTTTTTTTATGCATGAAAAAAAAAAACCCTAAAAATTTTGACAGCTACATGGGTCGGCGGGAGAGGACGGTTTTGGGCAGTCCCAACCTTTTTTGAGCAGAGAACACTTTGATCTCATTTTCATTGCAAGGTTAAAACAAAAATAAACGTTTACATAAGTAGTCATAAAATTCATTCCACGCTTTTATACACCGGCTCGCGGTCATTCAAAATTTGATATCCTTCGCGTAATACTGCCCCCCGACTACCAAGTGCAAAATTCGAACTTCGTATCGTGCCGTCCCTCTCAAGCTAATATTATTTAACACGAAACTGAGAGGGACGATACGATACGAACTTCGATTTTCGAATTTCGTAGTTTAGGGGCTGGTTGGGAATAGCTGACTAATCCGATATGACTGACAAAAAGGAGAAATTTTAGGTATATGAGTACAACTGAAGAAAAATATGGGTTATTCCCGCTACCCGCGAACTATTGGGACTTTGGTATATCTTGTGCAGCGTTCTGTACCCAACTGGGGAAAAAAGCAAAAAAACCCACTAGTTCACAGTAAAAGAGAGAGCCAAGTGGAAATAGCACAAAAAGAATTCTCCATTCTCCATTTTACTCGGTCTTAAAGCTAAATAAGAAATAAAACGACGGCGCCACTTTCTTCCTATCTGTCACAAATTTGACGTACCGTACATTTAAATATGGCAGCCATTTTATATCCGTATTTTGGTTCCTCTTTTCTCCGTTATCTAGACTTTTTGCTCGGTCTCTACTCAACTTGAAAGGAATAATAAAAAAGCGAGTACGCAGGTGTTAATAGAGAACAGTAAATAATAAATTAAAGTCCTGCCACCGAGCTCATGTTATGATTATTTTTATATATTTTTAAATGATGGTGGATCACATAAAAATGGTACCTTTCCTAGCAACTGGGAAATTGAAAGAGCAATGCATCTGTCTCATTTACACAAGACAAGTATCTGTCGAAAAGGGCCATAACATAATATACATTAGCAAAAAATAGTGCCCGGGACGTCGGAATTCTATAAAATAAATTCGAAATAACGTAAGATAATGTGATTAAATAAACATAAAAAAAACTCGAATCAGCCATTCGATAGAGTTCGTCAAATTAGGTTCAAACAAACATCAGCTACAGAATATTACAATAAGATTCATTTCGCTCCTAAATAACACGCCAACTATTACAAATTAACAGGGAATAAACAATTTAAGTTTCGACTATCAACTATTAATATTCAATAACTTCTGTCACGTAATAATAATCACAACAATAATAAGTTTTGAAAGTTTCCACTGAAATGGGTCAAATATGGAGTCGAGCCTCGCCAAGTTCATTCGATACAACTATGTCACTGCAATTCCCATGCACAGCACTTAAGACTTTCAAAGCACAAACACTTTCACTCTGCCAAGTTGAAACAGCATAAAACGACGGCCAAGTTCCAGCCATGCGCCATTACGCCAAGTCTCAGCCAAGTACGAGTGCAAATTTTCCACTCTGCCAAGTTGGCACAGCATAAAACGACGGCCAAGTTCCAGCCATGCGCCAATACGCCAAGTCTCAGCCAAGTACGAGTGCAAATTTTCCACTCGGCCAAGTTGGCACAGCATAAAACGACGGCCAAGTTCCAGCCATGCGCCAATACGCCAAGTCTCAGCCAAGTACGAGTGCAAATATTCCACTCGGCCAATTTGACACAGCAGAAAACTATGGCCAAGTTTCAGCCAAGTGTCAAACATCCGCCAAGTCTCAGTTGCAAGTTTTGGTCTAGTTGAACTATGTGGCATGTACATCTGGCCTCTGAGTGGCGTCGAGCCAGGGCGCGTGGGGCGGGGCGGCGGGCTGCGCGGGCGCGCCGGATCACGAGCGCAGGCTGCATGACGTGTAGAACAGTATGTACGCGGCGCTGGACTTCACTTCGCTGGAAGAGATCTCTGTGACCACGTGGTCGTCGTATTTGTACCATCTGGAATGAACGGAAAATGTTGAATGAGTATTGCATTCGCTGTATCCTCTTTCCTGAGGCTGTCAGGTGATACTGAATGTATTATATGTGCGTTAAATAAAATTTATCGGAAATTGCGGTGCAGCCGGGCAAGTTATTGTGAACGGTAAACACTGAGTAAGTACTTATACAGGGTGTTTGGTATACCGATGTAGGAACTTTAGGAGGTGATACAGGGGACTGTTAGTAATAGTTTGAAGCCAAAAAAATAAACTTTATCGGGCTGTGAAAAAAAAAACTTCCCAAGATATTCCAATTACTTTAAAAACATGCTTGATATGTTTACTGTAATTGAAAATGAAAATTACAACATAATTGCAACAAATAAAAAAAATATCACTGGTCAAAATGTTGAACGCCGGGATCGAACAAAAAAGCTCCCCGTACGAAGTAGACAGTTATGCAAGTTTATTCCTAGATCAAATAATTTATTTTTTACTATTCATGTTCTCTAATTAAAAAAGCAAATAAAGACACTATTTCAGGCACTTTATTTTAAATTAACTTTGCAAATTGTGCAATTAAATGATTAATCGATAAATAAATACCATTCTCCCACTTACGCCACTAAATACAATTTTAAAATCACATTTTGTTAGACACAATGAGTGTTTTCTGTCAAAAATTAACCTTTTTACAGCTAATTAAATGTAAACAAAAGCTGCTTAGGATATTAATGGTTAAAACATCAATCTTTATTATGCACACACGCACACACACACATCATTCATCATTTTGATAGACACAATTAGTGTTTTCGGTCAGAAATTAACCTTTTTACAGCCAATTCAATTTAAATAAAAATTACTTAGGATATTGATGTTTTAACCATCACCATCCTAAGTAGTTTTTATTACACACACACACACACACACACACACACATCATTCATGATTTTGTTAGACACAATGAGTGTTTTCTGTCTGTTACAGCTAATTAAATTAAATAAAAACTACCTACTTAGGATAGCGATGGTTAAAACATCAATATCCTAAGTAGTTTTTATTTACATTGAAGTAGCTGTAAAAAGGTTTATTTTTGGCAGAAAACACTCATTGTGTCTAACGAAATGTGATTTTAAAATTGTATTTAGTGGCGTAAGTGGGAGAATGGTATTTATTTATCGATTAATCATTTAATTGCAAAATTTGCAAAGTTATTTGCTTTTTTAATTGGAGAACACGAATTGTAAAAAACAAATTATTTGATCTAAGAATAAACTTGCATAATTGTCTACTTCGTATGGAGAGCTTTTTTGTTCGATCCCGGCGTTCAACATGTTGACCAGAGATATTTTTTTATTTGTTGCAATTACGTTGTAATTTTTATTTTCAATTACAGTAAACATATCAAGCATGTTTTTAAAGTAATTGGAGGATTAATATCTTGGGAAGTTTTTTTTTTCACAGCCCGATAAAGTTTATTTTTTTGGCGGAAACCACTCATGGTGACCTACAAAATCGATAATAAAAAAAAAACGTGTAGCCAGTGGGAGGCTGATTTTTTTTGTGATTGGTTAATCAACTAATTGCGGTGTTAATTATAAAGAAATAAATTTGATTGTTTGCACAGTTTGTTTAAATTTTTTTTATGTCAACTTTTGGTACCAAGTAAAAAAATCGGAAAAACTCGATAAAAAAAAAACTGTCACATATTGGACTAAGACAAATAGGCTTCAAACTATTCCTAATAGTCCCCTGTATCACCTCCTAAAGTTCCTACATTGTTATACCAAACACCCTGTATATCTGTCCGGATGTTCTCCTGTATAGGTCACATTTCTCTACCGATTCTCCTGAAACTTTGTGAGCAGGTTCGAATAACAAAGTTTTTTTTAATCATTAGTTTTTCGATTTTTTTTTACAGGATAAGAAACGAAATATGTTCAAAAACGACCCGATCTTCGTGAAACTTTGTGATCAGATTCGATAATTACATAGAAGCATTTCGTCGATTCCTTTTTTGATAAAAATAAATAAATGAAAAATATTCAAAAATGAATTAGCCATGACAGCCTAGTGGTTTCTCCTATGACCTCTCAAGCAGAGGGTAGTGGGTTCAAAATCCGGCCCGCACCTCCGACTTTTTCAGAATTTATGTGCGGAATTATATTCGTGAAGGAAAACCATTACCACACCATTGTCACACCATTACCTTCTCACGTAAAAAACAACCCATACTTTTTAACTATAAATTTTCCGGTACAGTTGTCTGTCGCGTTGGCCAGGTTCGGGATTTGGGTGTCACTTTGGACACAAAACTCAGTTTTAATCCTCACATAGATATTATTACCGCGAAGGCGTATAAACGATTAGGATTTCTGCTTAGATTTTCTAAACCTTTCAGGCTTTTAAGCACTTTAAAAATATTGTACTTCTCTTTTGTGCGGAGTATTCTTGAGTTCGGTTGCGTTGTTTGGAACCCTCAATATAAGATTCATATATCAAGAATTGAAAGGGTGCAACTGAAATTCATTAAGTCCCTTAATTACCGATCGGGCTTAAACCAATCAACTCATAAACATCATAACCCAGCTTCTCTTGAGAAACGCCGATTGTACCTTGATCAAGTTTTTTTGTATAAAATACTGAATAATTATATTGATTCATCCACCCTTCTTGCGAAGGTTAAATTCAAAACCCCTTATCGTATCCCCTCGCGTCATTTCTCCACTTTCCACGTCAGTTTTTGTCGTTCAAACTATGCGCGTAACACTTTTTTCAGACGAGCTTGCCATGATTACAATGGATGCTTCATGGATTTAGATATTTTTTCTTCATCACTGCAGAGGTATAGAGATTCACTGCGGAAACTACTCTTTGATTCATAATTAAAAGATAACGATTGTTTGTTTTCTTTAGCATTAATATAGTCGCCTGACATACTGCATTTTGTACTTTGTTATGGCTGTTTTAAGTGCATTCATGTAGGTAGGTAAACCCAAAATATTAAAGTTAAGATATAGTATCAAAAAGTAGGTAAAACTGTTTTGTTATGTTTTGAGCTAGCATGTTTTGAAAATGTATTTTAAAATTAATGGAACTGTTGGTTTTTTTAAGATTACGTTATGTACGTTTCATTTTTGAATTGTAACCGTTTGTTCCTAAATAAACAATAATAAAAAAAAAAAAAAAAAAACATCGCGAGGAAAGCTGCACACTCCTGCGAAGCAATTCAATGATGTGTGTGAAGTTCCCAATCCGCAGTGGGCCCGCGTGGGAACTATATAGCCCAAGCCCTCTCAATCTGAGAGGAGGGTGATGATGTCCAAAAATTAGGTCGCGAGGTCTACAGCCCCCCCGACTACGAAGTGCGAAATTCGAACTTCGTATCGTGCCGTCCCTCTCAAGCTAATATTATATTACACGAGAGTGATGCCCGTTTTCACCAACGACACCTAAGTCATCACCTAGTCAGGGGACCCCTATCCTAAGTGGCCCCTTATATCTCTCCCTAACCTAATTTCATTTTCACCATCCTAGGTAACACCTTAATAGGGGTCACCTAACTAAGTGACGGTTTGTTTCAGGTATAGTGATTTCTAAACCGGTTTTGTATCGACAATTTTTTTTAAGAGAAATAACTTCAAAAATCGTCTATAAAAAATTAAAACAACATTTTAAAAACATAGAAAAACTAAATAAATATATTGTTAATACTAAATTGACGTCTTATTTCTTATTTTTAAATGTTAACTAGGCTGTATGGAATTATCTTTGCCATCCAGAAAAATAAGAACTTACGGGGACAGTTTTTAATTAAGTATCTAATTTTTTCCGAACTTTCGGTGCGATGATTGAAATTTATTAGCATTCATTGACTGAAACTGGAATGATTAGTTATCTAATTAATTTATTCATGAACTGTACATATTTTCAAAGTATTGTGTTATTCGATTTCTTTGAAACCCGTATAATACAGAACTGACCAGAACCCGCGAGCGCGCATGTTACTTAATCGATTCTCGTGTGTTTCCTACATGCAGAAATGCCGTTGGGTATATAAAAAACACAAAATAGGATTACATTTTAAGTGTAAACGGATAGCGAAATCAATAATAAATTGACACAGTGCGCGGCGTTCTGTTATGATTGAACGCGGCTTCTGGTTTGTTTTGTATTCTGAGGGTCATTAATAGACTGATGATGAATAAGTATTAGGCATTCGTCCGGCTGCGATGAGGTCTTCCTTTATACAGAACGGAACGAAAGTATGAAAAGCACGCTTTCTTTCGACATTCTACGAGTAGGTATATCTTATGACAAATCTTTAGTACCTATCATACTTTGATATAAATCATCTGATTTTCAGTCTGATCTAAATAAGTTTGATGTGAATATTAAATCCAATTATTCAACAGCTTCTAAACTCTACAAAATCATTTAAATAGCCTTCCATTTTATATAAATCTTATCAATCAAGTTAATTATTGCATAACAAATGCACAATAACCTATAAAAATTAAAACGCATCTGCGACTGCGCAAACCGTCACTTAGAGCTAGGGGGTCAATATTCGAGCCTCTAAACTTAGGGGGCCCCCTTAGCAGTTAGGTGTTACTTAAGCGTTGGTGAAACGGAAATTGATCTTAGGTGTCACCTAAAAGAGCTAAGGGATCCCTTACATTTTAGGAGTCGTTGGTGAAAACGGGCATGAGTCCCGCTCACGATATGACGATCTTCGATTTTCGAATTTCGTAGTCGGGGCGCAGCTCCCAGAGCCACTGTACATGAAGGAGATGACGAATACTCACTTGCCGTAGACGCTGCTCTTGCAGTAGGCCGTGTAGTGCCCGCCCTCCATGGACCCGTAATGGTTGGACACGGCGTACAGGTTGTACACCTGGTTGTTCTGGCTGCAGTTCAACGAGAACTGCCTCATGTCCAACTCTTCCAGTGGAAAATCTATGTAAGTCTGTTTCTTCCTACAAATAGACATATGTTTTATTTACATTGTAGTTTCATATGTTTCAACATAAATAAAACAAGCACATATCATCATGTTCGATACAGTCGTAATTATACTAATTCACCCATCGTCATATTGTTCAAATACTCGTTCAGATAATATAAAAGTTCAACATGCAATGACAATGCAAAGAAAAATCAGTTAAGCAGCTGGACATGAACCAGCAACCTCGGTAATCCGTACCACGCTCCACCAATTGAGCCATACTTAACTGTTTGGAAAAAACGAATTGATCAATGAATTGTGTCATATTTTATTTGGAAGATGTCTCCAGAACGCCATTTACGAGTAGTTTATTAAATCTTTCAACGCCAACGACGCATACAAAAGTTGTCATCCACACGCCAATGTGGCATAACGTGAACGCGGACTTAAACCTTAAGCATACGTTCGTAGGTCGCAATTGGACTGTGCAGCCGGACGCCTATAAGCGTTGGTGGCGTCGTAGGCACGTCGGCTCATGACGCTTTTAAGCGTCCTTGGCGTCGAAAAGGTTAAAAGTTTATTGACAACTTGACAATGTTAACGGAGCTCTTTGAATTTTGAATATTTCGGCAGCTAGTTACCTGTAAGCGTTGACCATGTACTCCTTGGGATCGACGTAGAACCGCTTGAAGTGTATGACGAGCACGGGCGGCAGGCGCGAGATGTCCAGCTTCTTCACGGCGTCGCGCTTGTCCTGGCAGCCGGGGCAGTTCCAGCCGGGGATGGTCTCCCCGTTCAGGTACAGCTTCAGGCAGTCCTAGGGGGGACGTCGGAGAGAACATTAGAGGTCATTTTGGGTTACCCCCGTTTCACAAAAGAAACGTTTGCCAAACTGATTCCTACCTACCGGCCTCCGATTCCTTGAGGACCGGATGGCATAGTGGTTAGAGACCCTGGCTATGAAGCTTCGGGCCCCGGGTTCGATCCCCGGTCGGGTCAGATGTCCGTATGATGAATATGAATGTTTGCTCTCGGGTCTTGGATGTTTACTATGTATATAAGCATGTATTTATCTATATAAGTATGTTTATCCGTTTCTAGTACCCATAGTACAGGCTTTGCCTAGTTTGGGACAAGGTCAATTGGTGTCAATTGTTCCATGATATTTATTTATTTATATTTATTATATTCATTTGCCAAATTATTCATCTCCTCAAAATGCATTTTTTTTCCGAAACTGTAAATAGTTCAGGATTTTTATTAAACTAACCTATAGGGTTCTACGAGATGGCATTGAAATGAATCTTAAAATATTTACAGTTTCGGAAAAAATATCATTTTGACGAATGATACATTTGGGAAATGAATGAATTTGGCAAACGTTTTTCGGCCAAACGAAAGGATCCCAAGATCAGTATTATCAGTTTCTGTGTCTCTCTGTTTTGCTTTTAGATATTTTTGTTTTTATAAGTGCTAGCAAGTGCCTTGAAGGTTTTTTTAATACTAATAAAAATTCACCCGTACATACTGTCAACCAGCAGAGGCCATTAATGTATGGGAGAATGTCATGTTTTTTTATCTTTCTTTCTGGCTTTTATGGCTCTTTATGGCCTCGTGGAGAGTGCCGAAACGCGTCAGCGTTTAGTTAGTGGTGGTGGTGATAGTTGGATCTGTGTGGCATGTGTTGATTCGTGTAGCAGCGGAGGCGGAGGTGTTGCACGGAAACATACATTTTTCGCACAGATATAACTATTTTTCACTTGTGGTCGCGGATGAGCAAAGTATGTAATTGTTTTTAGTTCATGTAATTTTCAAATTAAAATAAATAAATCTAATCTACTCGCTCGCACCTCTGACTTTTCGGAATTTATGTGCGGAATTACATTTGTAATTTATCATGAGCTTTCCGGTGAAGGAAAACATTGTGAGGAAACCTGCACACTTCTGCGAAGCAATCCAATGATGCGTGTGAAGTTTCCAGTCCGCACTGGGCCCGCGTGGGAGCTACAGCCCAAGCCCTCTCATTCTGAGAGGAGGCCTATGCCCAGCAGTGGGACTTAAAAAAAGGCTGATGATGATGATGCCGAATGTACTGACCTGCAGCGAGCAGCGGCTGGCCAGCGCGGGCAGCTCGAGCGACAGGTTGGAGAAGGACTCGTAGGTGGCGCTGTGCGCGCCGCACACCGTGCACTTGCTGTGTAACACTGACCTGCAGCGAGCAGCGGCTGGCCAGCGCGGGCAGCTCGAGCGACAGGTTGGAGAAGGACTCGTAGGTGGCGCTGTGCGCGCCGCACACCGTGCACTTGCTGTGTAACACTGACCTGCAGCGAGCAGCGGCTGGCCAGCGCGGGCAGCTCGAGCGACAGGTTGGAGAAGGACTCGTAGGTGGCGCTGTGCGCGCCGCACACCGTGCACTTGCTGTGTAACACTGACCTGCAGCGAGCAGCGGCTGGCCAGCGCGGGCAGCTCGAGCGACAGGTTGGAGAAGGACTCGTAGGTGGCGCTGTGCGCGCCGCACACCGTGCACTTGCTGTGTAACACTGACCTGCAGCGAGCAGCGGCTGGCCAGCGCGGGCAGCTCGAGCGACAGGTTGGAGAAGGACTCGTAGGTGGCGCTGTGCGCGCCGCACACCGTGCACTTGCTGTGTAACACTGACCTGCAGCGAGCAGCGGCTGGCCAGCGCGGGCAGCTCGAGCGACAGGTTGGAGAAGGACTCGTAGGTGGCGCTGTGCGCGCCGCACACCGTGCACTTGCTGTGTAACACTGACCTGCAGCGAGCAGCGGCTGGCCAGCGCGGGCAGCTCGAGCGACAGGTTGGAGAAGGACTCGTAGGTGGCGCTGTGCGCGCCGCACACCGTGCACTTGCTGTGTAACACTGACCTGCAGCGAGCAGCGGCTGGCCAGCGCGGGCAGCTCGAGCGACAGGTTGGAGAAGGACTCGTAGGTGGCGCTGTGCGCGCCGCACACCGTGCACTTGCTGTGTAACACTGACCTGCAGCGAGCAGCGGCTGGCCAGCGCGGGCAGCTCGAGCGACAGGTTGGAGAAGGACTCGTAGGTGGCGCTGTGCGCGCCGCACACCGTGCACTTGCTGTGTAACACTGACCTGCAGCGAGCAGCGGCTGGCCAGCGCGGGCAGCTCGAGCGACAGGTTGGAGAAGGACTCGTAGGTGGCGCTGTGCGCGCCGCACACCGTGCACTTGCTGTGTAACACTGACCTGCAGCGAGCAGCGGCTGGCCAGCGCGGGCAGCTCGAGCGACAGGTTGGAGAAGGACTCGTAGGTGGCGCTGTGCGCGCCGCACACCGTGCACTTGCTGTGTAACACTGACCTGCAGCGAGCAGCGGCTGGCCAGCGCGGGCAGCTCGAGCGACAGGTTGGAGAAGGACTCGTAGGTGGCGCTGTGCGCGCCGCACACCGTGCACTTGCTGTGTAACACTGACCTGCAGCGAGCAGCGGCTGGCCAGCGCGGGCAGCTCGAGCGACAGGTTGGAGAAGGACTCGTAGGTGGCGCTGTGCGCGCCGCACACCGTGCACTTGCTGTGTAACACTGACCTGCAGCGAGCAGCGGCTGGCCAGCGCGGGCAGCTCGAGCGACAGGTTGGAGAAGGACTCGTAGGTGGCGCTGTGCGCGCCGCACACCGTGCACTTGCTGTGTAACACTGACCTGCAGCGAGCAGCGGCTGGCCAGCGCGGGCAGCTCGAGCGACAGGTTGGAGAAGGACTCGTAGGTGGCGCTGTGCGCGCCGCACACCGTGCACTTGCTGTGTAACACTGACCTGCAGCGAGCAGCGGCTGGCCAGCGCGGGCAGCTCGAGCGACAGGTTGGAGAAGGACTCGTAGGTGGCGCTGTGCGCGCCGCACACCGTGCACTTGCTGTGTAACACTGACCTGCAGCGAGCAGCGGCTGGCCAGCGCGGGCAGCTCGAGCGACAGGTTGGAGAAGGACTCGTAGGTGGCGCTGTGCGCGCCGCACACCGTGCACTTGCTGTGTAACACTGACCTGCAGCGAGCAGCGGCTGGCCAGCGCGGGCAGCTCGAGCGACAGGTTGGAGAAGGACTCGTAGGTGGCGCTGTGCGCGCCGCACACCGTGCACTTGCTGTGTAACACTGACCTGCAGCGAGCAGCGGCTGGCCAGCGCGGGCAGCTCGAGCGACAGGTTGGAGAAGGACTCGTAGGTGGCGCTGTGCGCGCCGCACACCGTGCACTTGACCGTGGACTTGATCTGGCCGTAGAACAGCCGCAGGATCAGGCTCTCCTTGGACTTGGTGTACTCGTGCCACGCCTTCTCCGAGGGCGGCAGGCTGTCCTGTGGGGGGAGGGGGGAGGGTTGAAAAACGCAAGGTAAGCTAGGCTAACGAGCTGACAACTGTCTTTGTAAATATTCATTACGATTTAACAATTATATTATGATTTGTAAAAACAAAAACGGGCCAAGTGCGAGTCGGACTCGCGCACAAAGGATTCCGTACCATTATCTATAAAAACGTATGGGAGCGTCTCTTAATTATTTATTTTATTCTGTTTTTAGGTTTCGTTGATGACAGAGGGGTGTAACGATAGAATAAGAATAAATAATAACATAGTAGAACGGAATCTCTTTTGACCGAGTCCAAAACGCCGCCATTTATATACGTACTCCCCCCTTCACGTCGTTACACCCCTCTGTCGTCACGGCGTGTTGCTAGGGTTGGTTGCTGTTAAATATTACTTACGTCTAAAGATAATATCGCTAAAATATATGTAAGTTTTTCTTTACTTTGAAATTACTATTTTATTCTAGTTTTACAAAATATGAGAGTTGTAAATCATTACGTACCTACATATTATAGACACTTCTAAATAAGAAGTTATTATAAGTGCCATCCCAAATGAAGACATTTAAGGTGATTTAAGCAAGTATTTTACTTACCTACAAATAAAAACAAAATACATACAAGCTCACGTAAAACTATTACAACCAAATTATAAACAACCAAACGCGCGTGCGGCGACGCCGGCCGTGACAGCCTGACTGAGTAGTTCATTTAACGAATACTCTAAAATCGTGACCTTGAGCCCGTCCGGAGCGGGAGTTTCCGTTCTACTATGTTATTATTTATTTTTATGACGATATGAAGGGGGAAGTAGGTATATAAATGGTGGCGTTTTGGGCTCGGTCAAAAGAGATTCCGTACTACTCTGTTATTATTTATTCCTATGGTTTTGGTGTATGGACCGTGGTGGCAGTCAGGTTACCTTGTGCGGCGGCTTGATGCTGAACTGCAGGTCGAGGTGCAGCCAGTCCATGAGGATGGTGAGGAACTCGTGCGAGTCCTGCTGCTCGCAGCCGCGGAACGCGCGCTGGTGCTTGCCCACCTCGCTCTGACGACACAGAAACACCAAATAAACCTGCTAATATACTCTTCTCTACCGTTTAAAGGTTGACTGGTAGACTTGTATCTCATTGTTTGTAACTTGTCAGTACAATTAGTTATTAAAGTAAAATTAATGTTATCTGCATTAAATACGTCAAATACGAATGCTTTTTTTTTTATGAAATTAATTAACAAGCAAAACGATAAACTATTAAAAGGCAATAACATAGACACAACATTATTCTAAATTACTTATTCATGTAAAAATATTCCGTCAAGCTAGAGAAACATTGAGCCAGAGTCGGAGCTTAGCTACAAATATTTTAGATGTTAGCGCTCTAGTTATCATTTTGACAGCATTTCAAAGTTATGACAGCCTCATACACACATGCGAAAGCCGATTCGCCTTCCTTCTCGGCACTGGGAACGCACTGGCTGCGCTCGCCCGTCCAACTACATCTGTCGTGGCCCCTATTTCACCAACTATACAATTGTCAGTTTACAATGACAATTCGAACTACATATTTTCTTTGCCAACATGAAGCGCGCTAAAACAAAAGCTCTTCAAGTCAGCAATCGACACCGAATTGTCATTGAAAACTGACATTTGTAAAGTAGGTGAAATTGGGGCCTGGCCTTATAACTACGAAGTGCAAAATTCGAGCTTTGTATCATGCCGTCCCGCTCACGCTAATATTATTTAATACGAGAGTGAGCGGGACGATACGATAGGAACTTGTCGTGTCGTAGTAGTCCCCCTGCTTACCCTGAGGTCCTTGGCGGCGACGAACCGGTACTGGCCGGACCACAGCGCGCGCACCACCGCCGCCAGCTCCTCGGCAATGGCGCCGCGCGTGCCATGCGCCCTGCGACAGCGTGCCACAGCGTGAGGAGATTATAACCAGAGGCCGGAAGCAAACAGTCTTATCGCACACGAGCGATCTATTCGAGATAACCTTTAGGTACCACCACTTTGGAAATTTTAATGAGCTGATACTTTTTATTGCACAACATAAAACAAGTACCTAAATGACAACAAATAAAAACCTTAAACTAAATAAAAACTATGATCAACAATCTACCTATTAAAAAACAAGTACTAATAAATAAAATTAAAATTAATTTAGAAAACAGCTCCCCCGCGGCATGTTCCCGAAGATGCTGGCAGTATTTCCTCGCTGTATCGTGATGCTGATTTTAATTAGGTATAATAATATTATACTGTTCCTCATAAATAATTTGTGAACTTTCTTATTACAAGGCTTTATGAACACACATCTCTATTTCCCATTTTCAATTACTCAAAAGTTATCTTTAGCGATAAGACGGCCTGCTGTTTACCTCTACTTTTAAACTTCCTTAATATGTCGTGTTCTACATGTATCGATATAATAATTATGTACATCGGAGGTCGATAAATAAGAAGTCCCTATGACAGCTCAAAAGTGCCACGAGAACACCGGCCTCTGATTATTACAGTGGTCCGACGCCTTTGATGTTCGCGTAAATGCCGACACCGCAGCCGCAAAGCCACAGCAGCAGCCGCCTTCCTAGTTACTAACAAAAACGGGCAGCGGCGGCGTATGCAAGTAGGGTCCGTCCTGCCCGAAGGGTAAATCGAACAAGAAATAGAAGCCCCGCGCAACGGGGCTCCGTTAATGCCATAGAGCAAAGAATAAACTATAGCCAGGTGGTCGGTTAAGGAAAAAAATACTAACCATCCAACCCTGTGGACAGTGGTTTGTCTGTTAGTAATAGACGTCATAGGCCAGAAGTTTGTCTCTCATTGGTGGAGACTGGAGATTGACTATTACGTCGTTCGGTGCAAACATATTGTATTGTTAAATAATATAGCTATGTGTTCCATTGTATTCTATTCCTTTAAATGTACTGTTTCATCTTTCTGTATGTGTCGAATGTATGTGAATAAATGTTTCTCTCTCTCTCTCTCTCTCTATTAAGTCGCGATAGTCCAAACCGCGATGGACCAAATATTAACGAATTTCTTAAGTCTTTCAAAATATTTCTTGCAGAAAAACACACAAAGTCAAAGAATATTTGGATTCCAACATTAACAACCTAGATAAACCAAACATACCGATTTAATATTACCGTAAACAAGTGTCTGTCTCTCTGCTACCCTACGTTGAATTTGAATTTATGTGCAACTAGCGTTTAAAAACAATCTTAACAATTGGTATTGGATCATTGTCCTTAACTAGTTAAACGATGAGGCATCCTATTGTAGTGTATTGCGGTGCCCTCTCAGGGTTGTGTTGAAACATATATAACAACAACAAGACCTTTTGTACACACAAAGCAATCAATAAATGAATATGAATAGTCCTCATTCAATTGGGTAAAAAACTCAAAATAGGTCCTGCCGAATAACAGCGTCGCGGCTCGCTGCAAAATTATGCTGAGGCAACATTATTCGGCATTTATATAAATTTTAAATAGTTACCAAGTCTCTGCTTTTGTTCTATTTTTAATTTTTCAAATGTACTTGTGTGTGCGTGTGTGTCGAATTTGTGTGAATAAATGTATCTCTCTCTCTCTCTCTCTCAATTCTCCGTCACTCCTCACCTGTTGACGTGCTCGAGGTACTGCCCGTTGCAGAAGTAGGCGACGAGGATGGCCGTGTTGTTGAGGCACTGGATGATGGAGTTCATGTAGCACGTGTTGCCGAGGTTCTTGAGCCCCGTCAGCCCGCGGCCCTGCGGACGCGACGCTATGTTACACGACGTATTACACAATTGCTCATGATAATGACCTGTGGCGTCAATCAAGGTGCATTTTCATAGATTATTTTAGTGGACCAACCACCCTCTGGACACCAAATGTCAGGGCGAACGTTATTGAAACGCATATGCTCATTTGCACATAAAAATCTCTCTAGCCTCGAATCGTGGCTCGCTTTCGACCAGATGACAAGCTATGAACCAAATCACGAAGCATCCCCCGGCCCGCTCACCGCGGCTTTTTCGTAATGACTTTCCAAGTAAATTATAAAAGATGCGGTGTTCATTGGTCCGTGAATTTAACTCAAGATAATAAAATAACTGTTACTTACTGTTATTTATTCAGTGTAAAGATAAGTAGGTGCATGTTTTAATTCCTAGAACTAAACTTATAACTAGAAGGTTAAGTTATAAGAAAATGCTAACCCCGGGATTCGAACCCGGATCTTCGTCATTCCGTGTCGCATGCTATACCCCAACACTACGATTAGCATACAGAAACAGGCTGAATAAAAAAAAAATTAAGGAAAAAATAAAAAATGGTACTCCGTTTGAGATCACGAATTGCCAATAAGAGGACTCTTTACTAGGAACCTATTTACCCCTTTTCGGTTTTAGAGTTTTTGTAACACCCTGTATAAGGCATTGGCAGTCCTATTGGTTTTATCGTCCTTAATATCACTTATAGGACATAGAAAAACCTTTCCCTCGGGCCAGGCCAAAATCAATCTTATGACTTATATGAACAAACATTCACAAACATTTTGACGGGGTAAAGCTTTTCTCACTTTAACTATACCAGGGGGGCTAGCACGCGCGCCATTTTGTCGCTTGTCGCGCAGTGCGTCCCTTTCATAGTGACGGAATCAGTGAAGGACGCACTGAGCGACAAGCGACAAAATGGCGCGCGTGTTACATCAGCTACATGTGCAGGCCGAATGTCAAGGAAGCCTATTTCAAGCGTTTGAACTTTCAGGTAGCGCGAGGAGCCTCATTACATATAGAAGCGGCCATAAAAAAACACGCAAACCTTCTTACACTTATTATTCATAGTAACATAAAATAATACGTGTGGTATTGTAAAATATACGAGTGGCTTCTTTTCTTAGTTGGTACGGAAAAAAATATTCACATACATATACGATGAAAACAACTCAAGCCAAAAAAAGCGATATTAGTTTTTTTTACTGTTAAAGTTTGAAATGAAATGAAATATTTTACAAGTTGCATACATAACTAAGACAGATAATTATAACCAACTTAGAAAAGTTGATAAACCCCCGACATTGTCTATTCAAATTTCAATATTTCAAAAACGGGTCAATCGATTTTAATGAAACTTAGTTAAGAAACATCTCGATTAAACTAGCTTTCGATTTAAAAAAAAAAACCGCATCGAAATCGGTCCATCCGCTTGCGAGCTACGATGCCACAGACAGTTACACAGATACACAGGTCAAACTTATAACACCCCTCTTTTTCGTCGGGGGTAAAAAACAGATCAAATCAGCCAAGAAATTAGATTTGCCAAGAAAAGTATAGGTACAGGATAAGTCTTTATTATACCGAAAAGTAACGCAAACATTAAACCGTTTGCGACATACATAATCATAACCCTTCGTTTTGGCTTTGCCGTAGTCGGATAAAAAGAAAGGGTAAGCGGTTGAGATTAACTTTTAAAATGATACCAACTTGATATCGGGAGAGTATTATGCGACTTTGATAAGTTCAAAGTGGGTTCAAAGTTATAACACAGGCTAAGTCGAACCGCTTCAAACGAGGCTCTCCATCATTCCTGGCCTCATCCGTAGGTATAATTATCAACAATACACTCTTTTTTTTTGGGCATTCATGTAAAAATTGCTTCGATTTTAACTTTCCTTTTTAACAGACTTCAAAAAAGGAGGTTCTACGTTCCACTGTATGTATTTTACATAAGTTCTGTATTGTATATCGGGAAGTTTACAAGTGTTTAACTAACCCTACAAAGTAAAGCCAAGGTTCTACACTGACTGATGGGTCAATTAACCCATCAGTCAGTGTAGAACTGGCCGCGCCCAGACGTAGCATTCGAATGCATTAGACTAGTACAGTCAACGACAGATACGTCGCACGACCAGGTTTGCAACTGAACTCTATTGTCAAATAAGCAGGGGTTCTTATGCTTTTTTTGTATTTACCCCTGGAACGTGCAGAAAGTGGACATTCGCCCCTTTAAAGCAATTCAGTGCCCTAAGCACGACTTGTCGAACCCTGCGTTACGTTACGGTTATCGTATCGAGATCGAGAAATCTCATACTAAATTTTAGTTCCAAATACGCTCACGGGCGGGCGCTGTTTCAAACGTCATACAAACTCGTTATAGTTTACTATTCGATTTTACGTGACTCAGGATTCGACAAGTAGTGCTTAGGGCACAGGGCTTGAAGTTACGCTATCGGTTTAAAATTACGCTACCGCTTTGATTTAAAGATAGAGCCAAAACGGTTACCGGTATAAAAACGGTACCCTTATTTTTTACGGTAGGTATCCTTCGTTATAACCTTTATTTTACTAGTAAGTACCCCGACTGAAAATATTTTGGTACCTACATTTGAAGCAAAGAACTTTAAAAAGAAAAATGTCGGGAGTTTTTCAACATTTCCAAGTTGGCTACGTTAGGTTGTCTTACTGTCCAATTATACAATTTTTTTTGTGAACTCACCCGCCTGAACAGCCAGACGATGTGGTTCTGCGAGTACTTAAGCCTGACTTTGACCTTGAGTACCATGCTAGCCGCGTCCAGCGGTATGCATCGCTGCTCGTACCGGAGAATCTTGACTGAGCGCACCGAACTCTGCCGGGAACTTGCAAGGTCTACACGGTCACTCTCTGCCGGGGACTTGCCAGCTCTACACGGTCACTCTGTCGGGGACATGAAAGGTCTACAAGGTCACTCTCTGCCGGGGACTTGCCAGGTCTACAAGGTCACTCTCTGCCGGGGACTTGCCAGCTCTACACGGTCACTTTCTGCCGGGGACTTGCCAGCTCTACACGGTCACTCTCTGCCGGGGACTTAAAAGGTCTACACGGTCACTCTCTGCCGGGGACTTGCCAGGTCTACAAGGTCACTCTCTGCCGGGGACTTGCCAGCTCTACACGGTCACTCTCTGCCGGGGACTTGCCAGTTCTATAAGATCCCTTTATGTAGACGATCTGATGATTTGGTTGACGATTTAAAAACACGAAGAATGTCGGGTTATACGCGCGATTGTTTTGCAGTGATGTTAAAAAGTCACTTTACGTAGACGATGTGATTGTTCGCAATCCACTATCACTTTTAGGGACCAGAAAAGGGTACTGCGTGCGATTGTTCTGCAGTGACGTTATCTCTTCGAAGTTGTTTTGACTTGGGGTCCGAATGTTCTGCATTGATTGCTATCAACTGCACTTGAATGTCACGTGGTAACGGAGTTTAACTGCGCTACAATTATTCTTTAACTTTTGGCTTTGCGCACGAATTTAGGTACTTTTGAGCGTGATTGTACTCCATTGATTGCTGCACTCGATTGTACCTACTTCATTCATAAGTATTTTTACTGCACCTTAGCTGTGTTCCTTTCAGTAAAACGCAACTTTGATTTTAACTGACACTTTCACGCTCTCCACTATCGATTCCAAGTTATTTTAAACTTTTCCCACCAAGGCCGATTTAAACTTACTATTTTCTTATCACAAAACTTTCAAGTTAGTATACTTCGACAAAGGGAAAACTAACACGAGCAGTACTATTAGATACAGCATAAAAACCGTCGTCAACAAATTAAGAAACATTTGTTCGCTCAAAAAGGTCTCTTCCACTCGCACTGACAAGAATTCAATTTTATTTTTTTATTTTCTTAAACGGACTTTGGTTGTGTTTGCTGATAGTGTTACCACGTGTGTACGCAGGCATAGTTGACGTGAGACTGGCAATTCTAGCGTCCTTAGGGTGGAAGGTTAAGGGGGTGGGTTGGGGTGACCATGCTTTTGTGAGTTACGAGTTAATCCTGCCAAAAACCATTGTAAGTGTCAAAGGTTATTGACGTCCGGGTGTATGTAGTGTCGTTCAAAATTTGTCAATTGGTTGTTTATATAGTTCATTATTATTACGTATCGTATCCTCCTATCCCGTAAAAAATACAGTTACAGCGGGATGTGTAATAAAGCTACGTCTTCGCGACAAATGTATGTTTTCATGCAACATTTCCCCCTCAAATGCCACACGAATCAACACCATAGACCCAACTACCAACGTGAAACGTGATGTTTTTTGGGTGCCTCCGCAAAGTAACGCCTAATTTAAATGACATGAATTTTATACACATTAGTCATTAGCAAATTTTAGGCATTAGCCAAACCTAAGTGTGCGGAGCGGAGTATTCTTAAAAAATCTAAGTTCTCGCTTCACGTACAAACTGTTCAATAGTGAGTTGTTGTGTTGTATGTTAGTTTTTTAACCCCCGACGAAAAAGAGGGGTGTTATAAGTTTGACCAGTGTATATTATCTGTGTGTCTGTGTATCTGTCTGTGGCACCATAGCTCCCAAGCGGATGGACCGCTTTCGATGCGGTTGTTTTTAATCGAAAGCTAATTTAATTGAGATGGTTCTTATCTTAGTTAAGTTTCATTAAAATCGGTTCACCCGTTTTTTAAACATTGAACTTTGAAATGACAATGACGGGAGTTTTTCAACTTTGTAAAGTTGGCTATGTCTTGTAAGACAGTTCGTAAGCATGGTCACCCCGTTTTTACCTAGGGCGTGCGGCGTTACAAGTTTGATTGATTGCGCACAATGTATACTACGTACTGAGTTACTCCGTTGCTTGCTAAAGGTTTGTTTTTTGTAAATTAAATTAAATTAAAAGCGAATAGACGTAATAATCTGGCGGGAATCGAAGCCGCGTTCTCTGGATAGCTAGTCAATGAGTGTGAAAAAGTTAAACGGTAACCAAAATGGGTAGGACAAATCTTTTTTTTTACATAGCTAAAAAAACAGGCAACAGAACTTAATATTTACCAAGAAAATAATAGATTCTTATAACGGAAACCAACCGGACTTTCTCCCGACTTTTTAAGCTGACTTATGACAACTTGATGACCACTTTTCTTGAAGAAAAAATTTCCTTAAAATCATATTTCAATAAGGTTTACTTATTAGGTACCTACGTCAACATTTCCCCTTCGGCTGAAAATGTACAACAAGCAAAATGTACACTACACGCCAAATGTAGCAACTGGTAGAATTTACGAATCTTTGTACATTCGCAAAATGTATACAAAGCAAAAAGTACATTCGCAAAATTACGTACACCGTTTTGTACATTCCGTGTACGTACTTAGTGTAACTTTTTCCGATTTGTACATTTTGCGAATGTACCTTCAGCTTTGTGCAAGTTTCGCGTATTTTACAATATGCGTTGTGTACATTTTGCGATTTGTACATTTCATCACTTGTTACATTTTTAGTGTACTTACATTTTGCTTGTTGTACATTTTCAGTTTTCAGCCGAAGGGAACATTAAAAAAAAAGGCAATATATAAAAAAACCAACGGTAAGAAAGCATAACCTTGACCCTTACGATACAATTAACAGCGGCGTGTCCGAGGCGTTTCGACCTCGGTCCTAATCGAGCGCTTGATATTCTTACTACCTATAGAAACGATTAACGTGTAATCTGTAAGATTTAAGTTTTTTTAGCTATGTAGTGTTATCTTCTGGCATTCGTGAGGAAGGCGCGGAAGTAACAGCCGACAAGGATGTTTGTGATCAGAAGTATTTATAGTCCGGGCAACGAATCATCCTTTTGTAATTCTAATATTCACAGATATTTGACCTGGAGACCCTATACATCTCCTGCTCAATCAAAACCTGCACGTAAAGTGTTCTGGTTTTGCTGTTCTAATAATTATTTTTTACACTTGTTTCTAAAATACGGTATTTTTTTTTCTCTCTTTATTTGTTAATGGCAGAGTGAGGTGTCTTTATGTAATTTATCTGTGGTTAGGTATTGTAAGAGCTAATGTAACTTGTTTTTACAAAAAAATTCTTGTCTTGAAATTAAAATTAAATGTGGCAAGTTTCTTGCGGCACATTCTTTTTGGCAATCATGGTCTGTCCGAAGGCGCTGGTAGACTCAAAAAAAAAAGACGTGTAAAAGAGCATTCAACTGCCTATTTGCTGAATAAAATTTTGAATTTTTGAATTTTGAATGAATGTGGATGGAATGGTCAAAAGCAGATAGTTTGACTTCGGAACTTTGTTTGGGCTAGTTAGAAGGTAAACATACTAAAAGTCCTCACCCCTTGGAGGTGAGCCCTAGGGTGGGGGGCCTAAAGGTCCCATTTTTTGGTTTTGTGTTCATATCTCGAAAATGATCCATCATAGGAAGTGAGTAAGGTAAAAATTACGTTTTTGAAAATCGACTCATACCTATACAACGATTGGGAATAGGTAAAAAGTATGTATAACCAAGTTGTAGTACATTTTATCAGCTTTCATAGTGTAGTTTCACAAAATTTACTATGAATAGAATAGAATATAATTGTTTTTATTGCTATGACGCAACGTTTTCGAGATATGAACTAAAAAACAAAAAAACGGGGCCTTCTTTGGCCCTCCGGCCCCACCTTAGAGCTCACCTCCGAGAGGTAAGGACTTTTAGTATGTTTGTCTTCTAACTAGTCCAAACAAAATCCCGAAGTCATACTTTCTGCTTTCGATCATTTCATCCACACCCCCCTTGTGTTGTGAGCACTCATTTACAAGGCTATTAAGTAAGACAGTCTAGAATTTGATTCGTATGGGAGTGTAGTTGCAGTTTCAAAACTAAGAATATTTAGCTATGGCTTAAAATTAAAAACAACCTACAACATAAGCTATACTTAGAAAACGTTATTACATTTCTGGTCCTTCGAACTGGATACGGAAGTTGATAAAGAATACGCTAGTACTTTTTTATGATGGATTGCCGTCTAGGAAACAGTAACGCCTACCGTTTCTGCGTGTAAGTATTTTTAGTCATAATATATGGGTGCTAAAAATAATGACATGTTATACCTGGGGTTGTAAATGTACTACAATTATTCAGCCAGTTAACGTTTTTTATACGAATACCATATTTGATATAAAGAAATGTTGCTCAACATTACCCACATTTATTAGGTTAAAGAAAAGTTGAAAAACCCCCGACGTTGTCATTTCAAAGTTCAATATTTCAAAAACTGGTGAACCAATTTTAAGCTAAGAACCTCGATTAAACCAGGCTGTACAGACGCATACGATTAGCTGCGTCTAAAAATTGTGAGTGCGTTTGAAGCAGTAAGAGCCGTGTTTTTGTGTTAAGACGTGAAAAAAAAAGAATCTGAGGCGACGGGCGGATTTGTGTTCACATGTTCAAGGAGAACACTTTAAACATTTGTTAAAATACGTGTAAACCAGCTTTCGATTTAAAAAAACCACATCGAAATGGATGGACCGCATCCGTTTGGGAGTTATTATGCCACAGACAGATACACAGATCAAACTTATAACACCCCACTTTTTCGTGGGGGGTTAGAAAACAACTATGCGTTGATAGTATCATCCGCGAAATGAACAGAGAAACAGAGCATTCACTAGACGCGCCGGTCGCGAGTGAACGTAGTCGTAAAGTGACGAATATTGATAGTCACGTGTACAGCTCTTAAGCACAAAAGGGCGTAACTGTCGTCAGTATACTACGGAGATAGTCTCTTTTGACAGGCAAGCCAGTGTACGTAGAGAGCTAGAGCCCCCGCGTCTGAGCACGCGGGGCGAGTTGGTGTCCAACGGAATTGGGGGCTAAGCCCTAATGCGCGGGGCACGTTGGACGGGCAATAAACACACGTGCGCAGTAATTAGCGATAATTTGGTTATTAGCGGTATTAGGCACGGTATTACAACTTAGCTTTTATTTCAGCGTATAAACTGTGGGATATTATGGGAACGGTTTAATGCAGAATTTGCAAATATGGTACAGTCAGCAGCAATAGTTGCTACGCAACCGAAACTATATACGAATCTAAGCACCGCTCTATTGTTGTAGACATAAGAGCTTGTGCAGATCATTGTGAGCGCTTCGGTTGCTTAGCAACTATTGCTGCTGACTGTACGACTAAGATGAAACGGGACTTTCGTATGAGATTGCAATTAAGTAAGCTAAGCGTTAAGTATAGCTTAATTGGTGGAGCGTGGTACGGATTACCGAGGTTGCTGGTTCAAGTCCAGCTGCTTAACGAATTTTTCTTTGCATTGTCATTGTATGTTGAATTTCATTCTATGAATGTTTTATAAAAATAAAAACAAAAATAATCAATAAATCGATTATTTTCATTGATTCAGAAAATAGCTCCATCTCTTGCCACTAATGCGTAACTGTAGAAGTTCCGTAGTGGGTGAGCTGCTTGATTAAGCTACTCATAGATGGCGCTGAGGAGAGATCTTCCAAATAAAATATGACACAAGGCACTGAAAAATTCGTTAGGTACACCAACGTTAAGTATAGCTTAATTGGTGGAGCGTGGTACGGATTACCGAGGTTGCTGGTTCAAGTCCAGCTGCTTAACGAATTTTTCTTTGCATTGTCATTGTATGTTGAATTTCATTCTATGAATGTTTCATAAAAATAAAAACAAAAATAATCAATAAATCGATTATTTTCATTGATTCAGAAAATAGCTCCATCTCTTGCCACTAATGCGTAACTGTAGAAGTTCCGTAGTGGGTGAGCTGCTTGATTAAGCTACTCATAGATGGCGCTGAGGAGAGATCTTCCAAATAAAATATGACACAAGGCATTGAAAAATTCGTTAGGTACACCAACGTTAAGTATAGCTTAATTGGTGGAGCGTGGTACGGATTACCGAGGTTGCTGGTTCAAGTCCAGCTGCTTAACGAATTTTTCTTTGCATTGTCATTGTATGTTGAATTTCATTCTATGAATGTTTCATAAAAATAAAAACAAAAATAATCAATAAATCGATTATTTTCATTGATTCAGAAAATAGCTCCATCTCTTGCCACTAATGCGTAACTGTAGAAGTTCCGTAGTGGGTGAGCTGCTTGATTAAGCTACTCATAGATGGCGCTGAGGAGAGATCTTCCAAATAAAATATGACACAAGGCATTGAAAAATTCGTTAGGTACACCAACGTTAAGTATAGCTTAATTGGTGGAGCGTGGCACGGATTACCGAGGTTGCTGGTTCAAGTCCAGCTGCTTAACGAATTTTTCTTTGCATTGTCATTGTATGTTGAATTTCATTCTATGAATGTTTCATAAAAATAAAAACAAAAATAATCAATAAATCGATTATTTTCATTGATTCAGAAAATAGCTCCATCTCTTGCCACTAATGCGTAACTGTAGAAGTTCCGTAGTGGGTGAGCTGCTTGATTAAGCTACTCATAGATGGCGCTGAGGAGAGATCTTCCAAATAAAATATGACACAAGGCATTGAAAAATTCGTTAGGTACACCAACGTTAAGTATAGCTTAATTGGTGGAGCGTGGTACGGATTACCGAGGTTGCTGGTTCAAGTCCAGCTGCTGAACGAATTTTTCTTTGCATTGTCATTGTATGTTTTATTGCAATTAAGTGTTGAATATAATGTTTTTTTTTCACAAAGAATTATTTGCTTCAATTTGAAGTTTTTTTTACTGAAAATGTTTAAAAGCGATTTTCATTCCCTTCAGTTTTTTTACAATGATTTGCAACATGTTGTTAAATACAAGTTTATTTTTATCTGACTGCCGAAGGTGGGTTATGTTTTCCGAGCGTATATATGTATGTATGTCTAATTCTTTGGCACGCTCTACAGCCTATACCGTTTGACTGATTTCAACGTATGAGGTGTCATTAGATTCGTCTCAGTTGTGGGAGTGACATAGGGCAGGTATATTGTTTGCAGTCGGGTCTTCTGGTTTTAATTTTAAGTTGGTTAGGTTATTATAGTAAACTTTGCCAAAGTACTGAAGGCTGTGGGCATGATCCGTTTAGGTAATTACACGGACCAACCACCCTCTGGACACCAAATAGTGTTAATTATGAGAATAAAAAAAAAAAAATGTCAGGGCGAACGTTTCCGAAACGCATATGCTCATTTGCAACTATAAATCTTATTACCCACCAATCGCGGCTAACTTTCGAGTAGATGACAAGCGACATGACAAGCTATGAACCAATCACGACGCATTCCCCCGGCCCGCTCACCGCGGCTTTTTTCGTAATGACTTTCCGAGTAACTTATAGAAGATGCGGTGTCCAGAGGGTGGTTGGTCCGTGGGTAATTATCTACTAAAAATCTAAAACTCAGGTCTCCATTTAGTTTACATAAACAACTTCATCAGCCAAAATGATTGCTCGAAAAAGCCGGAAAAATCTTTCTTGATTTTAACAACTGAACATTTCTTCCCAGTCGATACGTAAAGTTAGCGTGTGTTAAAACAGTTAAATTTCAAGAGTTAGGTATTACGGCGTTTTCCATACTAAAAATAAAAGGCCAGTATGGTAATTGGTCAAGAAACGCGATGCCCAAGCGATAGGAGAATACGAATTTAATAGTTTACCAGTTTGGTATTTGTCAAGGCCAACGAATAGCTGTACCTCACTTTTATAAGGTTCCAAGTACCGTTTGTTATGCGTATGAAATTGAATCTTGTGCCAAAGGAGCTTTGTTTGAAGATTGTTTGGCGTGCCGAGCCAGGGACGTGCGAGTGAAGAGCGGTTATTTACAATTTCCTGAAAAGCTATTTAGTAATAACTTCGAATGTTTCACTGAAATTAATTTGAGTCTAATCGCTAATCCTGCCGTTAAACAGCAGTGCTTGCACTGTTGTGTTCCGGTGTGGAGAGTAGGACAGTCGGTGTAATTACGGGCCCAAGAGGCATTTCATCTTAGCTCTCTAGGTTGGCAACGCATCTGCAAACCCTCCGGGGTTGCGGGTGTCTATGAGCAGTGGTGATCACTTACCATTAGGTGACCCACTTGCTCATTTGCCTTCCTCGTTATATGAAAAAAAAGTACGTTATTTTTCACGCATTACGGATTTTACATGCATTGCAAAGAACAGTTACAGGTAATCGCGGTCAATATCCCATCCTCATTATGTCTAAACAGCGTTTGCCTGATTGACCTGATTTTTTTTACAGAATTTATACAGATTTTTTAAAAAAGATTATTGATGAATACATTTCAAGTCATCTTGCCAAAATTTTGACATAAAAAAAATATTAAAAAAATGTGCTAGGCCACAAAACTGATGGCTCCAGTTAGATAATTATTTAGTTTTTTTAAGGAAGTTTAATTTTTTAACCCCCGACGAAAAAGAGGGGTGTTACAAGTTTGACCTGTGTTCTGTCTGTGGCATTGTTCACGCTACAACGTCTCACGGATATTCATACTAGTTTATTGAAAGTTCTGTAATTTAAACCATATGTCTTTGTTAATTAAGTTTAAGTTGTTTTGTATAACTTCACACCCAATCATATCATCTACATATCACGCCATATTTCTCTCATCCAATCACAAACACCGTTCAAGCATACGTCACACATTCCTTACACACACGTTACACGCACAAAAAAAGACACTTGCCGTCCATCTTCCTTTTCGCTAGACAATTGACTTGTAGATTAAGAAGTCATTAAATTTTGTACTCAAAAAATCAGATTTTTATTGAAAAGGTCTTCAAGAAAGTTTTCCTTGTTCCTATACGGAACAAATTGGCGACCGTGACAGGACCTGCAGCTACAATAAAGGATCAAGTCTGTAAAGTTGCAAGTCATTGTTCCCGAGCGGCTATCAAGGCTACGTGTTCGAAGTACAGCGTCAGGATCTGGGCCAAGAAAGACCGCGACAATCAGCTGTGCCTAAGTACATCGCGCATCCGCCATCCGCCGGCAAGGAAGTGAGAGTGGAGTTTGGAGACCTATCTCGATGGACCACGCCTACGTCACCCACAGCAGCAGCAGCATCCAGTGCCCCTAACGCGCGCTGTCTAAAGTGTCTGCTTTTATCTGCCTGCCCTATCAAGTGAGCCCGTTCCTATCTATTTCTTTCTCCCTCTCGATTTGTGCAATTAGCGAGTCTAGTTTCTCGAGCGTTCTATATCTGTTCTTTTTTTTCACTAAATTTCCGGCTAAATATTAGCACTTGCTTAGCACTACGCCATAGTTATGGTACTTACCTAAAGCCTTAAGGCTTCATCTCAGCAGTGTAAATCCAATTTGCAAGTCATCACCATTAAATTGATTCCACAACCTATTTAAGCGCTTCTAGCTGCTTTGCTTTGCACACCACTTTATAGTTTATTGGTTAATAAACACTAATAGTTCAATATCCAGCTTAAGGCCAAATTCTACCGAACAAAGTTTCCTATACTTAAGCACTTCACTTCTAAATATAACCTTTAAAAACCTATTATTTAAATCAAGAAACACCTATCTAAAGCGGCCCCGCTCACTATTGATTGTTACAATTAGGTGCTTAGCCTTTTTGCAATTCTGCATTCCAGTGACCCAATTTGCTGCGCTTGCGCTTCAACTACGCGAGTCATCACGTGGCTGTCGACGGGCGCTCGCCGCATCCCGAGTGTGCTCCCGCGCCGGCCCAGTGATACCTAACAAACCGGTCCCCGGCGGCCGGTCGCTGCCCTGAGACGATCAGCTGATCTATTGAGGCGAGGAGCGTATTCAATTCATTTAATTTATTATTTTGTTGCTTGATTTTCTCGATAGTTTATCGCTATGACTTTGGAGGCAAATATAGAAAAATTAAAATTGAAACGTAGTTCCATTAAGGGACGGTTGACAAAATTTAGAAATCATTTGGATACTATATCTACGTTAGACAGTGTTTGCTCACTGGAAGTAAATAAGCTGTCGCTTAAATTGTCGAGATTGCAAGCCTTATTCTGTAACTTCGATGAGGTGCAAAGCCAAATAGAGATTTTTGACGGGGTTGACCCAGATGAGGAGTTGACGGTTCGCGACTTAATTGAACAAGAATTCGACACTTGCATTTCTATAGCTCAAGATATTATTGAGAATGCTTCTCCTGCGAAGGAACGTCCTTTATCGCCTCAGTCAAGCAGCCCTGCTTCATCTCACAAATCTTATTGTGATCACAACAACTGTGACACTGTCAGCTTTCGATTGCCCGTTATCAAAATTCCCAACTTTGATGGTTCGTGTTTTAAATGGCTCGAGTTTAAAGAAACTTATGTTTCCTTGGTTCACGAAAATAAGAAGATTCAAAATATTCACAAGTTTCACTACCTTCTCTCCTACTTAGAAGGAGAAGCGGCTCGTGTTTTATGCAACTTAGAGGTCACAGAGGTTAACTATTTCGAGGCTTGGCAACTCCTTACTAAGCGCTATGATAACAAGCGTCAATTAATTAATAACCATTTAAAGGCTCTATTTGGCATTGAGGCTGTGCGAGAGACTGACAAGTCGCTTCGTTTTATAGTGGATCACGTCACTAAAAACTTGCGGGCTCTCTGCACGCTAGGGTTACCCACTGACCAATGGGATGCCCTAATAATTTATATGATCTCGGCAAAGTTGGACAGCAGTACTTGTTATAAATGGGAAGAACATAAAAATACTTTGCCTGAAATTCCCACTTTGGACCAATTTTTCGATTTTCTTAAGAACCGTGCCAATGTTTTGGAAACAGTAAACAGACAAAGACACGACAAGACAAAGGGGCTAACCCAGACCTCCCAGCCTAAAGCTCAAACCAAGTCATATACAACGACCACTAATGCAACTACGTCTTCAACTCGGTCGTCATTTGGGTGCTTAGTGTGTCAAGGCCCCCACCGCATCTATGAATGCACAACCTTCAAAGCCAAGGCACCTGAGGATAGGGTCTCTTTAGCATCGACCCTAAACTTGTGTACCAACTGTTTAAGGTCGGGTCATAAGGTTCAAGCTTGTAGGTTGCCTGGTTCTTGCCGATCTTGCAAGCAAAAACACAACACGCTGTTGCATGTACCTTCCCAGGCTGAAATACCTAGCACTAGTGCAAATCAATTTCATAGCTTTTCGGCTACGACTGATGCCGATATTTTATTGTGCACAGCCCAAGTTAATATTTCGAATCCTAATACTAAAGAAACTATAACGGTGCGGGCACTACTTGACAGCGGGAGCCAGTCTACGTTTGTTACCGAAGCGATTCAACAGCGCTTAAACTTAACTTGTCAGCCTTCAAACGTTAACATTGCTGGATTGTCAGATGCACCTCTCACTATTAAAACAAAGCGATGTGCGCTACACCTACAATCACTAAATAATCCATTTAATGTCAACATGACATGCCTAGTGATACCTAAAATTGCGGACAAAATACCTAAGGCTTCTCTCGACGTAAGTCATTATGATCTATCAAGATTCCAACTAGCAGACCCTAAATTTTATGAGGCATCCTCAATCGATATGCTCATTGGTGCTGACCTATTTTGGGACCTTATCGGTTCTAATCAGCACTCACTAGGAATAAATAATCCTAATCTTCGCAGCTCCAAATTAGGATGGCTCATCTCCGGTCCCCTACCTATACTTAAACCTAACTTACTAAATACAAAGAAAAATAATAAAACTATTAAATGTAATTTCCTAACTAAAGAACCTAATCTAACTACAATTAATTATGAACTAGAGAAATTTTGGGAATTAGAAAACATCCCACAGTCTCATTCATACTCAAAGGAAGAAAAACTATGCGAGCAACACTATTTATCCCACACCTATCGCCTTGATACTGGCCGTTTTTGCGTGGGTCTTCCACTTCGTGATGAAAGGGATTGCCTGGGTGACTCGTACTCTTTAGCAAAAAGGAGGTTTCTAAGTCTCGAAGCTCGTTTTAGGAAACAGCCTGAACTTAAAGGGCTTTACTCGGATTTCATTCACGAGTACGCGGACCTCGGTCATCTTGAAGAATTTCGTGTAATTAGACACCCTAATAATGCCTTCGTTCTTCCACACCATCCTGTAATCAGAGTTAAAAGTGAATCCACTCAGTTAAGAGTAGTGTACGATGCTTCGGCGCGCAGTACTTCCGGTTTCTCAGTCAATGACCTTCAAATGGTTGGACCAGTAATTCAAGACTCTCTATTTAACATACTTTTACGTTTCCGCCAATACAAATACATAGTTTCAGGAGACGTAGAAAAAATGTACCGCCAGGTCCTCGTAAGAGAGTCAGACAGAGACATGCAGCTTATTCTGTGGCGCGACAATGAAAACGAGCCTCTCCGTATACTGCGACTAAATACAGTCACCTATGGGTTCGCGAGTGCTAGTTTTCTTTCGACAAGGTGCATCTGGCAGCTAGGCGAAGAATGTGCTGACCCCGCTATTAAAACAGTCATCCAAAATGATTTTTACTGCGATGATTTATTATCTGGGGCTGATACTGAGGCAGATTTAAAGTACATTCAACGCCAAGTCACAACTGAACTTTCTAAGGGTTGTTTTCACCTCAGGAAATTTAGATCAAATTTACCGACTCTGCTCGATGATGGTCCGTTGCCTGAAAAAGGAAATCTCCTGATCAGCAACTCTAATAATACTTTGGGTATAGGTTGGTCTCCTTCGTCGGACAATCTACTATTTCAAATAGATTATTCATCAACCTCACCCATAACTAAAAGGTCTATCTTGTCTTCCACATTCAAAATTTTTGACCCTTTAGGGCTACTAGCTTTATGCATAATTAAACCCAAAATTTTACTTCAAACTTTGTGGGCACTAAAGTTAGACTGGGACGAAGAAGTTCCTGAAACTATTAAAAAAACTTGGCAAAATTTCACTCAAAACATAAATTCACTCTCTTCACTTGAGATACCAAGGAGAGTTTTGCTAAATAACCCCACTTCCATAGAGATGCATTGTTTCTGCGACGCGTCTCAAAAGGCTTTCGGCTCGTGCATTTATCTTAGGTCTAAAAACGCAGAGGGTGACGTGCAAACTACTCTATTATGTGCCAAATCTCGCGTCGCACCTCTTAAAGCCACCACAATACCACGGCTTGAGCTCTGTGCTGCATATTTAGGAGCTCAATTAAGTTCCGCTGCTTCCAAAGCCTTGCGTTTAAAAATTGACCGTCATGTTTATTGGTCCGACTCGAAGGTTGTTCTAGGTTGGCTGCAATCTTCTAACAAAACTAAAACTTTTGTCGCCAACAGAGTAGCCGCTATTCACGAGCTCTCTGATCCTAACCACTGGAAGTATGTACCCACAGCGGAGAACCCAGCTGACCTATGTTCTCGTGGCGTCGAGCCTCACCAGGTCGCACAGGCTGACTTGTGGTGGCATGGACCTCAATTTCTTACGCAGTCTGAAGCGTCATGGCCTATTTCAGACTCCAAGGTCGTTGAACTGCCTGAATTGAAAGCGTTCCCCGCTTTGGTGGCGGAGCCTGCACCTTCGGTAGCATTCGTAGATGTTACCGAATACTCTAAACTGACTAAATTGCAAAGAGTAAGCGCTAGAGCACTCAGATTTATACATAATTGCCGAAATCCCAACCAAAAACTTACAGGAATACTTACAGTAGATGAACTCCAAAATGCTCTAAACTCGCTGATTAAAATAGCTCAGCTGGAGTCCTTCTCTGCTGAAATATCATGCCTCCAGTCGAAACAGTCCTTACCTACTAAGTCAAAGTTAATTTCATTTAATGCCTTTATTGATGAAAACCAATTACTTCGTGTCGGTGGTAGAATCGACAAATCAAATCATCCCTACAATAAAAAACATCCTATTTTGCTAAATGGTAAACATCACCTAACCAAATTAATATGTAGATTTGAGCATAACCGCCTGATGCACGCCCCTCCCCAACTATTGCTCGCTTCCATACGTGACCAGTACTGGCCGATAGGAGGTCGCAAACTGGCTCGAGATACATTTAATAAATGTTTCAGGTGCCGACGATTTAATGCAAAATCCATGTCTAACATAATGGGCGACTTGCCCGCAGAACGAGTGGAGCCGGACTTCCCATTCCGTGCTGTTGCTACTGACTTTGCCGGGCCATTTTTAATCACCGATCGCAAGGGTCGAGGATGTAAAATAACCAAATGTTATTTGTGCATTTTTATCTGTCTTAGGTATAAATGCCTCCATTTAGAGCCAGTAAGTGAGTTAAGCAAGGATGCCTTTATTCTTACTTTAAAGCGTTTCATTGCGCGTAGGGGGATGCCGAATTTGATATATTGCGACAACGCTACAAACTACGTTGCTGCAGCCAAAGAAATAAAATCCTTTTTTAAACTTAATAATGAGTTTATTGCTGACTTTGCAGCTCAACGAGGTATTCAATTTAAATTCTCTCCCGTATACGCTCCTAACTTCAATGGGTTGGCTGAATCCGGGGGGGTCAAATCTGCCAAATTTCATCTTCGTCGTATACTAGGGCAGACGCATTTGACGTTCGAGGAGCTAGCCTCTCTATTTGCTCAAGTTGAGGCCATCCTCAATAGCCGACCCCTTTGTCCTCTCAGCCCTTCGCCCAACGATTTGCAACCCCTTACCCCGGCTCACTTTATAATTGGCAGGCCGCTGACATCGTTGCCGTCTCAGAGCTTCGAGGCGTCCAATTCTTCGCGTCTCACCAGATACCAGCGCCTCGAGGAACTACGTCAACACTTCTGGAGGCGGTGGTCTGGCGAATATGTTGCGGAGCTTCAACAACGCACGAAGTGGCGCGTCAAAAGCAAAGATTTGCAAATAGATGACCTTGTACTCATTAAGGAAGAGACCCCGCCCCTCTACTGGCGTCTAGGGCGAGTCAACAAGTTATTCCCTGGAAGCGACGGCGTTCCCCGCGTGGCAGACGTCACCACAGCCCGCGGAACCATACGCAGGGCTCTCAATCGTCTGTGTCTGCTGCCAACGGATAGCTCATCTTGAAAGCTTCTGCCAGCGCTTTCAAGGGCCGGGACGATGTTCACGCTACAACGTCTCACGGATATTCATACTAGTTTATTGAAAGTTCTGTAATTTAAACCATATGTCTTTGTTAATTAAGTTTAAGTTGTTTTGTATAACTTCACACCCAATCATATCATCTACATATCACGCCATATTTCTCTCATCCAATCACAAACACCGTTCAAGCATACGTCACACATTCCTTACACACACGTTACACGCACAAAAAAAGACACTTGCCGTCCATCTTCCTTTTCGCTAGACAATTGACTTGTAGATTAAGAAGTCATTAAATTTTGTACTCAAAAAATCAGATTTTTATTGAAAAGGTCTTCAAGAAAGTTTTCCTTGTTCCTATACGGAACAGGCATCATAGTTCCCAAATGGATGGTTTTTTTTAATCGAAAGCTAGTTTAATCGAGATGGTTCTAAGCTAAGTTTTATTAAAATCAGTTTACCCGTTTTTTCAAATGTTGAGCTTTTTTTTACTTGTTTATTATTGTTTGTGTGTGTCTGTGTTGTTGCGAGCACGTGGTGTGTCGCGCGCGATTACGCGTAAGCGGCTCACGTTGCGGCGTTGTGGGGATTCCGAGCCTTGGCTGCCCTGCACACGTCACGCTATGGAGATGATCGGCGGGTTTGCTCGCTTGTGGATTTTTTTTTAACAGACCCGACCCAAAAAGAGGGGTGTTATAATGGGTGTATGTGTGTCTGTCCGTGGCATCATAACTCTGCCGTCATACGGAAAAACAGACACATCTAGCACTTTTTTTTTGGAAATTTACTAAAAATACTAGTCGATCCGACTTTTTCTTTTTGATTCCGAATATTCGTCAACTCAATTTAAAAAAAAAAATCTAAATGAGTATTGTTTCCGTATGTCGGCAGAACGCCTAAACGGATGGATTGATTTCGATACGACTTTTTTTAATCGAGACAGTTTTTAGATAAGTTTCATTAAAATCGGTCCAGCTGTTTTTGAGATACTGTAATTTGAAATGACAATGTCGGGAGTTTCTCAACTTTTCTGAGTTGGTTAGGTTAGCTATTTTTCGAGATTAAGTTGTTAAATGTTTTTGATAATAGTTACATCTATCGGCGTAATGGAAGATAGAAGGACAGTTTAATGGTAGCTCATACAGGAATAATAACAATCGACTTGTTAGACTTTTGATAACGACTAGATTTTTCCTGTTAGCTGAGACTATAGGCCAGAGACTTGACTTGAGCTCGGAAATATCTGAGAGGATTTAAAAACAAGGCTGGTGTTGGTGGTTGGTGGTCACCGTCTACACAAAAGATTTTTACAAAAGACTTACCAATCAACTTTATGCAAACAAACATACAAACAGTACTACTATAGGCAGTTCTATATGCGAATGAGTCACGGCCCGCGTGCACTGCGTGAATCGCGCAGGTCGATATAACGTACGTTTGCATCCCACGCTTGTAATTCACTTATCTCATAAACTATCGCCCTAATAGGCTATTATACTCTTTTTAGAAAAGTTGCTAAGATTGTCTACCATAAAAAACATTTTTTGGGACTTAAAATTTTATTTACAAAAAGAACTTCTCATGAACAGACGAAAACGCTGCCGGCCATTTTCCATACATTATTTTCTATACATTATCTGTGTACGTGACTCGTGACGTCACATAGTTTGTAAACAAAAGAACAAAACAAAATCACATTCGGAAGTGACATGCGGATGACGTTTGGTGAGTTGTTTCCGTTGTTTACAAATTCTATGACGTCACGACCATGGCTTACTGTATTTGACGTTTCAAATTACAAACGAAAAAACACATTTTTGAATTAAATTTCCACGACAATTTTCTAGTGTTATGTTCTAAAATCGACATATTTGGGTTCGCTAGACCTAATACTATATGAAATATACTTTATAATTTATGACATGAGTCGACTAGCCTATTCCAGTTTACTGTTATATCTACAAAGGACGATAAAGCCAAGAGGACTGTCTATGTCTACACAATGTCGTGTTCCTTTAAAATAATAAGAATCCAGGGGGCAAAATTTTATGACAGGTGCGGAGTTCCCATATCGATAAATTATCGATGCTTGTTCCATATACTAGTGATTGCCCCCAGTATTGCTTGTATTTTTTTGTATTATTCTGAAGACGAGTATGAAGTTCACACACAGCATATTAAATGATCGCTAAGTTATAGCTAGAGTGTAAAGTTGCACTATGAAATAGTTAATATTATCTCTTTATCAAACCTCTTTATTATTATTTTACTTAATTTTTACACTAACCCGAAATACGTCAGCTACGAAGAAAACGGCGTCCTACCTTCCTACTCTGTACGGGCAGTAGGCGGTGTATGTCAGTCTGTGTGTGCACTCACCACATCTCCCCAGACGGGCTGGAAGTCCCGCTGGTGCAGCTGACTCGGCATAACCTTTGCCGGCTTGGTGCTGCGGTCGAAAGAAGGCGCTGGTTCTTCCTCGTCCGACGACAGTTGCTGTGGAGGTGACGCACTTTATAATGCCCGCCATACATAGTATTACAGTCACATAGCATTTTTTCGAAAGAGGCAAACAGGCAACCGGGGCAAGAACCAGCAACCCAAAGAGAGTTAATAGTCCGTTGCCGGCCTTTAACTCTATAATTGACAGCGTATCTAATAAGAGACATAGACAGTACATAGCACAAATGTCGTCTATGCATTTTTCTGCCGTTCAAAATTACGTTATAAACTATACTAACTGAATGTCAAAAATGATCAGCAGTACATGCTAAAAAAAAATATATATACAAAAATATACAAATATACATATACATTTTTCTTTGCATTGTCATTGTATGTTGAATTTCATTCTATGAATGTTTCATAAAAATAAAAACAAAAATAATCAATAAATCGATTATTATCATTGATTCAGAAAATAGTTCCATCTCTTGCCACTAATGCGTAACTGTAGAAGTTCCGTAGTGGGTGAGCCGCTTGATTAAGCTACTCATAGATGGCGCTGAGGAGAGATCTTCCAAATAAAAATATGACACACGGCATTGAAAAATTTGTTAGATACACCAACGTTAAGTATAGCTTAATTGGTGGAGCGTGGTACGGATTACCGAGGTTGCCGGTTCAAGTCCAGCTGCTTAACGGATTTTTCTTTGCATTGTCATTGCATGTTGAATACACATGCTTACTTAAAACATTTTTGTTTTGAACCATCATCAATATCCATAGCAGTCTTCGTATTTTTATTTCTTATCGTTCACATTTTTAGTAGATATAAAATCACAAGAGACTAGAATTCAAGTTTTCTCTTTTCAGTAACAGTTTTAAATGATTCGCGGTTAATTGCATGAGACAATGAAAATTTACCGCGATTACCCTAAAGGGTTGATGAGCTCCCGATATTTCGACGCAGTTACACGCATCACGATCACTCTCTTTTCTGCCAATTCTGCCATTTATAGTGTTAAGGAGGAACAGGGATAGGGG